>JAQHUG010000042.1:1140653-1156612 GCA_028555095.1 Dicrostonyx torquatus | reverse complement strand
GTAGACTGCCATTTTGTCCTATTGATGGTGTCCTTTGCCTTACAGAGGTTTCTCAGTTTCATGAGGTCCCATTTATTCATTGTTGATCTTAGTATCTGAGATATTGGTGTTCTATACAGGAAGTTGTCTCCTGTGCCAAAGCATTCAAGAGTGTTCCCCACTTTTTCATCTGTCAGGTACAGATTTATCTTATCTGGATTTATGTTGAAGTCTTTGATCCACTTGGACTTGAGTATTGTGTAGGGTGAAAGATATGAATCTATTTGCTTGCATTCTTCTACATGCTGGTATCCAATTATATCAGCACCAATTTTTGATGATACTATCTTTTTTGTACTGTGTTACATAATAAAAGCAATATACAGCAAGTAAATAGCCAACATCAAATTAAATGGAGAGAAACTCAAAGCAATCCCGCTAAAATCAGAAACAAGACAAGACTATCCCTTCTTTCCATAACTATTCAATATAGTACTTGAAGTTCTAGTTACAGAAATTAGGAAACTAAAGTATATAAAGGTGATACAAATTGGAAATGAAGAAGTCAAAGTATCATTAGTCACAGATGACATGATAGTATCAAAAGCAAGCCCAAAAATTCTTCAAGAGAACTCCTACAGTTGATAAAACTTTTAGTGAAGTGGTTGGATACAAAAATAATTTCAAAAAAGTCAGTAACTCTCCTTTATACAAATTGGTAGGATTAACATAATAAAAGTGGCCATCTTGCCAAAAGCAATCTACAGATTCAATGCAATTCCAATTAAAATTCCAACACGATTCTTTTGTTTATTATTAGTTTAATGTATTCATTTATTTTACATTCCAACTGCAGTTTTTCCTCCCATTTTCATCTTTAAAGACATTGAAAGAATAATGCTGAGCTTCATATGGAAAAACAACAACAAAAAAAGAACCCAGGATAGTTAAAACAATCCTCTTATACTTAACCCATTTCTATTAATCTATGTATTGCCACACGTCTTGTGGCTTTACCTGTTCTGTAGCATGTCTTGCTTCTTTGGTGACTGGCTGGTGTCTCTCCCTGACTCTGCCCTTCTTCCTCTCTGTTCTTCAGTTTGGCTTTCCTGCTAACCTTATTCTGCCGTGCAATAGGCCAACTCAGCTTTATTGTCAAATAATGAGAGTAATGTATATTTACAGGATTCAGAAAGATTATCCAAGCACAATCAAATTGAGGACCCATACATGATTCCACACACCTATGGACACATGTCAACAAAGAAGTTAACTGTCTTCTTAACTCTCAATTCTAGGGTCTGTTTTCATTTCAGCAAGTTGAGTAAAAAAGTAAAATGATTGCACTCATTTGTGAATACAGCCTTGTCTTTGCCGTGTCTAATCACTTAGAACTACACTCTACTTTACCTCCCCCCCCCCGACTGGTTCCTTGATAACAAATTCCTGATAATCTCTTCACATTGAATTTGAAATGCTAAAGCCTTTGTCATGATTGTCTCAGTGCCTCCTTTGCTTTCAATACAGGTTTTACTTTTCTCAAAGTTCTGCAATTCATTTAGTTGAACCTTTTCTTCTCAATTTTCACCATTTCATCCTGAAGTATTTCATAGTCAATGTTAAATATGATTCTCAGAAACTCCTGTTGGGACATCAGAATTTTTCTTTTATTCCTGCTCTCCTCTCTTCTGTTCCACATCAAAACAGATTGAATGATCTTTATTTTACCACTGAAATTTTGCTTCTCTGTTTAGATATGACAGAGCCTTGAATTCTATATCTAGATGATAATAATCAAATAAAATGTATTTTTATCTGCAAATCTTGTGAAAAACAGAATCCCTGACAAACTCCAGATTCCTTGGAACCCTCAGGAAGGTCTACATAGCACACCACTCTATGTTTGTAACAGATATTAAGATTTGGGTAACTTGGGAGATTCTAGTTGGCAATCTTTTTCTGTAAATGACCAGAGAGCTTCAGGAAGGTACATAGCACACCACACTATATGTAACAGGTATTAAGATTTGGGAAACTTGGGAAATTCTAGTTGGTAAACTTTTTCTGTAAATAACCAGAGAGCAAACAGTATTGGTGTCAGTTTCTGTTTTCCAGCTCTGATTGACATATGTGTCATACGGCAGCCACTGACGATATGTGATCATGGCCATGTTTCAATAAAAATTTCACTTAGAGTGACTGAGCCCTATTTCACATATGAAGTCTAATTTATTGACCTCTGGTTTGAGGGACTATATCTTACATGTATAAATTACCTCTAATTTTTGGCAATCAATATTTCAGTTTAAGAAAAAAATGAAGTTAAGCATATAATTGTGGAATCAGTTAGCTGGAAGGAGATGCCGAGTGTTTGGTGCATGTATTAATCAGATTAAATAGAACATATAAGATGCAAAATATGAAATTTTATTAATGATTCTACACTTATAAAATATTTACTTCATATATTTACTCTATACCTGAATAATTATCTATGGAGATTATTTGAGAGGCTATTGAGTAAATCAGATTATTGTGGAAATAGAGTGACAGAAGCCAGAGGAAAATACTTACAGGGAAGTGATACATATATTACAATTTTGTAAAGTAAAAGCTCTAAACCAACATTATTTTATGTTGAGATTTATTTCAATCAGTTCACCCTCCTGATGTATTTACTCAGCTTTGATTTATGGTTGGGAATTCAGCAAATTAAAATTCTTCAGATAATAATTTTCTTAAAATGCCAAGCATTGAGGTCATTTATTCAACCCTGACTCAGTTTACTGAGCATAACTATAGTCAAACTTGGAGTGATTAAAAGTTTTTAAAATACGTTTCATTTCGGTCACAGTTACATTTGACCATTTTGTTAATGATAAAAATAAAAGGAAATATTTGCCTTTAACAATGAACTCATATGCCTCTATTTGATATTGCCCTTGTTAATCAAAAAGGAAAGCCAACGCACTGTGGCTTGGAAGATCACTGTGTTTGCTGGCACCACTGAACATGCGCCAGATTGCCTTAGTTTGTAAGGTCCTTGAGCGTCACTGGGTGATTCATTTCCAGATGGAAATGTGCTGAAAACTACAGTTCTGAGATGAAGCAATAATGGAGAATGTTCATCTGAATTTTGGGAAGGTCATAACATCTAGATTGAGATGAAACCACAGGAGAACGAGGTCACATACCACAAAGTACAGCTCAGCAATCTAAGTGATTATTGGTCTCTATCAACATCTCACCTTTGACTTGGACTTACCAGGAGCAAAGTATTTGTTTTTATGAAACAGAAATAACAAGAACATGCGAGAAAAATCACTTTTTCAGTACAGAAAATTTAATACTTCAAATGTCAAACCATTACAAAGTGTAAACAAATGTTTTCCTCTGAAGAAATAGCAACCCAGATTGCTTCACACATGCATAATTCCTAAAGGTCACTTTGTATAACACATGCATGTGAAGAAAAGCATTTGGAAGAACTAAAATGTGACATGATACTTGGAAAAGCAGCACACCTAGAAACCTATGCACATTTTACTTATATTGTAATTATTTGTATAAATACATTTTTCCAAATCAAAATAATTGTGACAGTTTGACTTGGTGAGTAGTCTTTTATTACTTACCTGAATTCTTACAATGTGAACATAGTACATTCTCAAACTTTTTATTAAAATGAATTTAAATCTCAAAGTGGCTTATGCCATTGACTCCCCTGAAGTTGTGTTCCTACTTGCTTGAATTCATCATACTAATTCTTAGTGATGTCACTCTTCTCATTATTACAAAACTCAAGACCTTAAGGCAGTGTTTACAATTAGCAGTGCCCTAACAAGTCAAACACAGTTGCTTCTGCAAGGTCTGCTATGTGTCGCCAGATGTCTCAACACTGCCTAGGAATCCAATTTTCCTTCAGTCACTGAAGCTACTGTGATACAAAATAACTACAACTTCACCACTAAATAATATCTCCAACTTTAGAATCTGAGGTTCTAATTCTCACTTTGAAGTAGGATGTGGTGTCCCATGGAGTAGGTATCTAAAGATAACACCTTTGGGACAGATAGTGAGAATGTCGCCTCATTTATTCCCTGAATAGCGTTGTTAGGATTGACTGACATGCAGTTACTACCCTACCCATACAACTGTGCTCTTTTCAATTTCAGAAACAAAGGCCAATTTCTTAGTAAAGAGTGATCATCAACGTCTGTGAAACTCTGGCATAAGCACTTTTACTTTGTCCTCTTGAGGTTAAAAAGTACTTTTAAAAGTAGTAAATGCAATTATTTGGATGTTTCTGCCTGACTCTTGCCATTTGATTTATCTTCTTGCTTCTATTTTTGAATGATTAAACAAGGGAGCTATAGAAAATGTGCTCGGGAGTTTCTCAGTGTGCTGTTGAATGCTTCAGTTTATCAATCTTTAGTCAATAATTTGAGGTGCTATTTATCTTCCTAATGGAGTACAGTTGAAATAACACACAGTGTACACACCCAATATACTATTTAAAGCCTGATATCCATAGTTACTTTTTAAAACTTATTTTATCTATATTTTGCTTTCATGCTGATATCCAAATAAAAACCCATGAATATTTATAGTTAAGATGTATCAGTTATAAGTTTAATCAAGCACTACTATATCAAAAAATTCTATTTAATTATAAATATTCATCATGTCTATGAATCTCCCACAAGCTATTAGGGAAATCAATCTATGATAATATTTAAAAAGTGATTCTGTAGATAGAATATTTGTGTTAGTGTTTTACCATTATGGTGATATACAAGAGATAATCTATAAGGAAGAAAAATTTATTTTGTCTCATAATGTCATAGATTTTGGGCATGGTAACGTGATTTGATTGCATTTAAGATGTGGGAAGGTCTAAGTTAAGTTATGCCAAAGCATGTAGTGGAGTAAAACTACTTATTTTGTGACAGCCAGAAAGCAAACAGCAAGAGATGAAGTGGTCGCAATCCTAACACGCCACTTAGTGTCATCAGTTCCTCTTTCTCTATGCAAACATCATTTCCTGAGGTATCCACCATTCTTCAAAAATAGTACTAACTGGGGAAAAGGGACTTCAACACACAGACTTTCAAATGTAAACTGTAACAATGCCCATCGCCCCATAATTATGCATTCTCCTTCTCCTCAGAATTACCTCCACTATAAGGTATCCTATGGAAAACCCCAAACTACTCAGGCTATTGCCAAGGCTCTTCATTGCTGTCTATGAAATGATGATAAGGCCCTGTTGCCAAAGACAACACCTATACCTCACTGAACATGGAGAATTTAAGCTGCTGCCTAACTAGAGCCTTTACCCTGATGACTAGTGTTCATGGTACTACAAGGTACTCTGCATGACACCAAAGGAGAAAGGTAAACCCCAACCCAGCAATGAACTCTTTGATACACAATGGTTACCTGCCTGCATGATGCACTGGTACAATAGTGAAACAAACCTCTAGATGATTGACTTTAAAGATCACTCCTTAAGATGGAACCCATGCTTGACAATGTTCATGTGGCCAATCACATGAGACTAGGTAGAACATGGGCCTAGGAGAAAACCAAGTACTACTGATCTTCTAAAGGAAAATAGCACCAAAAGTCAATTTATTTTGATTCAATGACATTGAATGATATTACCATCTCAAAGAAGCTTCCTCCTGCAGTAAGTGGGAGCTAATACAAAGACCTACAAATAAACAATGTGCAGAAAGTGACCTTGGAGCACTCAGTCTTAAATAAGACATCTTTATTAAATACCTACTCTCAGGGTTCAAAGAGCTATACAGAAGAGGAGGTAGAAAGATTGTAAGAGCCAGAGGGGATGGAAGACTGTCTTCCAGACATAACAGGACTGATGCACATATGAACTCAGAGACTGTGACAGCCTGCACAGGTCCTGCGCTAATTGAATCCAGATGATTCCAGTGCTGAACTGAGGAAGTGGACAGGAGCTCTCATCCCCAAGCAAGAAGCTATTTCCAATTAACAACCACTGGCACAGGAAAAGTTAGTTTCTCCATGGGAATCTCAATGAGTATACAAACCACACTTAAGAGCAGGCCCCAAGCCCAGCACAAAACAAACTCCAAGATATTTTTGGAGATTTTTTTTGTCTCATATGGCTTCAGTTGAGCTCCTTACCCCAAAATTGTGAAGTATAATATAAAAGCAAAATATTAGGCTTTATAATTTTGAGTTCTTTTTGTTTATGTTTGTGTGTATATATACATTTCCCATGCTTTTTGTTAGGTTTTTTTTAGGTTTAGTTGTTTGTTCCTTTTGTTTTATTCTTGTATGTTTTTCTGTTTTATTTGTCTGTTTTCTTAAGAGAAAGAAAGCAAAGAGTTAGAAGGATAAGGAAGTAGGGGTGATCTGAGAAAAGAAAAGGTAGGAGAAACTGTGATCAAAATACATTGCATGAAAATAACTTTTATTTCAGTAAAAATAAAATAAAATAAAATAAAATACTTTTAATTTTTGAGAGTTTCAAACATGTACACAATAAAGTATGGTCATAACTGCCTCCCATTTTCCCCTCCAACTTTCCCTTTGCCCTACCATTGTGTCCTGCTCCAAATTTCATGTGTTTACTTTTTTAAAGATGATTTATTGAGTTAATATGGCCCATTTTGTGCATGAGCATGAGTCCATTCACTGAAGCATGAAAAATCTAATGACCATGTCCTCAGTAAAGAATGATACTCTCTTCCCCAGTAACTACCCACTTCCTGTAACACCTCATATTATTCAAATGTTTCATATATTTATATAATGTATGTGGATCATATCCATCCAGCTCCCCCTGGAGTCCATCCATCTTCATCTCAATTTCAAGTTCTCTTTAAATTGTTATTAATAACTTCCTAAATCTCATGGAAACTTTTGAATTACTGATTCATTGACTAATTTAACTATCTGCAATGATCTGGTTGGAGTCTGAATTGGTTTTTATAACTGAGATGACTGAACAATAATTTCACAATTATTTCCTTCCTTCCTTCCTCCCTCCCTCCCTTCTTCCTCTCTTCTTTCTTTCTTTTCTTCCTTTCAAAACAAAAGAACTACTTCTTGTTGGAGCCTATAAGAAAAATCAGTGATATTCTTAGGCTACAAATTTGTTTTGTGTTGATTTATAATGGCATTTTGTCTTCCCGTTGTCCTAGAATATGCGTTCACTATTTTTTATATTTTACATGAATGTCCTACAGAATGATGAATGTTAATAGATACATTAAGGTTAATTTAAATTATTGACCCTATTTTAGTGAATAATGTATGTGGCTAATGATGTGCAGAAAACAAAATTAATTTATAATTTCCTAAAACTATGTACATCATGCTTCCAAATGTTATAAAAGCTGAAGACTTTTTCTGCTAGACTTAAGGAGACTAATTAGCAAAACAATGAGAAAAACCTGGAATAAACAAGCATGTTTTGCCAAGGAGACTTCAAATTAGGGCTGTCAACCATGCACAGGCATGCAAGATCAAATTTCCACTGGTGTAAGTGACAGATTCTCTAGGGCAGAACCATGCAAAAATTTGCAAAATCAAGCTGAGGACTCTTCAGAGATTGAATCTTTGGTCTGCTGCTTTTGACAGGTTTAGGTTTGTTCTCAGGCAATTTTAAATAATAACTTCAGTTTTGTCAGAATCAACGTGTGTTAAATATAAAAAATGCATTTCATGTCTTAAAATGGGAATGAACTGGGGAGGAATTAATTAGGAGCTAGGGGAAAAGGGTGGTGGTGGAGAAACCATAAATAACACCAAAGATGTTTAGAAACAATCAAGGCAAAACATATTATTTTATGTTTACTTAAAATATATATTAATACTAATATTAAATATTAATTTTATGTATTGATGTATATTAAATGGAGTTATTTCACATGGGGTGATAATGCCTCCCACAGGAACCATAGACTAACAAAAACACCTTTCTTTGGGTTGTAAATTAGTGAGTCCAAAAGACCCCTGAAACAATAAAGGTTATTGCTATCACCCTTGGTGATTTTACATAACTTGAAGGTGACAGCCCATTTCTGAAGACATCACATCCTTTAGTCACAGGGATTGGATGAATCAAGCTAGTACTGACCTAGAAGTCAGCTTCCTGAAGAACAACTCTCATAGTATGAGAAGGTCTATGTAAAGTAGCAAGAGAAAGAAGTCGTTAATGTCTCAACCAGCTGTAAAACCTATAAACTTGCAATGATCAGGTGATCACAATATCGCAAGTAAAGTAATAGTGGCACTTAAGTCTTAGGGGTAACCAACACCTATCTTGTCAGATATAAGGCCTGATCAAGATGAGGGAATTTATATCGTAAATCTATCCCACTACCCATGGTGAATAGGTCATAGATCATAGAGAACCTACTACTGCCATTTTGTTAAATTAATACTACTTCCAGATGTAATATATAGATATATTATGTGTATGTGTATGCACTTTTGTGTGTGTGTATGTGTGTTTGCATGTAACAATACAAAGTATAGATTCATTGTAGATGAGAGAGGAGATGGAAGGGGAAGAGTGTAATTATGTATTGAACTCTCAAAAATAAGGAAGCAGGGGGAAGACGGTGGGGTAGTGGGGGAGCAGGAGGGCCGGGAACAAGGGGAGTAAATGTAAATTTTGCTTTTAACAATAAAAAAATAAAAAAATTTAAAAAGAGGTCTGAATATATTTGAACCAAAAATGTTGAGAGGAATCCTTAACCGAGGACTCATAGGTCCTCTTTGCTCACTCAGTTTTTCTCTTAGTGGAAAGCTTATGACTCCATGGAATGGAACAGAGAACATTCTTACATTCTTTTAAAATTAAAGGAGGGAGAATTTCCAGGAAATCCTATCCAATTTAAATTATCCTGATTCTGAACAGAAGTAACACTTCTGTTCATGGTGACAAATTTCAGTGTGAATTTTTCTGCCTAAAGCAAAATAAGGCTACAAATAAATATTTTCAGTTTGTATCTTCATAATTACTGCATATTTGTGTACATATATACATATTTGAGGATGACAAGCATTGTGCTTTCAAAACAACATAAGACTCTATACAGCTTTGTTAGGTGTCAACATACACGTAGACAAATTAAAAATTGCAGAGTAAAAAATTTAAATATAGAGAAAAATGAAGATATTCTTTTCCAAATATTAATTCTAATACAAACAAAATCAAGACATTTTTGTGTGAACAGTTAAATGTACACTGTCATTAAGGAGTGTTTGATTTCTTTAATGGTCTTTAGGCCCCACTCCACTCCCCACAGTGAACCTTTTCCAGTTTAGTTGCATAACAGTAGACACAATGTTCCAGTAGTAAGTGAACTGACATCCAGCTACAAACAGGAAACACATGTGTTTGCAGAATAAGTCAGAAGAGGACACATTGGTTAAAGATCAGGTGGAAACTGAGTCTATCTGGACAGTTCCTGCTGGGCTCATGATCCCCAGAAACAGTGGTGGTCCACACACACTCTATAGTTCAGTCTGTCCCTTCCATGGTCAGGATTTGCCTTTTCTGTTTCTCAGTGTGGTCACTTATGAAACCAACCAGTTGAGGAACTCTTAAAATAAATTTATCAGCCTTTGTTAGGTGTTAGGGGTCTCCAAAACTTTACAAACAGATGAAAAAATTAAATGAATACCTTCTCTAAAAATAAGTCCCTATATTTCTTGCCTAGAATTAAAGTTCAATTGGATTATGTGTGTATGTGTGTGGAAGTGTGGATCCAGAAAATGAAGTGTAAAGACCAATTTAAATGTTAATGTTCATTCAATAATCTATTAACTATATAATCTGTTCTGTTTTCTCTACTTCCGCTTTTCACATTAATACTCTTAACAGTTTCCTCCTTCCATTTTACTATACTTTGTATTACTTTTACTTTTAAAATACATTTTAAATTAAAATATAATTTTATCACTTTCCCTTTTTTCTCTTGTCTCTTTAGCCCCTCCCAAAATCTTAGCAGGTGCTACCCCTAGAGTAAAACAAACAACAACAAAAATCAGGTAATTAATTACTGCTGAGAAAAAATTAGACTCTTCCAGAGGTGAGACCCCTAACTGATTATCCAATACAAATTGCTCAGTCCTAATATATGTATAATCTTGATAGTACAAGGACAGTTAAAGACACAATTGAGCACATACAGTATCATAAATACATTAAGTCAGCACAAAAGGAAGGCATCAGACTTAACAAACATTTAACATACCACTCTACTAAGATAAAATCATTGCTGAACAAAGGATGCCTCAGCCAATGGTTACTTATGCTCTTGTTACTGATAAGGAAAGTGAAACTCAGAGAAAAAAGTGCATATCAAGGAATCAGAGTTGAGAGTCCAAAATCCAAGCAAGCATTGTTTTTCGGTTTTTTTTTTTTTTGTGGTTAAAGTGAAGCCATGTAAAAGTTCTTATTAAGAAAAGTATATTAAACATACAAGTGATCATACTGTATATCTCCCATTGTATTTATGTGTGTGTATATGTGTGTGTATATTACCCTAGTACACACTCAGGTACATACACCATGTACACAAAACAAATTGATGCTGGGTATCTCCACTACCAATTTCCATATTATATTTTAACACAAAGTCTCCTCACTGAACCTAGACTTTGCTATTTCTCCTAGCCTAGCTGGCTAGCAATTCCATAGGACCCATCTATCTTTGTTCCCACCCTCCACCCACTCAGCAGTGCAGGGATAACAGACAAGTGATTTTGTACCCAGTTTTTATGAGGGTGCTAAGATCTGAACTTAGGTCTTTATGATTATACAGCAGGTACTTTACCATGTGTATTTGATGTGTGCTTTTTCCTTGAATTTTTCAATTCTTTATTTTGATGTGTAATTTTCTGGTATTATCAATAAAAATACTGACAATGAAATTATTACTTAAATTGTATAAAATAACTATGTGACTAAGCTTCAATGGTGTAAGCTTCTGTATTTCTGTTGCTTTCATTGGTTAAAAAAAGAGACTGCCTTGGCCTTTTGATAGGGCAGCCCTTAGCTGGGCAGAATAGACAGGATGGAATGCTGGAAAGAAGGGAGGTGTGGCAGGCGCCATGCTGCTCCTACCTAAGATGAATGCTGGTTAGAATCATGCTGGTAAGCCACAGTCAAGTGGCAATACATATTACCAGAAATGGGTTAGATCAATGTGTAAGAGTTAAACAATAAGAGGTTAGAACTAATGGGCCAGGCAGTAACTTAAATGAATACAGTTTGTGTGTAATCATTTCGGGGGTTAAGTTAGCCAGGCACCAGGAACACAGCCTGCCCGCTCTGGGAGCTGGGCAGTGGGACACAGCCGGCTCCCCTTCATTACTACCAGCTTCACAGAATATTTTAACTTATCTGGGGAATTTTTGTAGACACCCTGATTATATAATAAGATTATATAATAATCTTATTATTATAGATGGTTTAAGGGCTAGGAAGTTCATTCTTCATTTTAACATTGATTTTATTATCTTTTACATATTGCATGAATGAGTACTATATTTATAGCATTTCTACCCCATACTCTCAAACTAATGGCCTCTTTTTCTTTTTATTGTTTCATATGTGTGTGTTTGTAACAACAATAGTATAAATATAAACACATCCTGCTAAGCCCTTTTAGCATTTCACAGATAAATAAGTATTTAGGGACGCTCACTTGGGATTGAATAGCCCATCTAGGGGGTTTGTTCTGGCTAGTCTTACATCAACGTGACACAAGCTAGGGTTATCAGAGAAGAGGGAGCTTCAGTTGAGAAAATGCCTTTATAAGATGGGGCTGTAGGCAAGCCTATAGAACATTTCCTTGGTGATTTATGGGGAGGTCCCAGTCCGCTGTGCCTGGAGCCATCCGGCCTGATGGTCCTGAGTTCTATAAGAAAGTAAGATGAGCAAGTCAGGAGGAACAAGTTAGTAAGGAGCAATCCCATATGGCCTCTGCATCAGCTCCTATCTCCAGGTTTCTGCCCTCACCTCTTTGGAAGATAAACTGTTATAAGGAGCTGTGAGTGATATAAACTATTTCTTCCCCAAGTTGATTTTTTTCCTGTGGTGTTTTATTACAGCAGTGATAACCCTAAGACAGAGATCAGCCTTAGAAAGACAGAAGCTTTCTCTCCCAGCAGCTATTGTCTGTAGCTCTTCATCTAGGGGTGAGCCTCATGATATGGCCCCTGTCCATGGTGGAACGTCAGCTAGCATTATATCATATGAGACTTATTAGGTGACCATACCATTATGATTACATGGGAACAGCTACCTATCATATATAGAAGGTATAATCTCCAATCTTGCAGCAAATGCCTTTGTCTTCTGGCTCTTACAATCTTTCTTTCTTGTCTGTCTTCCTTAATATTCTCTAAGCCATAGGTATAAAACTTGTGTTGTAGTATACCAGTTGTGCATCCCAGATAGGCATCCCACAGTCAGTTGGTCTGCATTTTGGCTATTTATAGACTTATGCAATGTTCTCTGTCTGTATCAAAAGCATGGTAGTTTGATGAATGATGAATGTTATACATGGATATAAGGCTAGGTTGTTGGAATGCAGTTGAAACTCACACTGGTACATGACAGTAGTTGGTTCTCCTACAGGGTCTATATCATCATCAGCTAAAGGCAGTTGGCAAGTTTTACAGTACCAGGGCATAAATCCCCTCTTATTTAGTAATTCTTAAGGCCATCATTTGGTTATGTTTTATTTATATATATTACTGTTGTACTGTTGAGGATATCTTTTCATGCTGGGCATCATTGTGGTTCATAAACTTTATAGGTTGGCAGGATTTTTTAACTATTTTTCTTCATGGACATCTTGCATAGTGCCTGCTATTACCAGAGAAGAGGCTTCAGGTATATTCCAGTGCTATTCTTCTTCTTTTTTTAATATTTATTTATTATGTATACAATATTTTGTCTGTATATATGTCTGCAGGTCAGAAGAGGGGACCAGACCTCATTACAGATGGTTGTGAGCCACCATGTGGTTGCTGGGAATTGAACTCAGGACCATTGGAAGAACAGGCAATGCTCTTAACCACTGAGCCAGTGCTATTCTTCTAAGTTCCATGCTGGACGTGTGCGGTATCTTGAGCAATAAGGTCTTACTTAGCTTCAAGTTCTGGAAGACAACTGATGGCAAGAGGATAGCCTAGATTGTTTGGGGTGTCTCTTGAACTTCTCTGATCAATTGCTCAAAGAGAAGCCTACCTCTCTTGGCACTGGGGCTTTTGTTAAATAGCCTACAACTTTTGGGGAGAGAATTATTGTTGCAAATGATGTAATTTTATTAAAGTGTTTATAGCAGTTATTTTGAGTGTCTGCTATTTTTTCATATCATATTCACTAACAGTTCATTTACTTAAACTTGTGAGACGTTTCTCCATTTCTTCCATAGATTCCATGTAGTGTGAGAAAACCCATTCATATAAGTTTGCATAGAGTAGGACATTAATAGGATATTATTATTTTCATTAATCTTTGAAAATTTAGCATTACTATTTATAAAGAATGTTTATCATCATTCAATATTGTTGCTAGAAAAATAAGATCAAGATTGTACATGCATGTGGTGTGTGTGTGTGTGTGTGTGTGTGTGTGTGTGTGTGTGTGTACTAGTAGCTGTTTAGGGCAACTAATGATTTTTAAAATAGCAGGGTTTTTTCTGTAAAATAATTTTAATATTAAATCTTTTTATTTTCCAATATTTTTCTATTCTCAAATTAGAAAAACTAAAACATAGATGAACCCAAAATGAAAGTCAACAATTTTAACTGAAATTTTAATGGTTTTGTTTCCTATTTTTCCTTGCTTACATTAAAAACTTAAAAATTTAAGATAGAAACTTTTATCAAGAGTTTAAAAGTTTCTTAATATTGCTGTCATGAGGTTAATATTGAAACGGTCACCCAATTACCTTTATTGAGTAAATTGTTTTTCTGATCATTTTGTAGCAAGGGCATAAATATGCATTTGAATGTCTCCTGTATCCTTTATGGCCACACGCATGCCTTCTAACTTCTGTTCCAACAAAGCCCAACTCACAGCTCAAAAAAAGTCATACCTGTCATTTAAACTATCCCCATGAGTATCAATAAGTCATATTTTAAAGCTTCACCTATGTAGTTAGAAGCCCTGGGACTCAGGTATCTTTATATTTGAAGGGCACCTCTGGGGACATTAATGTGGATCCAGACCTAAGAACCATTGTTTAACAGTCTTCCAAGTTAAGCTCAGAAGTCCCTGTTTAGGGAACAACACATATTTCAGAAACTTGATATTTGGGTAAAGAAATATAATTACTTGCTAAGCCTCTCAGATCATAATGAAGCAACCCTTCAACAACAATTACCTTCCTTAGTGTTCTTTTCCAGAAGGATAGCATTCCTTAAATTTACAAAGATACATTCTTTATGTGTGACTGGTCACAGTTGACGTTTCCTCCTACCCTTTCAGATTTCCTAGTAAATACAGAAGAAAAATGAAATAACTTGGGAGGGAATTCGTTGGCTAGAAATTTTAATTATACCAACACATTAAATCTCAATGTTTACATGTGTTATCGCCAACCTATGTAGTTTCACCTTGAGATTACCAACACACCTGACCCATACTAAATTTTAATTAATTCTCTAAGGAATACATTGAAGGAAGGTTTACTACAAGGCATTTTTAGAAACTGAGAGTTCAGTCAGCTCCTCAGAGGACATTCGGGGATGAGTAGGGACTTTAGGGTAAAGAATCCAGCCTAATAACACTTGTTCCTTTGGAGGGACTCAGCTTCCATCTACTGTCACTTAGTAACTTTTGATGTGGAACATCTGTAATGACAGGATTCTCTCTTAAAAGAAAAGAATGCTGAAGAGGTGTTGGTTCAATGTAGCTCAAAGGCCACAACCTAAATGCATTTCCTCCGAAGGGCATGTGATTCCCTACAGCTGTATGTGCTGACTTTCACACGCTGCTAACTATAGCATCGGTTTTATGTTTTCCTCCCTATTTGCAAATTAGGCTTTTACTATGTTTGGACACTAACAAGAGAACGACTTCATTAGCACATGTTGAAAGGTTTGTGGTGTATGGAATAACTGAATAAGTCAGATTTTAAATTATGAAAATGTCATTTCTCCAATTAATCCCAAAGTGTCAAGCTTTGAAGTTTCTAGTGGGGGATTTATTTTGTAGTGTGGGCAAAGCATAGCATTGGAAAAGCTTTCAGAGAAGAAAATAGAACAAATTCATTACCAGGAAGAGAATGACGAAGTAAGAAAGTTCATGTGTAATGACCTCATAGAATATGTAATCTTTTCCTTATTTCAACTCAAAAAGAGCTAAATATGACTAATGGCAGTCTGGAATTTCTATAGAGGCCAGGGTCTTTAATTACCCATTGTTACCCAAAGAATACATGACTTTCTAACTGCTTTTAATTTTACGAATATAATCAAATTATGATAAACATGTTTGCTATAATGTCCATCCAAAGTTCTTGAAAACATTAAGATTTATTGTCAAAGCAATTAGTGCAGAAGACATTGTGCGCTGACATACGTTCTATTGTGGGTTTCCTGTCGCTCTGGGCATACTTCTTTTTATATAACAATAGTGGTTTAGCTACTCCTGACCAATAGTCCTCCTCCTCCTGTCTTTTTCCCTCTGTGAATATGGCATTAAGTGCCTGGAGTTTCCTGGTGATGTTTATTCCTCAGTTCCCACTATTTCGCCCACAGTGCTTATGCTTTGGCTGCAGATCACCAGAGTCTCCTGAAATTCATTTTGGTATGTGATTCATGATGGTCTGTCCATAAAATGAGCAATTTGGGCAGAGTTAGGAAACAGCTAATCAATATGCCATATGAAAGGCGTGATGGTTGTACTTGGTGTTTTGTGGGCTGCACAACTGCATTTGCACAGCAGTAATGCCCAC
>JAQHUG010000042.1:1091094-1105891 GCA_028555095.1 Dicrostonyx torquatus | reverse complement strand
AGCATATGACCAAACCGGACTCTCTGAAAGTGGCTGCCAATGGGAACTGAATGAGAAGCCAATGATATTGGCACAGGACCTATCTATCTCTTCTGCATGTATTGGCTTTTCGGGAACCTATTCTATATGGATGCACACCTTCTTAGGCCGAGATGGAGAGGGGAGAGTATCCTGCCCCTTCTCAAGAAAGCAGGTGGGGTTGGGGGAGCCGGGGTGCCTTTGACAAGTGGAGTAAATGTAAATTTTTCTTTTAAATTTAATAAAAAAAAGAAAAAGAAAAAAATAAAAATAAAAATCGACCCATAGACTCATAATTCAATATTTCTTTTGCATATTGATTTTTATTTATATTATATGTGCCTTTGTATATATAAGTTCAGTCTGCATGTTTGTATCTGTGTGTATATATCTTTGTATGCATGTTTGTGTGTCTATGTCTCTGCCTGGGTGTGTATGCCAGTATGTTTGTGATTGTCTCTGTGTGTCTGTGTATGTACATGTCTTTGTATATCTGTGTACATGTATGTATATATGGGTCTGTGGGAATATGTTTATGTCTTTATGTGTGCATGCTTATGTGATTTGCTGGTTTTCATGTGTCTGGCATCCAGTGGATCTCCTTCGACTGGAATTACAGGTGGTTGTAAGCCGCAGTGTGGGTGCTGGAAACAAAACCCAAGTACACTGCAAGAACAAGGGCTCTTAAATCTGGAGACATCTCTCCAAGCCCATAAATAAGAAGTTACAAAAGTTAACTTACTATTTTTCATCATTAAACCCTGACTAACCAATGACTCTTGTGTTGTGATATCTTTCTATACTTCCTGCTGGAATTCTCATTCATTTCTTGCAGGAAGGAGAAACGCCACAGTCACCTAGGAAACAAGCATATAGTAAAACCCAGCAATGCCTCTCTACTCAACTCCCTTGGTCTTTGTTAAGTTCTGGGGTTTGAACCTGGTGCCTCAGATATACTAGGTAAAGACACTAGCAGCAAGTTACTACATCCCTAGGCCAAAAATTCCACTTTTAAGTTGTCAGTTAGGATAATTAAAAAACATATCCATCAGTATATTTTATATGCTTGTTCGTAGCAGTCAGAGCAACCAAATAGAAACAGATTGGGATGTGTCTCCATAAGAATTGCATGCTAATTCTAATAATATGGAACCAAAATACTTGTACAATATGCATATATGAATCTAAAATTCAGTACCATAAGTAAAAGATACCATATGCAAACTGCTAGAAGATATCACTACAAAGAGTAAAGCTTTAGTGACTGGAAGAAAATTGGGTTTGTCACAGGCTGAGATGGGGTTGTATGACAGAGAGGACAGCACCTAATAGTGGCACAAAAATCCATACCTGTGAAAGTACACAGTTTTCAAAACTCATTGAGTTGTACATCTAAAACTAGTAACTTTAATGGTATGTTCATTTTACTTCAATAAAGAAAAAAATAAGTTGAGAGAATTTTTGAAGTGGAATAAGCACTAAGACTTGTTACCAGATGACCACATGTTACGTTCACCGATCTTAAAGAAGAAACAACTTGGCAGTGAATTCAATAACAAATAACAACTTGTAAATAAAGCTTATTGAACTAATGTCAAACAAGGAAATGTCTGCTCACCCTCACAAGGAGCCTTGAAACCGTGCCAAGCAAACTAACATGCACTAAAATTGGCACAAAGAAATAAACGCTCCATCTTCGTGTTACGAAAGCTAAGTTTTTGCAGGATTTAAAGCAAGTTTACCACTTGACTTTATGGTTGTAATCCACACCTGGAATCGTTTAGGTTTTTATCCTACTCTGAATTATATAGTCTCAGACACTTGTCATGAAAATACAATTTCAAGAACCAGAATAACAGAATCAACGACAGAACTCACAGGCCTTTGCAGAATTGGCTCACTCTTTGTGGAAAAAGACAGTCACCACTCTCCACTAAAGCTCTGGTGGGCAGCTCCTCCCCATTCTTGGACAACCAAAGTATGTGCTCAGGATTCTTCTTGAGAATTGTTTATTGCTTTTACACGCAACTGATGCAGTTAGGAAAGTATGTTATTTTCAACATCATCATTTCTTACGCTGATTCTGTCCTTGGTAATACGAAAAACCTGTATCAGTGATTTTACCCACAGTCAAAAGCTGCTCCAACACTTGAATATGTTACTCATCTGATTTTCCTTTAATTGATTTGTTCAAGATCTATTGAACATCTCCTTTGTACCTGATACCCTACCCGAAGCTGGAGGCATGGCAGTGAATACACAGTGAATACAGTGAATACAGTTACTTAAACCTCAGAGTATATAGAAGAAGAAAAGAAGCTACCAATTAAAAGACCAATGAAAAATTACTATAACCAATGTTTTTTGTGGGTATGTGTTGGGTGAACTTATGAGGTTCATATATAACAAAGAAACATAAATAAAACATTGGAAAATGGCAAAAATAGAGTGAATAGAAGATGCCACAGAAAATTAAAAATGAGTGACAGAAACACAAATATATTTTCAGAAAGAAATGTTGAGGAAAGAAGTTCTATGTATAGATGTGTTATGATACATCAATTGAAAGACAGTAAACATGTGATGAAACAGACAACTTCAGTGGATGCCAAAACAACCCACGTGGATTATTTGGTAAGGTTAACTTAAAAACATTCTTTGTTGGGCATAAAGGTACATGCCATTATTTCCAACACCTAGGAACCAGTGGCAGGTGGGACTCTGTGAGTCGAAATTTAGCGTGTTCTACATAATGAGTTTCAGCCAATTCCAGATACATAGTGAGAACCTGTCTAAAAAGGAAACACACAAATAAAACAGACTAATAACAGCAAAGCAAAACAAAACATATTTATTGCCTTCCCCACCATAAGATATTATTTTCTTCCACTCATAGTGAGTACATCTGGAATTTTTATCTCTTCAATTCATAGTTTAGGAAACTCATACAAATACTGTGTTTCTATGTAACTCCTCTCAGTTTTATTATAGCAGCATCATTGACAAGAAAGTAACTATATTCCTCCTCTTCTGTTTACACAGGATTGCTTTTCTATTCAAGATATTTCTATGTAAACCATAGCACTGATATGATTTTATCCTAGATGGAAGTAAATTGAAATACTGAAGGAGTAGGAATGTTTACATATGGTTCTGCAAAATACACTTCTTGAAAAACAAAACAGTTCATCAATTTTTCCAAAGAAAACATTTCTCTCCATTCTAACTGCTTACTATCCTGTTCTACTCTGCTCTAAAGCTTTTGGGACTATCCAATTTGTGTTGTGCAGTGCTCGGGGCCTCCATGTTCACAGGTTGAACTCCACACCCCATGGAGCTCCATCAGCATCGTGGCTCACTGGACTCATTGTGGTTCATTCACAAGACCTCTGCCTCAAGTATGTCTTCCTCATTCTCTGTGGTATTTCCCATCGCACATTTTTTTATTCTTTTTTCTGAGAAAGGGTTTCTTTGTGAAATAGTCCTGGCTTGTCCTGAGACTCACTCTGCAGTCCAGGATGACTTTGTCCTCACAGAGATCCACCTGCCTCTCAAGTGCTAGGAGTAAAGGTGTGTGCCACTACCACATGGCCCATTGTTCATTTCTTGAGACTCCTGAGTCCCAAGCCTTGTAACTAGCTAGGTACACACACCTCTCTCTGACATCTCACAAACAGCTCAAACAGCCAGTACAGACCTTAACGTATTCCTATTACTTTCTTGAAAATGCTTTGGATGTCAGTTCAAGAGAGTTAAGAAACATCCCTCAATCTTTAACAAAAACCACATTCAAGGTACAGTGGAATTTCACAGCAGCTAAAACAGAGGTTCTGCCTTAAAGGAGCTCACTAGGTAAAACACTCTATTACATTCCAAATTACTTACCAAATAGTCACTGTAATTATGAGACCATACCACCAGAATCAGGTCTGTATCAGATACATACAATAGGCATAGAGAACATTTTCACATAGAAAATTTCTCAGAGGCTAAGAGCCATTGGACCTCCTTGACACTTGCTGGGTGACAAACAGAAGCATTTCTTCTAGGATAGCTTATTCAGTCCTTTAGTGGAAGTAAGACTTGAATGCCTCCATGCAGAACCAGAAGCCTAAGCATGTTGATAATAGTTATTGACTTCTTCTGAGGCTCCTTTTATTTGTATTAATAATATCTTCTTTTCTCCTATATTAATGATGTTTTGACATCTGAGGCCACATGAGAAGACAGCCCTTCTAATCACTAGCCAATTAATGGAAAATGACTAGGACTAAATGTGCCTTTTTTACACCAATGAGGTAACTCAGATTCTACACCCATACCGCTTACTCTGTGGTAGTCTCACACTCATGGGCACTAGCCCTGTTCTAGTCACCCTGCAGCCAGGAACTAGACATCGAAAAGCTATCTCTGTTCTCATAATACTAAAATGGTTAAGTGAGGTAATTCTACACCTGTTTACCTTTCCACCTAATCTTTCCTATGGATCCTACACTAAAGGTTTTTCCTTATATGTTCTCCTCCCCTTCTGTTTCATAACCTATCCTGTGGTAAGAGGTATATATATGTCTCTCCCTCTTGGGACATGTGAGTAAGTATCATTAGTAAACTACCTGTGCAGTAGCAGCCATCACCAATCTGTTAGTTCAATTGCACCCAGAAAATGATAAAACCTGTGTTAAAAATATTTGAATTAACCCATTTGTTTTTTATTTAATTAAAATATAATTATGTGATTTCCTTCTTAACTGTCTTCACTCCACCCCTCCCATGTCTCCCAACCACCTGTACCCTCTCAAATTTATAACATATATTTTTTTAATTATTTCTTTCATTATTAATGCCTTTAAGTAGCCACATTATTGAGATTACCTGGGTATAACTCTCCTAGCATATTTAGAAGACATAATCTCCCAAAAGACTTTCTAGTCTTCTGGCTCATACAAACTTTAAACCCCATCTTTTATGATGTTCTCTAATCCTTGAGTAAAGGAGCTGTGTTGTAGATATATCAGTAAGGACTAGACACCCTATGAAGGTGGGTGTTTTACTATTTTGACCACTTGTAACTTTCTGTAATGGTGTATGTTGACTGCAAAAATTGAAAAATGACAAACCAGTTTGTTTGATGAGGAGTGAGAACTACACTTCCCTGTGGGTATTAGGGTAAGTGTTTAGAATGCAGTTAGGAATTATACTTTCCTAGTAAAATAAGAGAACTATTGGTAACTACCAAGAGATAACTGTCACTATTGCGCCTTGAAAGAATACTTGGCATGCCAGTCATTGTTGCTGTTCTTAGTTGTCAAAACCTGAGTAGGCTTATTGTTTGTTTCTCTTGCTTGGCAAATTGAATATTTCTGGTACCATAAAAACTAGTCCTCAGGGAGGAATCATTCAGAGCAGATTCAGCTTGAATCCTACAATTCCTGTGTTGAAGTGTGTGGCATCATAAGCAATGGGGGCTTACAAATTCTGGTAGGCAAGAACAACGGCAAGAGCAATGGCAAGAGCTATAGTCTATGTCACTTTGGGAGTCCTTTGGTCTTCCCTACCAACTGTCAAGGAAGCTTTCCATGCTTGATGCTGGGGTCTTGTTAGAAAGCATATGACTCTTGGGGGAGGCATTATCATCTCTAAGTCAAGTTCAGAAAAGAACGGGACTACATGGCTTGTGAAAGATAACACACCTTTCTCAACTTTCTGGGTCGACCTGACCAATACGTGTGTACTGCTGCTTTCAGTACCCTCCCCTCTATGTATAAGTAAAGCACATGTATTCTTTATTCTCTGATTTCTCTGATGAAATGTACATTTTATGACTCATATAGTATAATTTTACTATATTGGCAGATTATTTTATGATTAAAACATCTTTCAGCATGTAATTGTTAATTAAGAGATTCTAAACACTGCATTCCAGTCTTGTTATCCTTAAAGAATCATATGTTGGAAATAAAGATATTGTGCTTCTCCTTATGCCACAGCAAGCAAGTAGCATTGGTGGTAGTAGTGTATCACTCAAGATATCGATTTGCAGAATATTTATGCCTTTATGGATGAATAACTAGATATAAACTTGTTTTTAAAAGGAGAAGCAAATGAAATTTAATTATTGGAAAAATTCAAATCAATCCCATATACCTTTAGGGAAAGATTAAGCCCACTTCTCATTTCTGCTCTCCATGAATTTGTGGTAAACTTGCTAGGAATATATTGAACAATATTATTTTCTCTCATTATTTTCTAACATAAACACAGGCTACAAGATCAGAATGTTTCATTGTAGCTTCATATTTGCATTAAAGTATTTTCTGCAAAGGTATTATCATTAATTGTGACTGAACTGAATACTATTTAGAAGAAATAATTTAAATCTTCAAAAACAATTAGAGATGTAATAGCTCAAGCACTGGTCAAGGGGACTCAATGACAGCAGGAAGCTTGAATAAGATAGCACAGGCCTGGCATTTAAGGACTCAAAGAAAGTTCTATTTTGCACTTCTTACATTCTGTGGTATGTGTCAGGTCTCTGTGCCTGAGTTCTATCAGTTGCTGGAGAGATCACATTCTTGGTATACTTTGTATCATAAAACCAAATCTAGTTGACTTTTCTAGAAAACCAACAATGTTCACAGCTCTCAAGCAGTTGAACATTTTGGAGTGAGAAGTGAGGGTCGGCAGCCAGGAGGTTGCAAAGTGAAATGGTTACTGAGAGTTTCCGCAGCAGCCATTCTGTAAGACCTGCACAGAAAAGAAACCATTTTGGTAGAACATCATATTTCCATTCAACAGAAGGCTCTGCTAATGAGGGAGAAAGACTTACCGTATCCTTCAGTGCCTGCAGAGCATGAACCCTGAAAGTAAAAACACTCTCCAAGTCTATGAAAACAATTTTCAAACCCTGAAAAACATTTGGGCCTTTTGAAATAAAAATATCAGAGTATTCTGATGCTACTGAAAGATTCTGTTTACCATAAGAAGCTGTCATTGCATAAGCCAGAGCTACTGATTTTTCTCTGATGGAAAGTTCCAAGAGATCGTGAAAGTTCTGAGAAGTCTTTTCTGAAGTTTTCTTAGGTTTCTGGGCTATTGAAGCTAGACTCGGGTAAGTTTATTAAATCCACCACTGTAGGTTGCCAATTAGTTTCACACACCTTGACTTTAGAAATCTGCAAATATTTGAAACATCAAACCTTCCAAGTTTATGATGCTGATTTTTCATAAACTATAATGTCTAATTACAAGCATTACTTCTTACGGTGTCTTTATTATTGATCCTCCAAGAAGTTATATATGGTAATAAATTTAATATAGCAACCATATCCCTTCTTTTGAGGTCTCTGACAAGTATTTTTGTAAACAGTTGATCAGTGAATGTATTCTTTGAACCAAGAAGCTCAGCTCCTTCATTTGGCCAAGAGACTAAGCACACTCTTCAGACAATGAACCTCTGAGGAGAATACTGTGAGCCAAGCAAGGTTCATCACACTGTTGACACTGTTCAGCTTGGGTCAAGTGATGTCATAAATTGAAGGTCAAGAAAGAACATAAAATTCTAACTCCAAAGATAAATGTTTGCAGTTTCTAGGGTGTCTTATGAATACTTTCTTCGGATTTTTAAAATTGAAACAATTATTATGGATTGCAAAAATAAATTATAATTAAAGATGCTAGTGCTAAAAATCCACAAAAGATGGAACCATGTCCCACTGTCAGATGCCGAACAGTCTAGATCATTTTGATTGCAGGACAGGGAAGTAGTCATAAATAGTAACTCGCAAGGATTTTGGTGACATTTACCTGGCCATCATGGGCATTTTAAGGGTGATTTGGAAAGATGAATAGCTAGAAAGGAACTTCCTGAGTTTCCATTCAAGGCTTTATAATAAAAACCATCTGAAGTGCACTTGAGCAACATGATTATTGAATATTGCAAGTAAGAATGTCATATAAAATGCATGTTAACAGTAAACTTGAATTTCAATTAAGCAACAAATAATTGTTCTGGATAAACAATAAATGGTAGGCTCCATGTGTTTACTTGCTAAACATTACAACATGTAGGAATCTCAACCACTAGTTAGGTTGCTCTGAGATTGTCATTATTAGGTGAATTCTGAGATTTCTTTTCCTCAGGAAAATCTTCCAAAAGCACAGAGTTCAAGAAACTTCTATAGGAGGGTGTGTTCAAATCTACAATCATTGAGGGTCATTTCTATGTGAAAAAAATTTCTCTTCATTCACATGGGGATGATGTGTATATATATATTTTTCTTTATTGAGGAATTACTTCCAAATAAGATGTATTTCAACATTATAGTCTGTGTAGGAACAGAGAAACAGGAAGTAGGCACAGTCTGTGGTGTGCCTAGAAAAAGGGTCAGATAGCTTATCTCTCACACATATTTTTCCATTTCTTTTGCTGCTTATCATTGTAGCTATACATAGAATATACCTGAATTAGGTGATGTTATTTACATATATGAACCCATACAGAAATCCATGAGCTTGTTTATGTATATATGAAATGATATGGCATAGCGGGTCTGCTTTAGAAATATCTGGGCTTTGACTGAAGGATCTAAATGTGAAGGGAATGAGAATATCTGTTAGTTATTAATTACCGAAGCCAAATTTTATATATTTGACATCTAGTATTCTATGCTGCCATATGTTTGAAATGCCCTATAGCAAAGAAGCAACTGCATGTAGAGTTGTGATATTCAAAATTAGGGGTGTATGAAGAAATCTTATTTGTGTATATCCACTGGTTTGTAAGCTATATATAAAATACATATAAATATAATATATAATTTAATATGCATGTATATATTAAATTTTTAACATGGAATATGAAGAGAAGTACCCTTCATGGATAGGCAATGTTGCTCTCAGAACATACTTGATATAGTGCTTGAAGTTCTAGCAATAGCTATTAGACAACATAAGGAGATCAAGGGGATTCGAAGAAGTAAAACTTTCATTATTTGCAGATGATATGATAGTGTACATAAGCGATCCCAAAAACTCTACCAAGGAACTTCTAAAGCTGGTAAATACCTTCAGTGAAGTGGAAGGATACAAGATTGACTCAAAAAAAAATCAGGAGCCCTCCTATACACAAAGGATAAAGAAACAAGAAGGAAATCAGAGAAACATCATCTTTAACGATAGCCACAAATAATATAAAGTATCTTGGGGTAAGAAAGAAACTAAAGAAGATAACAGAAAATGGAAGGATCTCCCATGCTCCTGGATCGGTAGGATCAATATAGTAAAAATGACAATTCTTCCAAAGGCAATCTATAGATTCAATGCAATCCCCATCAAAATCCTAACAAAATTTTTCACAGACCTTGAGAGAATAATAACTAACTTTATATGGAAAAACAAAAAGCCCAGGATAGCCACAACAATCCTATACAACAAAGGAACTTCCGGAGGCATTACCATCCCTGACTTCAAACTCTATTACAGAGCTACAGTATTGAAAACAGCTTGGTATTGGCATAAAAACAGAGACATTGACCAATGGAATCGAATTGAAGATCCGGATATTATTCCACAAACCTATGAACACCTAATATTTGACAAAGAAGCTAAAAGTATACAATGGAAGAATGAAAGCATCTTTAACAAATGATGCTGATATAACTGGATGTCAACCTGTAGGAGAATGAAAATTGATCCTTATCTATCACCATGCATAAAACTTAAGTCCAAATGGATTAAAGACCTCAATATAAATCCGACCACACTGAACCTGATAGAAGAGAAAGTGGAAAATAGCCTACAATACATGGGCACAGGAGACCACTTCCTATGTAAAACCCCAGTGGCACAGACAATAAGAGCAACAATGAATAAATGGGACCTCCTGAAACTGAGAAGCTTCTGTGAAGCAAAGGACACAGTGAGTAAGACAGGATATTAAATGAAAGCCTCAGTTCCAATCATGAGATATCTCATTGTGAAGTTTTGGTCAGGAAGACTCTAGAGAAAACTCAAACCACATGGGTTTCCCACTGTAACTAGAAGACAAGGCACTATTATTGAGGACACCATTTGCTTCAGATGCAATACACAGAGAAACCTTAAACTGAGCTTGAAACTCTCTTTCTGTTGCATAGCTTTCATAGCACCAAAAGTTGCTATCCAGACTGCTGGAGTAGAAACTTTATCAATGGGCTTACCCAGTACTGGATCCTGCATGTTATAGTACCCATTTGCCTGGCAAGACCTACCTACTGGTGTAATAGTGCCATGATGATCATCAGGATAACCAACCAATGTTTGATTGGATGTGAGGCCTCCTGCTCCACAGGAGGTATTTTATTCATAGTATTATGAACTTAAAAGTCCATGACTGAAGAGCAGCAGCTACTGTCTTTTCCCAGATGATTATCCTGTGAACTGCATTCTAAAAATTTATGTTTACACTTATTGACTTGTGCGTCCCAGAGAAGCCTCTTTTAGAGGTCAGGGGTGGTTACTGCAGAGAGACTCATAACCAGTTAAAGTGTTGAGTGGACACCACGGAAGTCTCAGCTATGGATGAGCCATGTCTATCAACCTCTCCATCCAGAGCAGTGAGTACTTCATATGGAGCAGAACACATGAGCAGAAAGAATATAAAAGCCAGTGGTAGGAGGAGAAAAGATGTGAAATGTTCACTTCTGCACATGAGCAGGACAGTGCACATGTCATAGGTCAAAGTACAGCAACTGTGGTTAAGTGAACAAGACCAGCACAAGACCAAGCCAGTCAAACTTCCAGCAAGGATGGGGAGGGATCCCTGAGGCCTCACTGTTAGTAGAGGAGCTAATAGATACTGAGAGAAGAAGAGCCACTATTCTCTGGGGGATTCGGCCACTTGTTGGCTATTCATGTTCCAGGGGATGTCCCCATACCCCTGTGCATATTAATAGCAAAACTGATTGGTGAGCTCTTAATAACAGCAAAAATGAAGACAAAATTTGGAGGGAGTTGGAGTAGGGCCACTTGAGGGAATAGGAGGGAGGTGATGGTAAATGAATATGATAAAATACATGCATAAATGTATAAAATTGTTGAAAAATAAAAGAAAGCTTTGGAAGTGTTTGAAGACATCAGAGCTTTTCCCCTTGAGACGTAATTATTCATAAAATGTCAAAGGTATCTGGAAGCAAAAATGTTATTTCGGGCTCTCCTAGCCTCATAAAAAAGCTGAATTCAGAGTGATAAATATCTGTGGCCCGCAAAAGTGGAACATTTAAGTTTTGGAGGCCTAAAGGCAGTATCACAAGCTTCTTGGAGACATGGGAGAATGTTGAGGAATATCTGATTATACTGTGTGAAAGACACTTTCTGATTGATTTAATAAAAAGCATAATGACCAATAACTAGGCAGAAGAGTGTAGCAGGCCTCCTGGGGAGAGAGAAGAACTGGACATGAATCTAGGTGTGGAAGAGACATCAGCGAGACACTGAGAGAGCTGGACGTACAGAACGAATGAGAGGTGAAGCACAATGTGACGGGACAAAAATTAATTTAAACAGGTTAAATTATAAGAGTTAACTGGGAACAAGTCTAAGCTAAAAGCCAAGTTTTCATAATTATTGATGGTCTCCATGTCATTTTTGGGCTGGTGGTCCCAAAAGAAAGTTGGACAAAAATGTCCAGTTACAGGGGAAGCATCCAGAAAATGCAGATGGACCTGAGGTTTGTGGAGGAAGAGCACATGTTGACAAGGTGAAGTATTCAATATAGGTTTGAGGAATCTCTTTTTGTGCCCTTGATAGTGATGTAAAATTATAGACCGTACACACTGACTCACTGGATGAGAAACCAAGAGGAAGTGTTTGGAGAGAGAGTAATGGTGTTCATCTTGCTGTCAGCGAGGCTTTTACTCTGGTTGCCCTAAAGGAGACCTCCTTGTTTAGGGGCACCTTGACATCAGCCCTGAAATGTCATCCAAACCCTGCAAACCTTTGACATCCTCTTTGGCTTACTGGTCACACAAATTTAAGATGAGTGTAGCAATAGATAAGAAGTAAATGGAAGATTAGTCCCACAAATGGAAATTATGACTTAAAAATGAAGATAGACATTAGGAATTCTCTTAAACAGATGGAGATTATTTAGTCAAGCACAGCTCAGATTCATAAAGTCTGATATATACTAACTGGAAACACACACATCCCATTTGAAGCACAGAAAGTTATGTCACTGCTAAACAATGAGGAAATGGCTTGAAACTCATCCCTTCAAAATGAACAAAGTATAGTGAGACGTGGAACTGTGATAATAGTGTACTGTAGTTTTTTTCTTTTTCAATTTTTTTATTTATAGTTATTTGGAAAATTTCTAAGAAGAATGCATGTTGCATGTCTTTCATTCTTACTCCAGGAAAGCCAGCATAAGTCATGCTATGATCATAAATCTTATTTCTAAGCAACTGCTCGTTGACAGAGGCAATACTACATGTTCATAAAAATTCATTTTATTTTCTTTTCTCAGGGAGACAGGAAGACTATCTATGGGCCTCCTTGGGCTTCTTCTGGCCTTGGGGTGTGTTCAGAAAGAGTGGTACCTTTCATTTCAACCTTTCCAAAATTATTATTGACAATTAACCATACTCTTCCTCCTTCTGGAAAGTTCTGGGACCAAAACTTAAGGAAACAGTTTCTCAATGTGACATGAGATTAGAACTTCCAGTCACCAGCTGGAGAATTCCCAAGAGTGAAGCCTTGCCCGTATATACTGTAATATGACTGTCGTGCTTAGTCACTAAGATGGCAGCGTTTAGATGTGACTGAAGTGCAAGCCAACATATCTTGAATTAAATCAGTATCTTATATTAAATTTATCTTTCAGAATTGTTTCATTGAAACTGGTTTTCTTACATAGATATGGACTTTTGATGATGGCAAGCAAAGAATTCCAAACTTTCCCATGTATCATTGTAGGCTGTTTGAATCAGCAACTTCATTAAAACATTGTGCAGATTTCCCAGGGCCTTGTGCAGTTGCTGATCAACACTAACCATGGAATAAAATCATGGCAATGAAATAAAAAATATTATTTCATTAAAAAGGTTGTAAGTATATTTATTCTAAAATAAGGAAAGAGTCCAATTAGAAAAAGCAAGAAAATGGAAAAAAACAACAAAAATACCCATTTCATAAAAATATGAGTATTTAAACCATTTGGAAAAGACACTGAAATTCAATTATAAAAAGATAAATTTTAAAAGTACTTTGAGATATTATTTACCACTTTAAGCAAAAGTTCGACACACCAAGTTTCACAGCTATTTACTGAAGAAGCTATGAAGAATTGATGTTTTTGTGCAATGTTTGTGAGGTTACAAATCTCACCCTTATGACCACTATATCAAAAACTGGAAACTGCTGTACATAAATGGACCTGGCCTTCCAGAATCTAGCAGACTGAGTTCAAGCCAACATTACTAAGACTTCCCATATCTTAGTGACTGGAGTCTGAAATCCCATAGTTATAGATGGGATTTCCCTGTTTTAAATGCCTTTGGCTCTGCCTCCCGAGTGCTGGGATCTCTGTGAGTTCGAGGCCAGCCTGGCCTACAAGAGCTAACTCCAGGACAGGCTCTAAAACTAGTGAAACCCTGTCTCAAAACAACAACAACAACAAAAACAAAAACAAAAACAAATAAACAAAAAATAAAAAAAAAACAAATAAAACGCAATTGGCTTTACAGTGATTGACTAATGCTTGTCTCACTCATAGAGTAGATTCACTTATGTTTAGAAAACTGCACACGGACTCACCTTGGTTGAGATAGCATGAATAAAACCTGTGTAAAGACCAAGTCAACTGCACCTCAACCTGAAGAGGGGAGTTGAGCATACAACCCCACCCTAATCTGTGGAGCTATTGGCAATGGTTAGCTGTTGGGAGGAGAGGCAGCTTTTCTAAAAGTGTAGCCCCTGGTAAACTAATTGCTCTCCAGGCGAGCTGGGATATCCAAGAATATTTGATTGCACAAAATTGATCTTGCCGTATTTTAAAAAAGGTGGGCGCACAAAGTGGGTGTAGAAGAAAGAGGGGTGTGAATAAAAATGATCAAATCTCATATAAATTTCATTCTAAAAATAATAAGTTCATTTTTATTTATACCATAATTTTGGCCTTCTGGATTATTTTCAGGATTAAGAAGTTATTCCTTTTCCAAGAAAATGTCTCAGGTTGTAGGTTCTGCATGGGAAACACACCCACAATGCCCGATGGTAGAAATGCTGCAGAGTCACTTCAGTGAACCCTTCATTACAGCCTTAGCGTAACTTTCTTCCAAAACACAAAATTCTACTACTTCACAGAACCTTACACTTGGGATGTACTCTAAACCTTCTAAATTATAATTTTAGAACCAAGCTTCTCTACAGCATGTATCAGACTTGTCTATTTCTAAATGAGTGGGTTGAGAATTTGATATGATATTGGTTGTAAAATGAAGTTTTGTGTCAGGATAATTAGTAAAACATGGGGAGATAATTTTGAATATTTTTCATGTTTTTGGGGAGATACTTTATTTTGATTCTTTTTTGAGATTAAAATATTCCATCATTTCCCCCTTTCTCTTTCCTCCTTGCAACCCATCAGGTGCCCCCAACTCTCTCTCAAATTCACAGCTTCTGTTACCTTTTGTATATATTCCTAAATATGTAAATACAGCATGCTCAGCCCATACAAGCTACAGGTAAGGATATGATTTCAAGGCTTACCACCTGGTAGTGTATAAATCAATCAGAGGACTCT
>JAQHUG010000042.1:1032011-1047851 GCA_028555095.1 Dicrostonyx torquatus | reverse complement strand
AAAAACACTGATGACAACTTATGCTGTAAAGGATGTGGGGTAAAGGGAACACTCCTGCATTGCTTGTGAGAGTGCAAACTGGTACAGCTTTTTGGGATATCAGGATGGCGATTTCTCAGAAAATTAGGAGACAACTTACCTCAAGACCCAGCCATATCACTTTTGGGTATGTACACAAAGGATGCTCAATTTTACCACAAGGATATATGCTCAAATATGTTCATAACAGCATTATTTGTCATAGCTAGAACCTGGAAACAACCTAAATGCCCCTCGACTAAAGAATGAATAAGGAAAATGTGGTACATTTATACAATGGAGTACTACACAGCAAAAAAAAATGACATCTTGCAAATGGATGGATCTAGAAAACATTATATTGAGTGTGGTAACTCAGACCCAGAAAGACAATATATGTACTCACTCATAAGTGGCTTTTAGACATAAAGTAAAGAAAACCAGCCTACAATTCACAATACCAGGTCTGTTCTTTAGTTGAAGCAGCATGAGATGGTCTGAGATGATTCTCTGTCATCACTCTTCTCAAGAGGATGCTGCAGCTAGAGCTGATACCAGTATCTTGTTACATTTGGAAGCCTAATGATGCAGAGAGTCATCAGAGAGACAATACTGCAAGATTGAGAGAAATGATTACTCTTCATTGCTGTGTATGCTTCAGTCAGCCACATGAACCCAGTGTGTTTCCTTAAACTTCAGTCACTTTGCATAAATTATCTTCACACTTGCAATGAAAAAAAAAACTTCTCAGTTGATGGTAGGGGCTAGGAAATTATTGTATTTGAGTTATAAGTTCACAGAAGAGGAGCCAGCACCCACTTGCATTAATACCTGACTCCATTCTGCTCGAGTGTTGTTGCCTCCTGCAAAAGTAATGACCACATGGCTCAGGGACGTACGCTTAAGCCTGCCCAGCTCTGATGCTTAGCAGAACACTGAGTCAAATTGTGTCATTTACAGGGAAAGTATTCCCATAAGGATTCCTAAATTTCTATTCTTTGAAAAATGCCAAATGTTTTGCTCATTAGATACTTACAATGGGATGTCTTTTTGAAAATTCTCAGTGGTGAATTATTTTAAACACATTTGTGGGAAATGGAGATTGTGATGTTCTATTCTGAAGCCCATTTTATTGTACATACATCGATTTAACAAAATGATGATATAGAACTCAGATGGAAAATAGTCACCACAGTGAAACATGTTAACATCTATTATCTTATAGAAATACATTTCTACGTATTTAACCAAAACCCCTGATGTGATTTTATCAATCTCACACTCAGCATTATGCTTTAACTTTGTTTACTTCATAAATGTGCTCTTTGGTGTGTTCTGAGATGTAAGCCCCATTTACTTTCTCTATTTTCCCTTTACCTATAGTTATGACTGTTGTACTAACATTGTAGATTTAAAAAATCCACATATGATGGAGATAATAAAGCATTTTTATGTCCAAGTCTGGGTAGCTTCTCTTGGTGCAATTTTCTTTAAAAATAGGTTAATTGTTTAATATATAGAATATTTGATATATATATATATTTATAATATGTGTATGCTGTATGTATATAATGTGTGTATTCTTTCTAGATAATGTATGTTGTTCAGCTTAACTCTATGAGTTGCCAATCATTAGTCAAGAATTGTCGGACAGATTTGCCTATAGTGCAATCTGGAGAAGGCATTTATGCAGTTGTGGTTCCCTCTTCCTAGATGACTAGTTTGTGACAGAAAATTGACCATCATAGTTGATTAAAAAAAAACAGTAAGGAAGAAGACTTGGGGTAATATTAAAATTATTATTCATCTTAAGCTGGGTCACATTGGTTCTTTTGGTTTTTTGTTTTGTTTTATGTTCTATGTTTGACATAATAACCAAGAATAAGCTATCTCTTCTACCCTTTGAAGAAAACACGATGAATATTAATAAGTGAACATACACACACAGTTTGCCATGTCACACTCCATCATAGGAGAAAGGGCATGGAGCAGGCAGATATATAAGGCATCTGGCCACACTGCAGTTGGCATCAGAAAGCTGAGAGAGATGAATGAGGATGCTCAGCTGGCTTCCTTCATGTTTCCTTGTTATTTAGTCTAGGCCTCTAAACCATGGAATGGTACTGCCCACACTTGGGATGACTCTTCCTTCTTCAATTAACCTCACCTTTTGCAACACTGCCAAAGAAATGCCAGCATGGCATCTCCTAGATGTTTCTAAATCCTCTCACATTGACAGCAGACTAACATCATGCTAGCATCTTAGTGTGTGGATACAAAGCCAGAATGTGCTCTGGCACTCTTGTTCTTCTTCCTCTTTCTTTTTAATTGAAAGAATTTAATTAAATTTGAGGAATTTCAATAATTTCTTCCATAAAATGGACAATATTTTCTTAGATTATTTTTGTTTTTTTACTTTTATTAATTATTTTTATGCTAATTTATTTATTGGTGTAAACACTTCACCATCTACACATACATCAAAAATTTCTGTGTACATATTATATTTAAACAACAAACTTTTCATTTTATAAGGGAAGCATGAAAATCTATACTATGGTTGTAAATCTCAATATTCATCTTTCTATAATGAGCTGAAGTTGTTAGGAAAATAATACAGAAAAAAGAGATCTGAACATCACTATTAGAGAAAATAATTTAATTGAAAACTATACATTTTATAATGCTACAATAAAAGTACATATTATTTCCAAAAGCAAACAAAAAAGATACTTTAATAGAGAATATTTTTGGAGCCACGATTCAAATATCAACAAATTTAAAAGTATTAAAATCATAAAATATATGGTAAGATTAATAAACAATCATATCTGGAAAGTCAAATGTATTTGGAATTGAAGCCACACATTTCTAAACTTTCTGTAAGTCAAATAAGATGTCATGGGAGAATTCTAGTCATATAGAAATGAATAAGAAATATAAAATCTGTGGAACAAAGGAGAACAATGCCAGAGAAAAAGTTATGCACATTAAAAATATGAATTTCATTATAGAAGTAGCCACACCTCCTATCTTATGTTACAAGCCCCATGTTTGATCCTTTGTTATTATAAAAAATAAAAGCAAAGTCTTATACAAAATTGTTACTAATAGAAAAACAAAAAATGTTTATATTAGACCACTTACCTCATATATTCTCTGTGATCCAAAATCGCACTTAAGTAGTCATGTTTGTCTTTCTGCTGTAATTTTTTATAAACTCCTGAAGTGTGTGCTGATTTCTAAGCCTCAAATTCACATATCGTTTTAACAGAGCATAATAGCCACTTTAGTAACAATTCAACAGTGACAGATCTTTTATAAACTTCTAGATATTGTTTGAAGTATTCGCATCTATTTGTGCTAACTTCTACTAACTAAAAAGCCTTAAAGGCTGTGTTCAATTCTGATGGCAACATTAACATTTTTAGTAGTTACAAAAAAATTACAAGGAGGTTTTTATAACTTGCAAGTCCAAATAACTTACAAAGCATAACTTATTACATAAATTATTTTACAAATGAAGACAAAACTTGAAGCATTGTTTCATTTTCAAAAATAGTATTTTTAATTCATCTCTAATTAGATCCACATCATGAATGTTTTAATGCATCTTTGTTCTTTCATTTAACAGTTGGATTTGCTTGTGAATGAAAAGGGATGTACAAGGTACAAGAAATGTATGACATAAGTAGAATATGAAATGTACAGTAAATTAGGGATGTCTATGAATTTTACGTGTAAATGAAGAAGATAGAATTTCTAAAGCTTTTTCTGTTTCTACCTGAAGGGTTCTTACTTTGTCATGACTGATGGCAACACTCTTCTTAAGGAAAACAAATGGAAATGTGTTCAATTTTCTCCTTTTTCTGTTTGAATTCTATCTCCTTCCATAGAAAACTATCTCCAAAATCATACATGGAGAGCAAAGAAGTAAAACACTTGAATGTCAAAGGATGAAATCAACCTACCAAGAAATGGAAGTCATAAACAAGTAGATATAATTATTCTATCTGATGAAGTAGAATTATTGATAAAGGGACAACTCATGAAGAAAATATAACATGGACTGTAGCAATGGCTCAGGGGTTTAGAACATTGGCTGCATCTTCAGAGGACCCAGGTGCAACATCCTGCACCCACATGACAGCTCACAACCCTCTGTAATTACAGCCTCAGGGAATCGAATGTCTTCTTCTGGCCTCTGTGGACACTGTATACATGTGCTGCACAGACATACATGCAGGCAAAGCCCGTTGCACACTCATATTTTTAAAAAAATAGAAAACTAGAAAAGGAAGATATAATCATGGTAAATACTTATTTCTAAATAGTGGGACTATCAGTTAAATAGAACAAACTCTCAAAGTCATAAAAGATCATGTAGGACCTAACATGTTAATAAAAGGAGATTGCATATCACAGTAAAACAATCAAGTCTTCCAAACTAAAAACCAGAAAAATTACTTCAGAGTTAAATTACACCATAGTTCAACTGACTTTGACAGATATCTACAGAATATTCTATTGAAGAGATAGGAAATGCACATTTTTTTCAACACCACATGCAGCCTTCTTTAAAATTGACCACATCACAGACCGTAAAGTAAGCCTTAAAAATAAACAAAAATTAAGACAATTATTATTAGACTAAAGTGGAATAAAACTAGACTTAGACAGCAAGAAAAGCATCAAAAACTGCACGAATATCTGGAAACTTAAAAAAATGTATATCTTGGAACAGTTGGTCATAGAAGAAATCAGAAATGAAAATTTTAAATTCTTAGAAACAAATGATATCATGTTTGGTTATGACTACTGGAATATAGTCAATGTAGTCCTAAGAAAAAAGCTCATATTGATATGTGTTTGCATAAAATAAACAGAGTATCAAATAAATAAGTTAATTTAATGAAACACCTTATTAAAAATAATACATAGAATCACTCAAAGAATTGAATCTTTGAAAATATAAACAGAGTTCAAAAATTGCTAGCAAAGCTCACAAAGGAAAGAAAAATATTTAAATCAATAAAATTAGAATTAAAAGGGGATTGCTTCAAAAGGTTACAATGAAATTCAGAAGATTATTAAGGAATATTTTGAAGACTTTTATATTCCAAAATTTGTAAAATGTAGACAGAATGAGTAAGTTTTTAAGTGGGTAAGACATTCTAAAATTAAGGCCAGGAGATACAAGTAAAAAAAAAACCCATATAGCAAACAGTAGCAAAACTGTACACATATACATACGCACACACAAATTACTGACAAACTCTCATTAAGAGCACGGATTGAAAGATTCTCGACAAAATACTTGCAGTGCAAACTTAGCAACACATTGAGAAGAGCATATACTATGACCAGTTTAGTTTTATCCCAGGGATAGAAGATTGATCTGATACAAACAAACCTATAAACACAATACACAATAGAAATACACATAAATGTAGAAATCACACAATCACGTCAATACACGACGGGAGGCATTTGCTAGAACCGGCATGCCTTTGTGATAAAAGTCCTGGAGAAGTCAGGAGTAGACAGAACAGGTCCATAAGATGTTCAGTGTGGCTTTTGTAGCTTTGTAAGTTTCCATAAAGCAGACAGACATCCCCCTCCAAGAGCTTTACATGAACATTTTCCTACTTCGAACTGCTTCCATTCTTCTCCATCACCTTTCCAAATTTCTAGAGATTAAGTGTGAAGATGTGTTTCAAGTTGATAAGGAATAGTATTCACTCACTTTAAGTAGGAACATTTAGATACATTTCCCATACTAGGGAGTTTTTTTTTTTTTGTGGGAATGATTATGTTCTTTGTGCTTAGAGCAAACTTCATAGGAAGAAGAAATTGCTGGGAGGAAGTGGCTGCGGAAGCAGAGGTCCGCAGGAACCAGAAAAGAAGTCCCAGGAAGCAATCTGTAGTCACAGAAAAAGCTGATGAAATATTCTTTGCCATGGAATCCAACTGTGACTTTTCACAACCTGAAAAAAAATGCTAATATTAAATTTCTTTCTCTTTGGAAGCTACGGTGCTTTTCTCCAGGCCTGTGCAGTGACAGTCTCCAGGTTCTCTGGGTGTATGCTGTCTGGCCTATAGTGAGCGTATTGAAACTATTGCTCCTGCCTCCCATAAAAAAAGCTAATTCATGCCAGTGTAAGCAAATGGACTGTTGGGTTGTTTCTGTATGCCATAAGCACGTCCTGACCCAAATGACCAGACAGAGTTAATAAAACCCTAAAGATTTTGACACAGCACAGATGTACAGGAAGCTAGGATGTAGAATTTCATTTCTTCCTCACCAGGAAAGTCACATATGCTTTCAAATGAGTGAACATGAATTTAGAAATAAACCTTCCATGGAATTCTGAAAATTCCATTCTAAGTTACCTTCCAGAAAAGTATTTACAAATATGATTTTGACATAATGCCGTCAGTAGCAATGGAAATTTATCTTGTTAGCTGATATGTCAGTCTAGTGATTGGTACTCAATGTGAACAGGTAAAGTTTGTGGGACACCGAATCTTCTACAGCCTGTAAAATGGAAGCTGGAATATGAAACGTAGAATATCATATCAGAAGGAAAAAGAGAATGTGCTTAATGGTATTTAGATTCATCCTTAAAAATAACAAAGGTTGATCTGTGAAAGCTCAGCGGTTAATAATTAGAAATAATGAATGTGAGTTCAGTGATTAAAAGCACAGCTGTTCTTACAGAGGACCCCGGTTCAGTTCACCTCACCCACATGGTGGCTCAGAAACACATGTAACTCCAGTTTCAGAGGATCCACTGCCTTTTTCTGGCCTCTACAAGCAGCAGACACGCATGTGGTGCACATGAATACATGCAGATAATCACTCATATACACAAATAAAAATTTAAAATGTTTTAGAAAGAAAGAATTCAGAAGTTAAATTATGTCACACATCTTTTACCAATGTTTTAAGAAAGCATAGATTCAGGTCAGATTTTTCTGATGCACTCTGAGCCTTTCTTTTGCTGAATTAAGCTTGACTTATGGGATACAAAGGTTTCTCTTATGGTTTTTACAGAGTTTAAGCAGTGTCAGTGACTGCCTGTATCAAGCTGTAGGAGTTTTATAGTAACAATAAATATTAGCTGCTTTTAGTGCCAATGAATAAAATCCTGGTTGCCCTCTCTTTCTCTCTCTATCTTTCTGTTCTTACTAGAATTATTTTGCCTGCATTTTTCAAAGAATTACCATGGCAACTGGCAGGCTTGCTCATTAGCCTTGCCTAAAATTCCTCCCCTTGTCTCTTATCATAATTTTCAAAGATGAGAAGACTTAAACTTTAGCACCTACTGCTTGGTTAGGTTCAAATAAAAACAATAAGATGGCTCATGAGGCTCGGAGAGTGGGGATGAGACTGGTTTCTTCTCCATGAGTACCAAGATGCTTCTTGATGATTGGCAGGTCTCTGACTATGCCTGCTTTGCACTCTTTGGTCAGAAGCCAGATTTGGCAAGTCAGAGGAGCCACTTGGCAAACCAATGTGCAGAGGACTGAGGAGGATGTCAAATGGCTAGTCTCAGGAGTCCACGCTAATCCCCTGTAGCCTAGATTGAGACAAGCGTCGACTCAAAGCATGTGAGTTCCATATAGAAAACGTGCTTTTCAGCTTAATAAAGCAAACAGCAGGGCAAAACAGCTAGAGCGTGGTTCCTACAGCTGAGCAGTATTTCTTTTTGGCTTTACCCTAAAAAACAGTTGCCCAAAATAGGATCCTTACTCTGTTGTGAGTCAAACTCAATTGAACTCTTGGTCCTAGAGTTTGACCAGTTTTTAAAATGTCAGAGCTGGAAACAAAGGATCAAGGAAAAGCAACAGCTCACTCAAAATAAAGACTGGAACATTCATGCTTCCCCGGCAGCTTTGCTGACCGAGCGTCTCCATCACGAAACTGGCTTGACTTTGAGGGGTCCATTTACAATGAGGTGAATGAAGAGTTGGCAGTCTGGCTCTCACTTACCGTAATTGAGTCAGACAATTAAATTGCCTCCCAGTTACTGAAAATGTAAACCGCATACACCGTATGTAGGTCACAGCATTCCAGTGGTGTGTGTCCAGTATAGTGACTTAATGCCTGGATATGGAGGACAGTGTTGACTCAAAGTGGCAGAGCATGCTGGCTCAGTGCGTGTAACAAGGGTGACACCAAGGGTCTGCAACTTTGGGAAACAGAAACCAGTGCTCCTGCACACAAACTGATTCAGATAAAATGACGTGCCTTTTGATCATTATATTGTAATTTTTGAATAGTTTTCCTCAAATTCTTAAAATGAACTGTGTTCTTGAATCCTCCTTTATACATGCCCTCCAAAAGAAACTTTCCACATATCCTCCCCAAAGTGTTCTATTGGACAGTTAAAATGACTACTTTTGCTCTAACGGTGTAATCGAAGTGTGCCTGATTAATATCCTAACTTCAACGTGTAATATTGTGTAGCTTTTAGAGAACAGAGATTTAGCCAATCAGAAGAACTGTGAGAAGGGTGGGTCATGTGTACCAGTAACAATATTTCCTGCTGTCAACTGATTAATACAGAGGGTCATGAGAAGCAAATGGGGTTTTGTGAATGTTGTTAATTTGGGATCAACAGCTTTCTCACATCTGTTTCCTTACTCTAATGTTAACAGTAGACTACTGAACAGTTACCCTTAAAACACATACTGAGTTTTTGTTTGTAACTCCCTTGCAAGCTTTAACCCCAGCTCTGCAGCCTTCTCCAGCCCCACAGGCTTTGGAAGTCTGGCTCCCTCATTAAGTGACACATGCTGAAAGGAAGCACCTTCCCCACTCAGTGCAATCAGAGTAAGCATTCTGCATTTTCCTGCCGTGCACAATCGCTTTTCTGCGCTCTGTGCGCTACCATTCAGTTACCCAGCTGCTTTGGGCTAGGGGCTGGAGGTTGAAACACACAAACTCACAGAGACAGAGAGACAGCACAGACAGAGAGACAACACAGACAGACAGACAGAGAGACGGCGACATGGACCTCTAGTCACTGGTAAGAAGCCCTTTATTCAGTAGCACCATGGAGGCTTATATACATAACAGTCAGGTGGGCCAAGAGGTGGAAATCTTATCCTCTGATCCTCAAGGCAAGGCAACACGTGCTCGTGAAGCACAGCTTTCAGTAACTTAAATCAGAGGTAAAGATCTCTAGCAGGGAAGAGCAGCTGGAGGCCAGGACTCCAAATGGTACCAACATTTTCCTGCTTTCTTTTGTCTTTTCTTTGTCCAGGGCTGCTTCCTGCCAGTGCATCATGGGTCTTCATCAGGCCTTGTGCACACACTTATCAAACAGTGCTCATAGAATTGTGTTAAGATTTTAATATTCAATATTTCTTAGTCCACTTGCTCTCCTCACAGCCCATTTTCTATTCTGAACATTTTGCTTATGAGTTTATGTTCAACAGCATCAAACCTTCCCTAATAGCCTTTGGTGAAGGGCAAATTTAAGCCTCAAAATCTAGCTGATTTTCTGCTGCTAGTACTGTTTGCATATTGTCATACAAAGCTAAAGAAGCTTTACAGAAGCTTCTCAGTTTCAGGGGGTCCCGTTTATTCATTGTTTTTCTCAGGGTCTGTGCTAGTGGGGTTATATTTACAAAGTTGTCTCCTGTGCTCATGTGTTAAAGGCTACTTTCTACTTTCTCTTCTATGAGGTTCAGTGTGGTTGGCTTTATATTGCGGTCTTTGATCCATTTGGACTTGAGTTTTGTGCATGGCAATAAATATGGATCTATTTTCATTCTTTTACATGTTAATATCCAGTTAAGCCAGCACCATTTGTTGAATATGCTTTCTTTTTTCCATTTTATATTTTTTGCTTTTTTTGTCAAAAATCAGGTGTTCGTAGGTGTATGGATTGATATCTGGGTCTTCAATTCAGTTCCATTGATCCTCCTGTCTGTTGCTCTGTCTGTACCAAAGCCTTCTTAGGTTTCTCTCAGAGCAATGACTGTATGAAAAAACACATACTAGAAACCTTGACGAAAGAAAACACTAATATGTGAAAAAGACTTCATACCAATTACAGTCCCCATCAAGTCATCTGTATTGCAAACATGTGATTTGAGGTATAGGTCTTGTACAGACATAATATGTGGCAATCCAGGGAACTGACAGTATAACATGAATAAGATGTATATAACACATTAATAAATATATGTGCAAAGAACACAAAGAATACTGTTATTGTAACATGTATTACATGTGCGTATAAGCAACCATTGGTGTTCCCTATCAGATATTCACCTTGGTTTTTTTTTTTTTTTTGTGTGTGTGTGTGTGTGTGTGTGTTAGACCTGGAGCTTGCAGACTAGACTAGGCTAGTCTGGCTGGCCAGGGACTCCAAGGCTTCTCCTTCCCAGTGATGGAATTTCAAGCATGTGAAAATACATTTGCCTTTTTCTTTAAGTGCTTTACCCTAGAGCAGGTACTATTAAAAGATATATTTACTATTAATGAACCCATGTTATTCTTGTTTATAGGCTTTTTGATGAACAGTCTTAAATAACAAATACAACCAAGATATATAGTCAGAGAGAAACTAATTATATCTATTATAATCGTGAGAAATTAATTATAATTTTCTTGAAGTGTAGAACTAGGAAAGATGCTAAGATACTCTGATAGTGCCATTTATCACCTTGACAGAATCTAGAAGCAGCTGGCATATGGGCCTCTGGGCATGTCTGTAGGAGTTATCTGGACTGTCTTTGTTGAAGTGTAAAGCCTTACCCATTGTGGGTGGCACCATTCAAAGGTAATGAACTATACGAATAGAGACAGATAGCCAAGCGGCTCTCATTTTCACATTCACATTCGTTATCCTCTGCTTTCTCATTGTGTGTATGAAATGAGCATCTGCTTCAAGCACTTGCTAATGTGGGATGTCCTACTGTATGGTATGAGTATGGATTTTTCCCATTGGTTAATAAAGAATCTGCTTTGGCCTATGGCAGGATAGAATATGGCTAGATGGGAAATCCAAGCAGAGAGAGAAAAAGAAAGCAGGGTAGGGAGAGATGCCAGCAAGCAATAGAACAGGATGCCAGAACACCTAAAGTAATGTCACAACCACATGACAATATACAGGCTATTAGAAATGAGTTAGTTTATAAATGAGAGCTAGTGAATAATAGCCTAAGCCATTGGCCAAGCAATTATATTAATATTAGCCTCTGAGTGATTGATTATTCTACAAGCAGCTTCAGGGACCTGCTGGTGGGAGAGAAACTGGTCCAGTGGATTTGGGTCACAGAGAAAAGCCTCTGGCTACAACTTGCTGCCTTGACTTCCCCACCATGGTGGACTATACTTTGAACTGAGAACCAAAATAAGCCCTTTATTTTTTAAATTTCTTTTGTCACAGTATTTTATCAGAGCTACAAGAAAAGAAACCAAAATAAATGCTAAATAAATTTGTCTTAAGATTCTCCGAGAGCAAAATATGCCATCCCAAATGTCACATATAAATGCAATAAAATCCTCTAATTTACAATAGCAATGAATATGTAAATTCCTAACCTTACCCTTAATTAGAAACATGCTACCAAGTTAACAAAAACAACACTGTAAGAGAGATTTACTAGAGAATTTAATTTCAAAACATAAAATGTTCTTCTTTTAAATAGACGTCAATAATACACCAGAATTACAAGATAATACAATGTTAACAAAATTCCAACAAACAAAGCATGTTAGACGCACACATATAAAAAAATAAAGTAAGCAAAAATCCACCACAAAATTCATCTGAGAAGCTCAGATTTTTCACCATTTCTCTATAACACGTCCAGAAGCCATTGCTCAAGTGTTGAGTTTTTAGAGAAGAATGTGCAGACACCCTTAAAACAGGGCAACACTTTGCTCCAGACAGTGGTGAACACCAAAGGCAGATAATGGACCACATTAGATAATAGGCACAAATATCCATAAAGCAAAGCTTAATTCACAAAGCAAAAGTAGTTTGGGGCTGAAGTAATGGTAAGATCTATGTCATGCCCTAACATCATCCCAGAAATTCCTGAACCCTAAGAGTTACTCTAAGAGCATTCTATTGCATAGAAGTCTTTCATAGCTGTGTAAGGTGATGCTCCTTTTCATGATCTGGCCAGGGTTGAGCACATGGTGATAATAGCATCTATGAACCAGCATTAATGTTTAGAAATAAATAGGGAAGGCTGAGAAGTTGGGAATTTAGAAGAAAGGGGAGACTATCTCTCTTTTGAAAAGAATGGGAACCTAAGAGAAAGAGAGGAGCTAGTGCTAAGTGATCTTAGTATAGAACCCAAAAAGCATCGTGATCTTTCCTCACTCGAGCTATCTAGCAATGTTTAAGACAAATAGATAACACTACTTGTCACAAAATAAATGCAAGTCAAAGGAATAGAGGGATAACTATGCTGAGAAAGAAAAGAAACAAAGAGAGAAAGAAAATGGGGAGTTATTAATTCAACACATATTTACAGAGTCCTTAGCATATATATATATATATATATATATATATATATATATAATCAGTAGTAACTGATTATCAATGCTCACAAAATCTCTTATAATTATGGAAATTACAGAGTAAATAAAAAATATTTGCATATGCAGTAAATAAAAAATCTCAAAAGTCAGATAAAAACTTTGTCCTTGAGGACAGAATGAAAGAGAATGGTGGGCAGAAGGTATATAAGGGTTTTAAAGGCTCTTAAAAAACCCTGTGATCCAAAAATGTGCACAGATGATAGGAACAGACAGGACTTCACTGTAGTTGGGCTTCATTGCCAGGACAATGAAGACTAAGATCACAGGCACAGAATGAGCTGGATGAGAGAAGACTATAGGTCATTTGAGGGAGTCACTATGAGAACATATCGTTTTATTCCAAATGAATCAGAAGTTACTGCTAGGTTTTAAGTGAATGAAGAAGATAATTTGTCTTACATTTAAAATAATGTGTCCTGGTGTCCACTGTGGTGAGAACAGACCACCAATGAAGTTAGAGTGGGTGTTATTTGAGTAATCTACGTAAGAGATGTTGGTAAGGAGAACTCAGATAATGAGTGCATTAAAGGATGCTCCAGTGGAAAGTGAAGACAAAAATCAGAAAATATTTAGAGTCAATGAGAGCCTGGGATAATGCTAGAGTTTTTGGCCAGAGAAACTGGGAAGATGGAGATATCATTTATGGGGATGGGAAATCTGTGGGAGGAACACTTAGGGTAAGACTAGCAGTTCATTTTGGGACATGTTAGCTTGGGATTCTGATTTAATATCTAAGTGTTGATATCAAGTGGGCCATTAGGTGCAGCAGAGTTAGGTTTGGAAATATAAGTAGTACTGGAGCTTTAGAATATAGAAGGTGAGTGTAAGTAAATATCCAGACAGAACTGAGAACAAACATTGAGAAAATGAGGAGGTAAACTTGAGATTTCCTGCTTAAAATGAAGGGGAGAATCAACAGAGTACATTGTCTTCGCAGCCAAAAGTTAGAGAGGAAAGTTTCTGGTGGGAAGTAGTAGGATATCATTCTTCTTGTCCTGCAAGACAAGCTTCCACGTCCTGAGAGTTGCAGAAAGATAAGAGTTTCCAGGTTCTGACAGGTGCAGAAAGGTAAGGACAGAGTTAGATTTTGCACTGAAGAGTAGAGGATATGCTGAAAAACTGAAGGGATATTTGGATGAATGATGGAAATAAAAATCTTGTTTGAGTAGACTATGGTATCTTAAAAGGGCTTACAGATAATGCAAGTAAATAATTTTCAAGGGTTTTTACTATAAAGTGTTACAGAGAAATGTGAAACATCCAAGATAAAGAGTAGTTTCAGAATAGGAACTTTGGTTTGCACATATGCTTTTATTATTATATTTAAATTTTTAAAGTAATATATCAATACATTTTCCTCTATTCTTCATTGCTCCAACTCTCCCATGTACCATTTACTCTCTCTTAAATTCATGACCTTTATTTTTTTAGCTCTTGTTACATATGTGTGTTTGTATTCTTAAATATATAAATTCAACTTGCTCAGTCCAAATAAAGTTACTTACCTGTAGCGATTTCACATCCAACAATTGGTATTTGTTGACAGAGGCTACTTGTTTATTTGTGGCTCCCAAGACCAGAAATAATCACTCAGAAACTGTATTAATTAAATCACTGCTTGGCCTATTCGCTTATACATATTTCTAGATAACTGTTACATCTTGAATTAACCAATTTCTATTTATCTGTGTATTGCTACATGGCTGTGGCTTACCGGTAACGTTCTGGCACATCTGTCCCCAGTGGCAGCTACATGACTCTGCCTACTTTCTTTATATATCTTTTCCAGCCTGGCTATATCCTGTTAAGCCATTGGCCAAAAGTAGCTTCTTTGTTCATTAACCAATAAAAGCAACACATATAGTGAAGGACTTCCTACACTATTTCTTCTTTTCTGTTTAAATAAAAAGGAAGGTTTTAACTTTAACATAGTAAAATTACATATAACAAAACAGGTATCCAGCAAGAATTACAGTTATAACATTCATATCAACTTTATCTTTTATCATAATTAAGTAAAACTATATTCTTCAACTCCATCAAAGACTCCAGAAGGATTTCATATTACCTAAGTAACCATGAAGTGCATTGTAAGCAACTTCCAAAACTCTAGAATTAACAGAGACATCTTGCTACCTGACAGTCACCCAAAGTTATTCTGTATGTTGGGGCATCCATATTCAGGCTGAAGTCTCATGGATTTGGGCAGACTTCCCCATGAATCAAGAAATTTCAAAGACAGTTCCACCTGTATTGGCAGTTTGTCAGTCACTTTCTTCTATGTCATGCATAATGTCTGGCAGACTCTTTCATGATGCAGAAACCCTGAAGGACTAACTGTCCCACCTTTCATCTTTAGGCAAGTTCTGCAGTCGTTTCTCTGTGGGTCCTGCATGTCCTGTTCATTAAGCAGTCCAGGCAAGAGAAGTTTCTTACCAAAATGGCTAACAAACTCTGTAAGGAGCCTCTTTAATGCCCCTCATCCTCTTGAGTAGATTGGTGTTTCCAGGATCATATGTGTCTCACTGTCATAAAAACTCTTAAGCTCTTAAGAAAATTAAATGCCATATTCTGAAGGTCTCTGAAAGATTTGAAGACTACCTATCTAACTGAAACTTATCTTTATATAGCTAGAAAACCTAACATGACTACACACTTTACTATTAAATATTATCTATTAACCTATATTTCTTAATTATACATTTCATTTTTAAATGATCTGCACAAACACAATACCCTAATCAAAAGCAGAAATATACATATAACAAAATTGACCTTAAACATCTATAATCAATTCGTGCACCCATTTTTGAAATAGTTTGTAATTGCACAGTGAAGATGGAGAAAATGGTGATGTAAAAGAAAGAAACATTAATGATCTTGGCAAGGCAAAAGTGGATAGATCCTAAGTGAAAAGAGTATTGAATTTTACTAGGTGTGAAATCAGCTATCAGTAGTGATACAGGGAGCATGGACATGTGAGTACAGACTCAAGGGACATGGTATATGTGATGTTATAGACATGATAACTAATATTTAGTTATTGGTAGTAAACAGTTTATAGTTACAGATACCAGTGATCCTGCCCATACATTATACAGTATTTTACATCAAATGGTTGAATCTATTTTCCTGGTACAATATTCTGCTATTCTCTATTGGACAATAGAGAATAGCAGAAGTAATGTTTTGTGATTTCAAAGCTCAGGCTTTAATGAAGAGGCAACTTCTGCTTCTTTGTAAATGGA
>JAQHUG010000042.1:1004124-1018397 GCA_028555095.1 Dicrostonyx torquatus | reverse complement strand
CTCCTCTCAGAACTTCCGTTCTGTCTACTCCGCCCACCTAAGGGTTGACCTAACTATAAGCCAGGCAGGTCTTTATTTAACCAATCAAAGCACAGAAATACAGGTGAACCCTCCCACAGCTGAAGGAGCAGAATGTGCTCTAACAGCAATGTGGTAGATTTATTGATAATTTTTTGAGAGTTCTCTACATATATTTTCAAAATGGCTACACAAGTTTGCCATCCTACCAACAGTGAATAAGAGTTCTTTCTCTGTGTCCTCGCCAGCGTTGGTTGTAGATTGTTTAATTTAGCCATTCTTACTGGAGTAATGGAGCTGAAATCTCAAAGCTGGTTAAACTTGCTTTTCCAGAACTAGTAAGGATAGTGAATACTTTTTGAGAACTTTCTTAAGCATTTTCTATTTTTTCTTTTGAAAATTATCTGCTCAGAACAATGGCTATTTTTCAAGTGAGTCATTCTTTTTTGATTCTTTGTTTTTGAGGTTTTTATATATTCCAGATATTAGTCTTCTGTCAGATAGATAGCTGATGAAGATCCTCTATCACTCTGCGAACTTCCTCTCTACTTGATTGATTGTTTCTTTAGTTACAGAGAATCATTTTAGTTTTTCTACCAGGAAGCTTCTAGAACTGATGAATAATTTCAGAAACACAGAAATATACAAAATTAAATTACAAGTACGTGTGACTTTTCTATACAAATAAATGATACATATAGAGAAAGAGAATATGAACACACTTCTTAAAATAGCCTCACAGACAATAACATATTTAGGGATAAGCCTAATCAAGAAGGTGAAAGACTTCAAAATTGAAAGTTTTAAATTTCTGAAGAAATCAAAGAAGAGACTAATGGATGGGATGGTCTCCAATATTGATGGGTAGAGGTTGGTAAATTAATATTGTGAGAATGACCATTCTATAAAAAGCAACTTACAGATTCAGTGCAATCCCAATCAAACAACATTCTCTACAGAAAGAATAAAAATATTCTAAAATTCTTATGAAACCACAGAAGGTCCTAGATATTAAAAATAATCCTGAGTGAAATGAACAAAGCTGGAAGGTTTACCATTTCAGATTTCAAGATATATTATAAAGCTATTGTCTTAGGGTTACTATTTTGTTTATATTCCCATGTCATGCTACATCACTGAAAGAAGTCAGGGCAGAAACTCAAACAGGGCAGAAACCTGGAGGCAGGAGCTGATACAGACAGAGATCATAGAGGAACACTAGTTACAGGCTTGGCTTGCTCATTCTGCTTTCTTATAGAACCCAGGACAAACAATCTAGGGATGGTATCATAGACTGCATGCTCCTCCATCAATCACTAAATAGGAAAATACCCCACAGGCTCGCCACAGTCCCATCTCATAGAGGTATTTTTCTTAATTGAGATTACTTCCTCTCAGATGATCTTAACTTGTGTCAAGTTGATATAAAACCATCCAGCACAGTGATAGTGCAGTGGTTTAAATAACAATGCCCCCCATAGGCTCATATATTTGAATGCTTAGTCACCAGAGAGTGAGACTCTTTGATAGGGTTAGAATGATTAGTAGGTATGGCTTTGAAGGAAGTATGTCTCTAAGGGTGGGTGAACTTTGAGTTTTCAAAAAGCCCATGCCCCACCATGACGATAATTGACTAAACCTTTGAAACTGTAAGCAAGCTCTCAATTAAGTGTTTTGTTTTCTAAGAATGACCTTGGCTATGGTATCTCTTCTCTTCAAAGAACAGGAACTAAGACATATAGTAATAACACAGTATTATTATAGTACTGGAACAAAAGTAGACATGTCTAGAATAAAACACCCAAACACAAGCACACATAACTACTGTCATCTGATATTTGTCAAAAATTCCAAAAAAATACACTGGAGAAGAGACAGCATCTTGACCAAATGGTGCTGAAAGATTGAACGTAAAAGAATGAAATTAGAACTTTAGCTATCAACCTGCACAAAATTTAGCTCCAAATGTATAAAAAAATCAATATAAAGTCTAAAACACTGAAATCAATAGGACAGATATTTTATCAATTGCTTTTCTTTTTGCTCTTATCAAATACCTGACCAGAAGTTGATGTGGGATACCCCTCTGTATGCTGTGATTACCATTAATGAATAAAGAAACTGCTTTGGACTTAGGGCAGAACTTAGCTAGGTGGGGAAAACTAAACTGAATGCTGGGAAAAAGGAGGTGGAGTGAAAGAGAAGTCATGTAGCCTCCACTGGAGACAGATGCCAGATGGAACTTTACCCAGCAAGCCACAGTCACATGGCGATACACAGATTAATAGAGATGGGCTAAATTAAGATGTAAGAGTTAGCAAATAAGAAGCTAGAGCTAATGGGCTAAGCAGTGATTTAATTAATATAGTTTCTGTGTGATTATTTTGGGGCTGAGCAGCCGGGAACAAACAACAAGAAGTGACTTGAGAAACGTACTCAGTTTTGCATTGCAGTTTGTGTGGATACACCACATCATGGCAGAGAAGATCTAGCAGGAGGAGCAGAAGGCACTGGTGGTACTGCTTACAGTTAGAGCACTGAGATTCAAGTCGCTGCTCAGACGTTTCTCCTTTTCTTAACACAAGGATCTGAAGCCATCAGATGTTGCTACCTACAATCAGGGTGTGGCTTCACTTCTCACTTAGTCATTTCTGTAAATATCCTACCAATATACCCAGGAATTTTCCAAGGATTGTAATTTTATCCAATTAACAGTAACCCATCACAATTATGTTGTAAATAAATTTCTTTCATCTTTCTCAGAAGAGGACCACCATTCCTGGCACTCAAGTCTTTTTGCTTGGGATAGAAGACTCAGCAGGCAAAGGCCCTTGTTGGGCATGCCTGTTAACTTTAGTTCACACTCCAGGACCATAATGGTGAAAGAAGGAAACCAATTGTCACAAGTTGTCCTTTGACCTCTGCATGACCATGCTTACCCACCCATCCACTCCACCCTGACACATTATGCTAAATAAATAATAAATATGTAATAAAATGTTCTTAAAATGTCTTTTGCTCACAACTATAAAAAAATTCTGCTTTTAACATGTGGGTTCAAATAACATCTTATCCAGTATCCATGTTCTCGTAGAATAGTCTCTATTAAAATTTTACTACAGGCATTCAAAGCATACTAACTTAATTTGACCATTTTGAAACTGGTATCAAGCTTGTGAGTTACCTTTACTTTGTATAAAATTATTTGTGTTTCCTGAAACGTAAAATAATTGGAAACATACTTTTGAGCATAGGTAGGCTTCATTTAGCATAACCACAACCTTAGAAGTAGAACAGTTGTGATCCTTACTGAGACTGTTGTGGCTTATGGTTTGCTTCATAGGCATGAGATGCAAGCTTCTCATTACACTCAGGAAGCCTTGTTTGCATCGGGTTAAGAGTTGAACTCAAGAACCACTCTTTCATTCTGTTCTTAATCAAATATGTGATCATAGGGCCTCAACACATATCCCATTACTGCTTGAGGAAACAATAGGTATTTCTGAAATTTGTGGTCTAACTTAGATTTTACTGGAACTGTCATAGAATAACATAAATAATTTTATTTAGAAATAAAATTGATTAATTTTTTTTAATGTCTTCAAGATGATGCTTATACAAAATTGACTAAGAAGACACATAAATTGTTTTCTTGGAAAAGAAGCATTTTAAAATATACTAGTTTTCTTGTCTTATTTTCTTTTCCTCTGTTTCAGTTATCAGTGATTGAGCTGTTGAAGAATATTTTTAACAGAAAATTCCAGAAACAACCAACCAAATAGTTTTCAGTTGCATGCTGACCTCAGTAATCTAACTGAAATCTTATTGTGGACATGGTTAATGGTTGTATACACTTTATATCCTTTATGTCCTTTAGTCATTTGCTAATGTTCTCAGTCATTAGACTGACTATCATGATATCTCAGTGCATATCAACAATGCGTGCTCACATAGACACAATAATCTGATTTGTGCAACCCCTAAACACTATACTCTGGTTCTAAGTTATCAATCTTCTTTAAATGTTTAATTCTGAGTAATTAAAGAAAAGGCACTTATTTTCATTGCCTTGTGATTTCCATTTGTAGTAAAAATATTATTTTAAAAATACAGTCTGAATTGCTCCACAGTGTTAATGTGTCTGGGTAAAAAGTTCTTAGGAGAACCTCAATTCAGATGCTTGGTACCAACTTGGTGTTCAGAAAAATACCATGTAACAATGAACAGCTCCTTTTCTATTGAGCAAAATCCTTTATATAAAAATGTCTTGATCATAAAATATCAAAAATTTACTGAGACTTCTAGAAAGATGAGGTTTTCTGCTCTACTTCAAATCATGGTCCATGAGCAACTAAAACTTCTATATTCTCTGTCTCTCTCACTCTGTCTATCTCTCTCTTCTTCCCTCTCTCTCTCTCTCTCTCTCACTCTTTTCCTCTCATTCTTCTTTGCATAAAATTACCTGAAATGTCTACTGGTAACAATTCATTTTCTGTTACTAATTTTAACAATAATTAAATGAAAACCGTGTAGAGGAAGACCATTCTTTGAGCTGGACTTCATGAATCAGGAGGACAAGGTCCTGAGGACATCATAATGTTTCCTTTGGAGTGCTAAGATTTCTCCTTGAAGGAAATAGGGCATATACACGAGATGCCTACAAATGCATTTCCACTGTGACATGAAGAAAAATAATTGAAATCAAAGTTGTACTCATTCCTTCAAAGGTAGTCTGCTTTTCGTTGTGAAATATGTTATTTTAAGTAAAAATATCCTCAACTATGAAGGAACAATATGAACAATGCCAAATATTACAGGACACATAAATACTTGAGTAAGTCCTTATGAGAAGATGAAACATATTCATGTCCTCAGCTTTTGGGAACAGAAAAAGTGTTGACTCTGGCACTGTGAGGAAACCACCTATGTATCATTTTTCATGAGCTCTCAAAAGAGGAAGCCAGAGGCAAAAATGTATACTGAAATTCCCCATTGAGAAGATGGAAAAGGGGAAGGAATTAAACAGTAAAAGAAATATTAAGTTTTAAGCCGGGCGGTGGTGGCGCACGCCTTTAATCCCAGCACTCGGGAGGCAGAGGCAGGTGGATCTTTGTGAGTTCGAGACCAGCCTGGTCTACAAGAGCTAGTTCCAGGATAGGCTCCAAAGCCACAGAGAAACCCTGTCTCGAAAAACAAAAAAAACAAAACAACAAAAAAAGAAATATTAAGTTTGAATGGATAATAAATTCTTGATTATGTGAACTTATAAGCCAGAATTAAAAATACTCAATATTCATTCCTTTTCTTTCATTTATTATTTTTTTAAATGCCAGGGAACTTCCTTGTGATTGACAGTGTGAATTTGCTTAAGGTCAGTTCTGGTGAAATGAAATTTTTATCTGCAGACTTAGATCTTCTGAGTCATAGCTCAAGAGAAAAGAAAAAAACCTGAGAACAAATCTTAGGATTTTCCTTAATGAAACACATATGCACATGTGAGCACACACAAACACACACCTTTTAACACCAAGGCCTATTCTAAAAGGAGTTTCTAAGGTGTTAGTACAATGGAAAATTTTGATATTTTGAATAAAACAATAGGAAAATGTTTTATATTTTTATCTCAACAAGTTGTACTCAATGGATTCCTATGAACTACTTAATGTTAAAAGAAATATCTGAATCTTTGGAGCATTTGTGCTTTTTTTCTTTGTTTGTTTGTTTAAGCAGAGTCCCACTATAGCCATATAATATATTTTACTGAGCTAATTCATTCTAAGAAGATCTTTATGAAGCATTCAATGAAGTTACTATATATTGACTAATAAATAACAACTTTGCAAGTAGTTCTTATAGTTCTTATCCATTTAAAACAGTGTTGGATTAAATGGATATATATAGTAAAAAATATGGTAAATTATGGACTGAAATATTTTGCAAATGCTCAAAAGTAATTTTTAGGGCTGGAGACGTGAATCAACAGTTAAGAGCATCTGTTGCTCTGCCAGAGGAGCCAGGTCAGTTTCCAGCACCCGCACAGTGGCTCATAACCATTCATAGTAACTCAAGCTTAACAGGATCTGCTACCCTTTTCTGACCTCCATGGGGTACCAAGCATACATTTAGTGCACGTGCATACATCCAGGCAAAACACTCCTACACGAAAAATGAAATGAATAAATCTCAGCAATTAAGTTTTTCAAAGAATCTTTAGTATGATATAAAATAATTCTTCCTTTTTCAAATTTAAAAAAATGACTCAAATAGTATTACATCTCCATCTCCACTTCCAGGAACCATCAAGTTGATAGCCTCTTTTTCTTTAGTTACAACTGTTATGAGCATGTGCATAAATACATAAAGACAACCTGCTGAGTCTATTTTTGTTGTCTGTACATGGTTCAGGCCTGACCACTGTATTGGACAATCAATAAGGAGCTCATCCTTGGGAGAATGAAATTCTTCCTCTCCCAGGAGTCATTAGCTGCCTTTAGTTCTTTATCTAGGTGTGGGAGCTCATTAAATTTTTACCTTCCTTGTAATTTGTCCATTTCTACTGCCATTGCTCCACTCTCAGTTATGTAGCTATTTTATTTTAGGAAAGACTGTTTCACAGTAGACATCCTTGTATCCTGGATCTTACAAACTTTCTACCTCCTCTTCCACAACATTCATTGATCCACAGATGCAGGAGTTGTGGTGTAGATGTAACTTTTGAAGGACAAGAAAGAACCAGGGACAGATGATACTAAAGTTGTTTGAGAAAGCCTCAAGGAATCATAATATCTTACTTTTCCCTAAAATTATATATGATACATAAAATTAATATATATATATATATAAAATGAAATTAAGCCACTTGAGCTGGCAATGTTCTCTACATAAACTATCCAAATCTCTAGTACCAGACATAAAAATCCTCCTTTCAAATGATTGGTCAGCATACTCCAAGTGATTCCCAAAACAACATAAATCATGAATCTAGCCCTTGTTTGTCTCTTAAGTGTTGAATGTTGGTATTGGCATAAAAACAGACAGGTGGACCAATGGAATTGAATCAAAGACCTTGATATTAATCCACACACCTATGAACACCTGATTATTGACAAGAAACCAAACTTATTCAGCAGAAAAAGAAAGCATCTTTAACAAACGGTGCTGGCATAACTGGATGCCAACATGTAGAATAACGGAAATAGATCCATATCTATCCCCATGCACAAAACTCAAGTCCAAATGGATCAGACCTCAGCATAAAGCCAACCACACTGAACCTCCTAGAAGAGAAACTGGGAGGTCGCCTTTAACACATGGGTACAGGAGACCACTTCGTAAATATAACACTAGTAGCACAGACACTTAAAACCACAATTAATAAATGGGACATTCTGATACTGAGAAGCTACTGTAAGGCAAAGGACACAGTCAATAAAACAAAATGACAGCCGATTAAGTGGGAAAAATTCTCACCAACCCCACATCGGAGAGAGGACTGATCTCTAAAATACATAAAATATTCAAGAAACCAGACATCAAAATACCAAACAACGCAATCAAAAAATAGGATACACATCTAAACAAAGAATTCTCAACAGAAGAATCTCAAATGGCCAAAAGATACTTAAGGAACTGCTTGACATCCTTAGCCATCAGGAAAATGCAAATCAAAATGACTCTGAGATATCATCTTACACCAATAAGAATGACTAAGATCAAAAACACAAATGATAACTTATGCTGGAGAGAATGCAGAGTAAGGGGAACACATCTCTATTATTGGTGGGAGTGCAAATTTGTATAGCCACTTTGGAAATCAGTATGACAGTTTCTCAGAAAGTTAGAAATCAATCTACCTCAAGACCCAGCAATACCACTCTTGGGGACATATCCAAATGATGCTCAATCATACTTCAAGGACAGTTATTTATACAGCTATGTTTATGGCAGCATTATTTGTAATAACCAGAACCTGGAAACAACCTAGATGTCCCTCAACTGAAGAATGAATAAAGAAAATGTGGTACATTTTCCCAATGGATTACTACTCAGCAGTAAAATATAATGACATCTTGAAATTTGCATGCAAATGCGTGGAACTAGAAAAAAAAACCCTGAATGAGGTAACTCAGACCCAGAAAGACTAACACAGTATGTACTCACTCATAAGTGGATATCAGATGCAAAGCAAAGGATGACCAAACTATATAGACCATGACTCCAGAGAAGCTAGGTAACAAGGAGAACCCTAAGAGAAACATACATCGATCCCCCTGGAAAGTAGAAATCGACAAGATCTCCTAGGAAAATTGGGAGCTTGGGGGTGGGAGAGAAGGGAGGGCAGAAGAGGAGGAAGAGGGAAGAAGGGAAGAGGGAGGAGAACATGAGGGAAAAGGATGGTTGAGATGGGAGAAGGATAGAAAGGGAGAGCAAGGAAAGAGATATATTGATTGAGAGAACCATTATGGGATTAACAAGAAACCTGGCACTAGGGAAATTTCCAGGAACCCACAATGATGAACAAAGCTAAGCTATAGTGGAGAGGGTGCCTGCACTGGTCTTCCCCTGTAAACAGGTTGATGACTACCTTAACTGTCATCATAGAACCTTCATCCAGCTACTGATGGAAGCAGATGCAGAGATCCACAGTGAGGCACTAGGCAACCTCCCAAAGTCCAGTTGAAGAAAAGGAGGAGTGCTAATATGAGCAAAGGGGTCATGACCATGATGTAGATACCCACTGAAACGGTTTACCTAATCTAATGGGAGCTCACTGACTCCAGACTGACAGGAGAAACGAGTACAGGACCAAACTAGGCCCTCTGAATGTGGGTGACAGTTGTATGGCTGAGGCAGTCTGTGGGGCCACTGGCAGTGGGACCTGGATTTATCACTGGTCCTTGAAATGGTTTTTTGGAGCCCATTCTCTTTGGAGGGCTACCTTGCTCAGCCTAGCTCATCACTTGGTCATGCCTCAAGTGATGTTCTAGACTCTGTTGACTCCCCGTGGGATGCATAATGCTCTCTAAGGAGTGAATCAGGGGTAGTAGAGTGGGGGGAAGATAAAAGGAGTGGGAGGAGGGAAGGAAGTGGGAACTGGAATTGGTATGTAAAATGAGAAAAATTTTTTAAATAAATTAATTGAATAAATAGAATATATCACATGCTTAGGATACAAGACTTGGTGACTCAACTGGATCTGACCTGAATGCCTCTTTCCTCTAGTCTAGCTTCCATGGTTCCAGAAAACCTATGCAAGTTCCCACAGAAGGGAAGAAATTAAACAGTCCTATTAAGTTGCAACATCTATGAGCCATTACAAGTACCAGCATAGCAACCTATGCATAAAATTTCAGCAAGAGACACTCACATAGTGATGGTAACCACCAGCTGTCTGACTGGACTTATGATCACTCAACTGGAGGGAAACCATGCTGGTCCTGGAACCCTAACCAGCTTCTTGGGGCTAGTGAGGCCATTGTCCAAATAAAAGAACTTATTACTTCCGTTTTGCTAGAGCAGTTTAATTCCTTATTAAGGTATAAATCACATTTATATACCTGACAGATAAGTGTAATTGATACCCCCTTTTCAGATAAGCATCTTTTTTATGCAAATAGAGACTGTCACAGAATGAAGACGTCAACAGAGAGATTATGGGGAGTCCAGTCCCGATGGATACATCTATAGCACACTTTCTTCATCTGTGGCTCAGGAAATAGTTCTTAAAGAGATGATGTCCTCAAATGAAAGGCAGAAGAAATCATTTTAAATAGATATGAACTTATGAATAAATTGAATGATTGATAAAAGTAAACATCCCAAATTATGGATATTGTTTGCTATTCACATAGGTTTACAGCATATTATTGTTGTCTATATCTGAGTCCTCAAATCTTTTCTTGTACTACAACCTGATGCCTGGATATCAACTATCTAATTGTTTTTCTGGTTAGAATCTAGCCCTAGATTTTCAGTCTCCATCAGTAATGTCAAGTGTAATCTATCAATCCAGGAGTTTTAATTTCCAAATATTTCTCATATCTTACTCTTTCTATCTCCCCTCTTGCCCTCAGTGCAAGTGCCTTACATCAGACTTCTCCTGCATCATGCATGAGCTGCAACAGCCTCCAAATTTGTCTTTCTCCAGTTCTGTCCTCTTTACATCCCACTCCATCAAAGTCTAGGAAATTAATTTCAGGTGAAGGTGTGAGCCATGTAACTTTCTTCTAAAATTGTCACACTGTCTATAAACCCAAGTTTCTTAGTGTCACATTAGAGAACCTCTCTATGATCATCCCTGGTCAGTCTCTTCAGCCTTCTCTTACCCTTCCCATCTTTGCTATGGAATGTATATAGGAGTTAATTCATATATTATGGGTTTATGCCAAATATATTCTGAATAAATGTATTCCTACTGAAACTTAAAAGTAGGGTGTCAGAACATAAAATAATGACAGATGGTGAATAATTTTGGGGGAGTGTGAGAACAACTTCAGAGAAAAGGGTAGAGGGTTTAGTACCTCAGGTGCATTTTGTTCCCAGAATTAATTCCATGTAATTCCATGCCTCTGAAAATTTGTGTTCAGTTTATAAGACTTCTGTGTTCTTTTTAGATATCAGAACACAGCTTTAGAACCCAATCTGGTCAATGTATTCAGAATCTGGATATGACCTTCTGTCTTTTGTACTTTCCGAGATATAATCTGTAGTATGTGTCGGACAATTGTATTTAAATTGGTCTATCCTGGGAAAGTTCTGGGAAATGGGTACTCTACCAACATTTAGTATGTGCTCACTGGTGTTTATTTACATGATTTTTTATCTAAACTCGACTCTCATTGAATCATTTCTTTCTTTAGTATTTCATATATAAGAGTACACTGTACTGTAGTAAGATTGTCTACTGCATTAGCTTGTAGTCTGCTCCATTCATTTAGGTCCTGAGATCCAAGATCTCACAGACAGATCTGCTCAGGGTAACAAAAGTCAACAGCAGGAAAACTTCTTTCTGGAGTTTTCTCTCTATTGGAATAAATGGACTAAGCATCTCACCCCTCAAACTTGCTGCTTCTTGGTTGGACCACACTGTACAATACTGGATATATTTGCCCAAGAATTTGTTTCTTTTACCATACTCTAATGCTTTGGATAGCTGAGGCTGTGCACAAATCATGCTTCATTCTTTTCAGTATGTGGAATATGTTAGGTGGCGAATAAATGTCTGTTGAATCTAACTGACTTTACAGTTACTCATAAAATTAAATTTAGCTTCAGTAGCCTGCTGTAGAAAGATAGTGCTGCTGATTAAAAGCAATTTAAAAAAATATTGAACACTGGAACTGAGCAAGGCTATTCTTACTTACACTTCATGATACGAAAACTTCGAGAAACTTCTTGAGCATCTGCTGTTGCTGTCTTAGAGCCCATCCTAGAGTGTTTGATACAATGTTCCACAGAAGCACAAAGACTAAAAATATATTTTTTTAAAGCTTTAAAGAGCAGACAGCTAGATCCTATGAAACTTTCTGTGGCTTGGAAGCTGATTCCAGTGGCATCGCGTTTTTCCTAACACTTACCTAAGAGGACATACCTTAGGTTTGGAAGTCAGTTGAGAACATCTATTTCTGAGAAATTTCCTGTCTTTTGCGGTTCTGGTCAAGATGGTCAAAATGTTGTGCTGTGTATCCTCTTGGTCTGGGCCCAGGCTTAGCACAAGAAGATTCCTTAAGATCCACATTTGATGCTGATTAATGACAGACTCTGGGAAAAGCAAATAAATTCTTGAGTTTCAATTTCCTTTCCTGTTGGATGTTGGCATCAATCCTACTCCAGAGAATATCAACCCTCCTCACCATATGGACCACCATTTTCCCTGCTCACCACCATCTCAGGAACTTCCTGTCTGAGTACAGATCATGGCTCTGCCTTCTTGCATGTTGACACTGGTTTTCTAAGATGTTTGCCAAAAGTTATAGTTCCAAAACAATAAATATAAAGTCACAGTGTCAATCATCCTGACAGATAGGTTGCTAATCTGTAGATCTTAGACCTTAGATCAGTTGGGTTTTTGTTTGTTGTTCTGTCATCATTTTGAGTATAGTTATGTATTAATACATAATGCATATCCTTATACTGTCACTCAAAATCTTTTGTTCTTGCCTTTGTTTTACTGATGTCTTCCTGAGTAATAATGGGCTTCCACATAAACTGTTTTGGTAAACTACTTATGAGTATGCCTTCCTTCTTCAAATATTTAAACAGCAATTATTTAATAATTTTTATACATACTAACTCATTTTAATCTAAGCCATAGAAAGCCCCCTTTGTTTCTCTGGTAAAGTGAAAGTAGCCTTCCATGAAGGGAGTTCACTGATAAAAACATGAAAAGCATTTCAATTATAGTTCCATACAATCACCGAAGTTGTTTGTAAAAGAAGCTTAGGAAGGGTCCCAGCAGAGGTTTGGCATAGCTTTTGTTCTGATTTACAAACCAAAGGTTTCTAGTGATGCTGACAGTACCTAATAGTCCCCAATAATAACAAACAAGAAACAATGAAATGCGACTGGAGAATAGCAATTCATAAGAGACAGAGTAGAACACTGAGATAAAAGGAAGGAGGGAGTGTAAATAAGGTTGACTATTCCCTTTGTATTGGTCATATGGTCAAGAGCTTTAAATATTATAAACTGCTCAACCCAAATATTACTGAATGCATATTTATCTAGGGCACAATCTTATTATTTCCATTTTATGCTTAAATATGTGTCAGGGAAGTTAAATAACATGCCAAATGTTACACAGCAATCCTCCAGTTCAGCTTAGAACTGTGCTTGAGTTTCAACAGGCATCTGCCCAGCCCCTGCTGACTGTCTGCACTGAGAAAACTATCAAAACCTATGACTTAGCCTCTTAATCTTTTGAAAAACACTTTTATAGCTCAAGTTTTTCCTTTCCACATCAGCAAAATATTGGATGCCTGTTGCTCCCATGTATTATTTAAATATATGACTACATTCAAGATTAATAACAAATAAAGAAGTGTCTTTGACGGTACTGAAAGCATTTGGAAGTTCTTCAAAAATTAGGTTAAATATAATAATTTTCCCTTGGCCCAAAACTATATTGCTTCATGATCAAATTGTATTTTTCAGAACTCAGGATCTAATAAAAATGGTTTATAAGCATTTAGCATGCGGTAATATTATCTACGATTAAAAGAGCTAAATGAAATTATCATTATATTTAAAAGCCATCATTTAATATCACATGAGAAAAAAATATTACCAGTTTCAGCATAAAAACATTAAAAAATGTAAGCTATTGAATGACCAGTAATATATGCTGTCAGAAGATAAAAATACTAAAGACAAAAAATCAATTCAGATGACATGCTCTGCTATGATAGGTCAATTATCTACCTTAAGTTTGGGAGAATTTTGGTAAGAACATGGGATAATTAGACAATTTATTTAATAAATGCAAGAAGTGAGAGCTCACTATAGTGGGCAAACTTTTTGTCCCCAAGGAACTCTTAAACTTTGGGACTTTTAGAGGAGGCCAGACATGGTGCTATGTACCTAATCCTCCTACTATTTGGGAGTTAATACCTACCTGGACTGCACAGCGAGAACTAACTTATCTTTTAAAAAATTAATAAATAAAAAATATTAGGATTTCATCTTGTTATGCCATGTTCAGTTGATATCACTGGGAGGCCTGATCTTTCCTGAAGGAAAATGGAGGAGGAGTGGACCTGGCAGTGTGAGGAGGTAGGAGGAACTGGGAAGAGAGAAGGGAGAACAGGCTGCAGTCAGGATCTATTACATGAGAGAGTAAACTAAAAAAAAAGAAATGATAGCAAAAATTTCTGTAAAGTAAGTCTGTAAACAAGTTCATTTAAAACTTATGTAATTTACTACGTAAATCTTAATTATGTAAAAAAAGTTTGGTATGAATGTGCATCCTTTGGGTATATGCCCAAGAGTGGTATTACTGTGTCTTGAGGTAGACTGATTCCAAATTTTCTGAGAAACTGACATTCTAATTTCCAAACTGGCTCTACAAGTTTTCAGAACTAGCTTTCTAGAGTACATCCCCCATGGAGGGAGACCTTGGTCAGCCTCAATACAAGAAGAAGGGGTTTGGTCCTACCTCAACTTGATATGCCAGACTTCATAAATTTCCCCTTGGAAGTCTTTACCATTTCTGAGGAGTGGATTTGGGGTTGGGTCAGGGGAAGGTGGAGAAAGTGGGA
>JAQHUG010000042.1:992402-1003984 GCA_028555095.1 Dicrostonyx torquatus | reverse complement strand
GGTGATCCCAGTGAGGACTCCTAGTAATGGAGGACAGATAGAGTCTCAGCTGCTATGTCTTGTAGCCAGGCAAGGTGGTGGGATTGGGTTGCATTCTGTTGAGTTCTTGTCCACCAAGAGGGGCCTGTGGAGAGTCCTGAACAACCAGGCTGATGCTAGGACAAACTGCGAGGAAATGGGACATTGTTGAGGACAGCACCTGCACAGTTCATTGAAGGTAGAGAGGTTGAGCTGGGTTCCTGCGTGGAGCCTTCACCCCCCGTGTTTTAGTCTCTTTGGTGCAGAAAAATACTTTGAAGGTTACCAGAAGAGAAAACTTGACCCCAATCAAGCCACAAAACCTTTGGCCAACAATTTCCAGCCTCGAAGATTTGCTGGGGCAATGATGGCCGCAGAACTTGAGGGAGTGGCTGACCAATCTCTGATTTAACTTGAGGCCCACTCCCTAAGAGGAAGACCACATCCAAAATTGTTTGGATGGCCTGAAACTGGAGACTGGATAGCCCAGAAACCTAGGGGGGAACCAAACACACAAACACAACTGGTCCTTTAAAAAAAATAAATGCAATTATTCCTAACAATATTCTGCTATACTCATAGATCGGTACCTTATCCAGTTGTTATCAGAGAGACTTCCTCCAGCAGCAGATGAGAGCAGGTGTAGTAATAGGTGGAGCTGTGTTCCCAGCATCTGAGAAGAGCAGGCTGTTTCCTGCCAAAGAGCAGGGCCGTTTTCCTGGCACCCTGCTCCCAGCCACCAGCTAGCTTATGCCTGAAATAACCATACAAAAACTGTATTCATTTAAACTCTGACTGGCCCATTATCATTAGCCTCTTCTTCTGATATCCTAAACTAACCCATTCCTAATAGTCTGTGTGTCACCACGAGGTAGTGACTTATCGGAAGATTCTAACCTGCATCTATCTAAGGCCAGAGCATCACGGTGTCTCACACACTTCCGTTCTTCCTAGCCTTCAGTTCTCTCTACTCCACCCACCTAAAGGCTGTGTCCTAACCTATAGGCCAGGCAGTCCTTTATTCAACCAATGAGAGCAACCCAAAATACAGACGAACCCTCCTACACCAAGCAGGTGTAGAACCCACAGTCAGACATTCTGTGGAGGCGGAGCATCAGGTCCCTCCCCTCAAGTCTCAGGGAATCCTGCAAAAGAGGAGGCAGAAGAATTCTATGAGTCAAATGATATAGAGGACACCAGGAGAACATGACCTACTAAATCAACTAAGTATGGCTCCCATGGGGTCACAGAAACTGAATCGGCAAGCATGGGGCCTGCAGGGGTCTGCATCAGGTCCTCTGCTTATATGTTGTGGCCATTAGCTTGGTGGTTTTGTGGGATTCACTGCTAATTATGGGAGCCAGTGTGTTTCTGACTCTTTCCTGCTCTAAAGACTATTTTCTTCCTGTTAGGTGCCTTGTTTAGCTTTAGTGTGACAGCTCTTGTTTTGCCTTATTGTATTTTCTTTTGTTGTGTTTGGGTGTTGTCTCTTGGAGGCCAGATCTTTTCTGATGCGGAGACAGGGGGCAAGTGGATCTGGGAAACAGAAGAAGTGAAGGTGAACTAGGAAGAGTGGGGGGAGGGAAACTGATCAGGATGTATTGTATGAGAGAAGAATCTAAATTTTCAATTATTTTTTAAAAAAAGGGTACACAAGGAACTTTGTGGAAGTGGAGACAGAAAGATTTTAAGGTCCAGTGGGGATGGAAAGAGCCAAGTAAATAAGTCCTTTTAGACAAAACAGGGCTGATATGCACATAAACCCAGAGGCATACACTGGCCTGCACAGGCTTGCACAGGTCTAAGCCAGATGGGGTCTGAGCCCTGAGAGGGAAGTGAACACAAACCTCCATCCATCAAACAAAAGCTATCTCCAATTGGCAGCCACTCAGAAAAAAATCAATTTTCTCCAACAAAGTCCTACTAGGTATACAAACCACAATTAAGGAGAGGCCCCCTGCCCAGAATTAGATGGTCAACATAAAACAAATTTAATGATATATTTAGAGGTATTTTGTCTCATAATGCTTTGTCTGGGCATTTTATTTATCTTAACAGATCTTTGGCTTATACACTGTGGATTCTAATTTTGTGTTTTTATGTGATATGAGTATTCAAATATGTGTGTGTGTGTTTCTTGTGCTTTTTCTTTGGCTCTTTTTTTTTTCTTCTTCTGTTTCTTTTGTCCTATTCTGGTTTGTTTTGCTTTGTCTTGATACTTTTATGTTGCCTGTTTATATTCTAATGAGAGAGGAAAATATAATGTGGATTTGGGAAGATGGGTGGGAGCTGGAAACCATGACCAGAATATATAATTTTTCTTTTATTTTCCTCTCTCTCTCCTCCCTCTTTCTTTCTGAGACAGGGTTTCTGTGTGTAGATGTGGCTGTCCTAGAATTTGCTCTCTAGACCAGTCTAGTCTTGACCTCAGAGATCCATCTACTCTTGGAATGCTGAAGTTAAAGGCATACAAAGAAAACAACTTGTGGAAATTCAGTGTTTGCCCTTAACATGGCAGCATCTTGAGCATGAGTGGATATTGAGTGCCAATGCTAAGAAACTCAGAGAACTCAGGTCAAATTTGTTAACAGGTATTGATGCTTCATTTTCATACAAACTTTTGGAGTTACAGGATATTCTTCATTTGATTTTTTTTTTATCATTGACAAAAGGAAAATTGACCAGTTTAGTTCACAGACCATATAGTCACCAAAACAGGACGAATCTGTCCTATAAACCAAGGATTGTCAACCCCTGCCTTAGGTTAGATGGATGGCTTTTTTTCTGCATGAAACCAGAATATTTTCCTGGGAGAATCATGTCACATCTCAGTGTCTGTGGTGAGTACAGCCAGGGCTGATCACACCCAGTTTTGTTTTGACTAGCACCCAAGGACACTGTGGGTACAGGACAGCAGCACACACTTTAAAAAAATTAAAGTCTAAAGACTGGCTTTGGGACAAGATCTCCTCAGTAAATTGGGAGTGTGGGGATCTCAGGAGAGAGTTGAAGAGGAGAGGAGAGGAAGAGCACACAAAATGTAGAGCTCAATGAAAACAATTTAAAAACTCAGATTTTTGGGTTTTTACATAAAATTTAACAGTTGTCTTTTTTTTTGTTTTTTTTGAGACAGGGTTTCTCTGTAGCTTTGGAGCCTGTCCTGGAACTAGTTCTTGTAGACCAGGCTGGTCTCGAACTCACAGAGATCCTCCTGCCTCTGCCTCCTAAGTGTTGGGATTAAAGGCGTGCACCACCACCGCCCAGCCAACAGTTGCCTTTTGAAAGACCTACACAATCAGGAAAGTCAAAACTGAGACCCATATGTTACAACCCAGTGCTTATAATCTATTATAAATGGACAGATTCAGTCATTTTACAATAGTGATTCTGAGTAAAGGGATAAGCTAAAATAATAAGCACTAGTGTGGAAACTTTTACTTTGCTTTAGCTAAAAAGTCATATGAAGCTTTATTCAAATGAACTAGCTAAGACGTTTGATATGTGTTACTTAAATTCTTCTCTCTGCATTTTTTTAAATAAAATGTCATAAAGCTGTTTGGGTCACATAAAGCTTTCTGGTAGCTTCAGCTAACAGAGAAGGACTAGCACAAGACCGAGGCCTAACGGAGAAGACTGACTTCAGCTGAAGTACAGAAGCCCAGTTTGTTCTTTGCCACTGAATCAAATTAGAAGCAGCTGGTAATTGGGACCAGATGAAGTTTCAAGGGGAGGAGATGTAGAACATTCCAAAGTGAACACTGAACATTTTTCCACAAAGACTAATGTCAATTAGTACAACATTATAGTCTCTGAAATTACACATGGCAACAGAACTACCTTAAAAGTGAAGCAATTCATTTTTGTAGATTGACATAATTCCAAATCTGGGTAAGATTAATAGTAATCAACGTCTTTATACATGCTTTGTGCTGCTTTGATGTGTTCTGTTCAGCAAGGGCTTGCATCTCTCCGCAAAAGAAGGAACATTTTGTGTTTTTGTTTTATTTACTCAAACCAATCCCTATGCTTCATGGAAATTAGGTTTTTAATTAGCTAATGCAATAAACTTTAAGGGAAGTGTAAATAGTTAAGCTCACTTCATGTTACTTGCATGTATTCCATTTTCTATGCTTCATCGTCCCTTCACACCCTTTAAACAAACAAAACGCCAGGACATAAGTTACAGTGTTCTCAATTTTACATGATCTACAAAAACACTGCTTGATATCCTTTTATCCAAAAGGTTTTCTGAAACAGCCACATAAGAATACAGGTGTGTTTGTTTGGCTTTGTTTTGTTTTATTTCTGCTTGCCCCATGTAGGAACCTATATACCTTTATCTGTAGTGATTCTGTCCTCTGGTCTCTAACAATGTCAGGAAGATCAAGTCTGTTATGAATAGAATACCCTGGAGGAGAATTCTTAAAGGACTAAACTTTCACTTTTTGTTTGTTTGTTTTTTGAGACAGGAGTTCTCTGTATAGCTTGGACTGGGACTCTGTATACCAGGCTGGCCTCAAACTCACAGAGATCCACCTGCCTTTGCCTCCTGAGTGCTGGAATTAAAAGCGTGCACCACCACTGCCCGGTCACTTTAACTGTTTAAGTAAATCCTAAAAAAGCATGTCCTGCCTGAGAACCAGTGAAGCAGACGTAATTAGGAACAGGAAATAATAGGAGGGAAAGGAAACCCTACCCAGGATTTTTACACTGCTATACCAGGCACTGAAATACAGCAAAATGAATTACCCTTATTCTTATTACATGTTCTGGCTGGTGTTTGGTTCATGCTACCTCGCTTCTTATCCCATTGCTGTGTATCTCTATCTCCTCTGGAACCTCAGGTCTCAAGCATCTCTCCCAAATTTCTATAGAAGGGGGCAAACAGAATATGGATGCCAAGCTGTTACTGAGTGATCCTGCCTGTTTGTAAGTAGACAGCCTCTTGCAGAAGCTGGGTGTAGGACACAACTTCCCTCCTCTAAATAAAGTGGCTTCTTCTCCAACTCATTCATGCTTGCCATCTGAGAACAGAAGCCAAAGGCACTACGGGTGTTGATTTTATATGTGCTGAGTTTTTCATCAGTCTTAGTAGGTAAATCATAAAACATGGACATTGCACATCTCTTACCTGCAGATACCTCATTTTCATCAACTCATATGATAACTTCATATGCACATGTATGCTTTGAGTATCTGGCACTAAATAATCATTTAAACTTTAAAAGAATCTCATGGTTTTATGTTGTATGTTAGTTTTTATCTTTGTCTAAACAGAATACAGACACCTTTACATAAGACTAAATCTTGTACGTGTTTGCCAACATGGTAACTTATCCATGAACAGTGTATAACACATAGCAATTTGGTCAATAAGCTATTTTAAAAGATTTATTCATATTATTTTTAATTATGTGCAGGTGTGAGCGTCTGTGTGTGGGTATGTGCATGTGCTTATAGGTGCCTGTGTAGAGCAGAGGCCTCGGATCCCCTGAGACCATTAAAACAACAACTAAAGCTTTTGTATTTCTGTAACAGTGTTACAGTACCTGTTAGCTTTATTAGCTTATCCACTACTGGTTGATCATTAAATCTATTTCTGACTGATAGATTTATAGAAAGAATCTCTAATCAAGTTATCTTTATTCCCTTATATATTTTCCCATGTGCATTGATTTCCTTTTAAAAATCATTCTACCCTTAGATTTCAGGAAGCCCAAACATTTGAGCAGAATAAAAAGAATCCATTTAAGAGGCTTCAAGATCATCAAGAATGCTTTATTTCCCTTATTTTATACTATTAGTGTCATCTCACACTATATAAACTCTTTAAAGAAAGCTGTAAATGAATAACTTCCTGAAGGGTAATCATTAAATTCATGGAAATGAAAAACCAAAGTTTTACACTGTGCCAAAGATGGGAATTACAAAGAATATGTGTTTTTCCTTTCTATTCTCTTTGAAATATTTTTTGGTTTTTGGTTTGTTGTTTTGGGTTTTTTAAAAAATTATTATTATTTACACAGTTTGAAAAAATTTTACTCTGATGAAGGAAGAATTCTTTCTGGTCCACTCAAAATGTCTAAGGAGTTCTGTTTGCAGCATAGGATGGTCATTCATAGCTTCAGCTTGGTTATACACAGTAGCGTGGTGGAGAGTAACAATATGCTCTTATTTCTCCCTTCTTTCCCAACAACGGACTAGCTTATGTTTGAAATGGTTGCACCTAATGTGACCGGTGAATAACCAAAACCTTCATTTCACATTCCAAATGGCAGTCTTCCCAATGCCCTTGGGCATCCTGGGAAGCCAAATCCTGACTGCCAAATCTTAGGAAGAAATAGCAAGCAGGTTAAAAAGAACATGGAATGAACCCCTTCAGTGAATGGCCAGTAGTAGAGACCACAGGAAAGTAATGCCTGTCTGGGGTCAGGCCTGTGGGCAAGAGGTGGCTAATGGATTCAGAGCTTCCTTGATTATTTGTACTTGTTTTTGTACATTTCTCAGTAAACTTAAAAAAGTTTTAAAATGATGTTTAATGTCAATATTTTTATAAATACATACCTGGTTTAATTTACTTGAATTTTATGTATTTGACCAAATAATTTAAAAATTTTAAGGGTAACTGTAGGAAAGGAAATATCTTTTCTTTCCATTAAGAATCCTTTCAGTGAAGGCCGCATACCCACACAACTCATTGAACATTATGAAGTCGAGTTGTTGCCTAGATAGAGCCTTCACCACTATGTGTATCTTTGGTACAGGAAGGTACTCCACATGCTACCAAAAGAGATCAGTAAACACCATGCCAGTCACAAAACCTTGCCTCTACAATGATATCCTGTTTACAAGAAATACTAGAGCAATGGTGTCACCGAGCTTGTGGGAGTAACTAAGCAACATGTGCTTTGACTTATGGCCCACTCCATGCAACGGAATGCCTACTTGATAGCATTTGTGTGACCAAAAACCAGAGACTAGATATCCCAGAGACCTAAGGGAAAACCAAATAATGCTGGTCTACAAAACAAAAAAGTAGTGATATAATGACTCCTAATGGTGTACTAGCATATTCATGGATCCGTGCCTTGTTCAGTCATTACCAAAGAACATTCAGCCCTAATTGGAATGTTTCCATCCAATCCCTTCCCTTAGTGCTCAGGAAAACTCACAGAAGAAGAAGTCAGAAGAGTTTTAAAGTTTTATGTTCTTATTTAGGCTTATCGCAAGGCTTTTGATTTTGTTTTGTTGTTGTTATTATGTCACTGGTTTGGGCTATTGCAAATGGTTTTGTTTCCCTGAGTTCTTTCTCAGTATGTTTGTCATTTGTATATAAGAAGGCTACTGATGCTAGTATACTAATTTTGTATCTTGTAACAGTGCTGAAAGCATGCATTAATTCCAGGAGTTTTTTTTATTGAAGTCTGTAAAACCTTTTAAATATAGAATTACATTGTCCTCAAATAGGGACACATTTATTTATTTTCTATTTGATCCATTTTATTTTCTCATCTAGTGCTATTAATCTAGTTAAGAACAACCATCATATTAAACAGATGTGGAAAGATTGGAAATCCTTGTCTTACCCCTAATCTACGAAGGAAAGTTTTGAGTTTCTCCACACTTAGCATAGTATTAAATATATGTTTATAAATATTGACCTTGTTGGACAATTGCTTTTATTCCTAGCCTCTTCAGGGCTCTTGCCATGAGGGATATTGAATTTCACTAACTTCTTTACTTCATTCATTGAAATAATTGTATGATATTTTTCATCAAGTCCATCTCTATGATGAATTACATTCTTATTTATAATGTTGAATAATCTTTGATTCTCTAGAATGAAGCCAATTTGATCAGTAACCATGTTATTTTTTGACATGTACTTGTATTTAGACTGTAGGAATTTTATTGGAAAATTTTTGTGTCTAAGTTCATCAGGGAGATTGCTTTACTATTTCCTTTTAATGTTGTTTGCTTATCGGGATAATACTAGATTTCTAAAAGGAATTTTGGAGCTTTCTTTTTTACTCTAGTTTATGGAATGATCTAAGAGTAATGGTGTTAATTCTTTTATGATGGTCTGGTAAAATTCTGCAATAAATTTGACTGGACCTGGGATTCTTTTAGTTGCGAGACATTTTATTACTGTTTTAATTTCTTTACTTGGTAAAGGTCTGTTTGAATTATTTATCTATTTTTGTTTTAACTCTGGTAGGACATATTCATCTAGAAATCATCCCTATCTTTCATATTTTCCAATTTAGTGGAGTGTGTTTTTAAGGTATGACCTACCAAGTTTTGGAATTTCATTGGTATCCATATTCATCTTTGACATTGTTACTTCCAGTATCCTTCTTCTTTGTTTGAGTGAAGAGATTCTTAATTTTTTTAACAAGGAGCCTTATGTTCCCACTTGAACCACTCAAATCATACAATGACCCTATATTTAAGCATCACTCTTGCTTTGCTTTATTTCCTTCCCCAAAGGCTCATTTTCCACTTCAGAAAAGAAAATTTTATACACTTATCACAATTCCATAAACACACTGCACTGGCTGCAGGAAGGAGGGAATGAAGGATGTCAAAACCATTTGGCTGCAAATAAGGAGATAGTTAAAAAATATTGACAGAAGCCGAGGAAAAGTATCTTGCTCTCCTCTGCACATTTCTTTAAGGCTGAGTTTTGATTTTAGTCATTTGGGATTGTGTCATTTGTATTAATACTCAGAATTCCTAAAGGATGGGGACATTTTATTATTGCCTCACTGATTCCATCCTCAGATCACCTTGAAAGAATGCAGTCTTCTGGAGATAGAGCCACAAGGGGAAAGGGCAAGCAAACAGCAGAGCAGCTCCCAATTCCATCTGGGTCATAGCCTGGACAAGGCCCAGATCTTTACCACTTGCACTTACCTGCTCTCACCAAGCTTCTTAGTTGTCTTATAATTCTAAACTCAGAAGGAAGATGGGTTTGGTGTGAAGGGATGAAATATTAAATAAAATCACCAGGGTGCAGTGAGGTAGAGCAGAAGGTACAGGGGCCTGCCACAAGGCTTGAGAGTCTGAGTTTAATTTCCAAAATCCATAAGGTTGGAAAGAGAATCAAGTTCTACTGAGTTGTCCTCTGATCTCCACATATATGCCCTCTCAACACAAATAAAATGTAAAAAAAAAAAGAGTTCATTCAGAAAATTTGGCATATAAAAATACAAAAATACTTTGCACAAAAATCTTCTAAAATTATTAAAATTTATATTTCCCCAAATGTTTATGAGTATACTATGTAATTAGATAAAATTTAGTTCCACTAAGTAAAAAAAGTCATAAGTTATTAATTAAATCATATTAATACCTTTTTATTCAAAAATGCTAACAAAAGGAATACCTCTGCTATGAGACAAAAACTTTGATAAATCTATGATTTCCAATTTTCCAACAGTTTGAAGAAAAAAATTAATCAAATCTCTATTTTATAAACCACAGTTCCTGACATCTTAGCTAGAGCAACAAGAAAACCAAAGTAGATAATTGGGACACAAATAGGAAAGGAAGAAGTCAAAGTATCCTTATTTGCAAACAATGCAATTTTATATACTAAAATTCCTAAATAATTGACCAGAAAACTTCTACATCTGATAAATACATTTAGTAAAGTAGAAGAATATAGAATCAGAAAACAAAAATCCATATCATAAACAATCCTGAGGCAAGAGAACAATGGTGGAAGGCTTACTATTCCATATTTCAAGACATATTATATAGCTATAGACATAAAATCTACGTGGCATTGGTAGAAAATAGACATACCTTTCAATAGAATAGAATTGAATGCATGATCATACGTTCACTTCCAGTCACCAATATTTTAAAAAAGAAGACAAAAATATACGATGGAGCAAAGAAAGTATCTTCAACAGATGTTGCTGAACAAACTGAATAATTGCATGTAGAAGAATGAAACTTGATCCTTTCAAGTTGCACAAAACTCAATTCCAAACAAATCAATAACTTCAATCTAAGATGAGATATCCTGAATCCAAAAGAAGGGAAAGTAGAAAATACAACTGAACTCGGTGGAAAAAGGAAAGAGTTTCTGAACAAGATCTTGATATTACTGACTTAAACACCAACAATAAATGGGGACTCATGAAACTAAAAGGCTAATGATCAGTAAAGACCACCATCAACCAAGTGAAGAGACAGTCTACATACTGGGAAACATCTTTGTAATTATACATCTGACAGAGGGTTAGTCTGTCAACTATATAAAGAACTAAACAAACAAACAAAAAACATCAAGAAAACAACCCAATTTAAAAATGGGTCATGAAACTTAGAACATTCTTAAATGATAGATTATAAGTGGCCAAGAAATTTAAAATGCAAGTCATCATTTAACAACTGCATAATACTCCATTGTGTAAACATACTACATTTTCTTTATTTATTCTTCTACTGAGTAATATTCTGGTTGTTTCCAGCTTCTGGCTATTAAGAATAAAGCCAACATTATTGAGCGAGTATTGTTCTGGTAGAAGGGAGCATCTTTTGGGTATATGCTCAAGAATGGTATAGAGGCATCTGAGCTGGGATCTTCGCGGGAGTATGCCTGAGCCAGTAATTCTGTGGATCCCAGCACAAGTCTGGAACGTCCAAGAGAATAGTCCAGAACTAGAAACCTCTGCAGTCTGGGCATTTGTCTGGGACCTCCAAAGGAGTAGACCAGAGCCAGAGACCTTCGTGGGACAAGGTCCAAGCCAGGGACCTCCAAAGGAGTAGGCCCAGACCAGGGACATTTAGGAAAACAGGTCTGAGCCAGTGACCTAGGCCAGAGCAAGCCTGAGATAATGAACTCCTCAGGAGTAGGTACAAGGGAGCAACTGCTGACGGAGTAGGCCAGAATCAGAGACGTCTGAAGTCCACATGTGAGTCTGGAACCTCTGAGGGAATAGGCCTGAGCCAGGACCTCTATCAGAGCAGGTCCAAAACAGCAATCTCAGCAGAAAGAGCCCCAAGCAATAATTCTCTGTTGCAGCAGGCACAAACAACCCATGGTATTGCAGAGCAAACCTCACAAGCACTGAGTAACCTCCAGGAACACAGAGTGACCAATAGCTTGACTGGAATGGTGTCCCTGACTGAAGCATGAGGAACAACCATCTGAGCCTTGGATCCACTGGCAGGTGAAAGATTGATCACCAGAGTCACAGACAGCCCCACCTACACCAGTCAGAGAAAAAGATGGGTAGATAAGGTAAGAACACATGCAGCACCAAAGACCAACACAACACCAGAAAACACTAGTGGCCCTACAAGAGCAAGACATGAACAACCAAATGTAGATGAAGCAGAAGAAAATGATCTAAAAAATAACTTCAGGAGAATGTTTGAGGCCCTAAAAGAGGAAATTAAAGTTTTCTTCAAAGAAGTGGAGGAAAAGCCGGGCGGTGGTGGCGCAAGCCTTTAATCCCAGCACTCAGGAGACTGAGGCAGGCGGATCTCTGTGAGTTCAAGACCAGCCTGGTCTACAAGAGCTAGTTCCAGGACAGGCTCCAAAGCCA
>JAQHUG010000042.1:964445-985341 GCA_028555095.1 Dicrostonyx torquatus | reverse complement strand
CCCTCTGAGCAAACTAAGCAAGGTTCATATGAGTTCACAGAGATTGAAGTGGAAGCATAGGGCCTGCAAGGGTCTGCACTAGGTCCTTTGCATATATATTTTAACTATTAGCTTAGTATTTTTATGGTACTCCAAACTGTGAGACCGAGTGTGTCTCTAAACCTTGTGCCTGCTCTTAGGCCCCTTTACCTCCTGCTGAGTTGCCATGTCCTACTTTGATATGATATCTTTTGATTCATCTTATTATGTTTTATTTTGTCAAGTTTGGTTGTTATCTATTAAAAACCTGTTCTTTTCTAACAAGAGATGAAAGGGAGTGAATTCAGAAAGGAGAGAAGTAGGAGGAGAAGAGGAGTAGAAAGAAATGAAACTATAATCGGGATATATTGTATGAGAAAAGAATCTATTTTCCTTTTTTGTACTTCATAATACTTTATTAAGAAGAAACCTACATTAGTACTTCTCTGTAAACAATGATGACAAAGCATCACGGGAAACCCATCAGGGTAGATAGTAACTTCCATGATTACATACAACATGATTACATACAATCAACACGCAATATTTAAGCAAATTTTAATCCTTATTAAGCAAACATTTTTTCATGCACTGCCTTCTCTTTAATCTTTTTGTCCTCTTACATTTTTTAACTTTATGCAATTCTGCCTGGATAGCTTTATCTCCTGGGGCTATCTCCTGTGTTCTAAGATCAGCCAATGATTTATCAGCCAATAAAAAAAAGATTCTTTTTATCTTTGCTATACTTGTATTTTGCGGTATAGTGCTTTGGTGTTTGATGAACCTATTTCAAGAATGTCCAAACAACTGTCTATCGCTCCCTGCCAATTTGACATCTTCAATTTGCAAACACCAACACTTCATTACACAGCTTGCTGCTATAGGCTGCAGTCTGGATATATCTGCTTTTTCAATAATAGCCTTTGAACTATCAATGTACATTAAAATTTTGGGGTACTTTTAATAGCCATCTCCCAATTCTGAGATTTGAAAAAGATATTTCCAATATTTTATGAGTCTTGTGCTATTAATAAAATTTTATCTACATCTTTTAATTCTACATCTGCATCCTTGAGGAAATCTGGATGACTGTCACCAGAGCCATCTTTGGGTACTATTCCCCAGTCCTTGCCTTTCAATTCCCCACATTCAGCAAAGACAGTTTGGCAGGTTTTTCAGCATTCATTTCTAAATTTTCAAGCATCCTTGCCACACCTGGTGCTTTAATTACTTGTCTAAATAACATATGTTTCCCATCCAACTACAGAGTTGGAACGGTTTTGAAAAAGAACTGAGAATCATTTGTATTGGAGCCTGCATTTGCCATGCTCAGCAAACCCTCAGATCAGGCTTACAATGAAAACTTTCATCTTCAGATTTTTCATTACAAATACCTTCTCCTCCTATGCTCTTTTGATTTGAGAAGTCTCCACCCTAAAGCATAAATTGCTTAATAAATTCAGTGCAAGGGCATCCTTTGAAATGGGGAGGCTTCCCAGTGGCAGATCCAGTGCTCCTATCTTCTTTACACAATGAATGAAAATTTTCTGCAGTTCTAGAACAGTATGTGCAAACAAATAAAAAATAATTCTGCCAACTCACCCCTAGCTGATGTCCTTGTCAAAGAGGACCTGTAGATTCTTGGGATTGGAAGGCTTGGCTGGTGTGGACAGATGCGACATCTTAGATATGCATACTGGCAAACAGAAAAAGGGCACCTTGAAAGCAAGGTGGAGCGACAAAAATCTATTTCCAATAAAAGAAAAATGCCAGAGGTATGGAGGACATCAAGCAGCAAATAAATGAGGCCTTCTAAACACAGCACAATATAGACTCAAAGACACTATGACTGCATGCACAAACCTGCACAGGTTGGGACCAGATACAGTCTCACTGCTGAAGAAGGGAGTGGATATAGACCCCATCCCTAACTCCCAAAACTGTCTTCAATTGGTAACTGATAATTGTCAGGGACATTTTGCCCTAATATTACAGAAGGTCATCAAAGGCCTTTGACTTAGAATGTTTAACAGAGCCAGCTAGGACTTTTTGACTCTAGGAAGCTTACAAAGATAAGGAAGCCATTGCCTCAAGGCCCCTCTTCCTTAGTTATCTATCCACAAAAGAATGTTTCTGTTTTCACAGGTGTGCTAGTTAGCTTACTAGGTGTTTATTACCCCCAGTTCCTGCTCTCTGCCTCCACCTCCACCAGCTCCACATTTCGGGGCTATATATACTGGTTTTGTTCCCTAATAAAGTGAGACCTTGACAAGAGAGATTTTGTTTGGTCTCGTTCTTTTCTCTCACCCATGATTTTCAGGTAGGAGCCTCTTCGGACCCTGAATAACTGGACCCGTGGGTCGGGTTCAGATAATAAATAAAAATTTAGTTTTCTCTAAGGGAGTCGCACTGGGTTTATAAATCATTCTTATGTGTAGGTCCCATGTGATATGGAATAATCCTTCTGTACACTATATGAATATATATCACTGTGATTGGTTTAATAAACAAGCTGATGGACACTAGCTGAATAGGATAAAGTTAGGCAGGTAAGCCACACTGAGAATGACGAGATGAGGAAGGGCAGAGACAGAGGAATCACCAGCCAGACAGGGAATGGGTTGGATATACAAAATGGAATGAGGTAAAATCCATGAGGATTGGAGCAGCATATTGATTAATAGAAATGGTTTAAGCTGTAAGAGATAGTTAGAAACAAGCCTGAGTTATTGGGTGAGAATATATAATTAATACAAGCCTCAATGTATTAATTTGAGAATGGCTGCATGATGATGGAAATCAGTGCCGAGGTCTAACAGAAGATGAAAATAGATCTATACTACTCTTGGGCACATACCCAATAATACATCTTATTGCATAGCTACTTGCTCGTCTATGTTCATTGCTGCTCTTCTCATAATAGCCACAAAATGAATAGTTTACATGTCTATATAATGAATATGGGACTCTTACACAATGGAATACTCTTCAGCTTTAAGAAGAATAGCAGTTATGAAATTTGTAGTTAAATGGATGGAGTTAGAAACAACCATACTAAGGTAACTTAGACACAGAAAGACAAACATCATTTCTCTTTTATATGGATATCATTTTTCATGCTTTTGATATGTGTATTTCATTTAAAATACCCACAAGTGTTTGGTAGTTAGTAATGGACTGGGGATCTTCAAAATAAGGGGAAACAGAATGCAATTATATAGAGGGGCAAAAATGAAATCATAACAGGATGATTAAAGAGGAAAGTCAGGGCAAATGAGGGAATATCGGGTGAGATAACTTACACTAACGGCCCTTTGAAAAGGCATATGGAAACTATGCAAAAGCTTCCTAAAACGAGTTTACATGAAATTATCACATAATTGGGGAAACAATACCCCATATCCTACCAAATAAATCCCCAGTACCAGAAATGGATTACCTATTTTCAGGTTTCCAACTGGATCTCATAAATCCATAAATAATTATGAACTATTGCAATTTTTATTTGTTACCCTTTATAACATGATGTTAAGACTCTATTGCTAAAGACATCATGTACTTATTTCATACTACATGGAGCACTTTAGCTGGTATTCAAATGGACACTTCACTTATATTGGCTGAGGTCCATAGTGCTGGAAGTTGCCTCTAGAGGAGACACATATTACTATCATCACGGATCAGTAAATCAATCAACTCTAATCCAAGAAGCTTTGTCTCTCAGTAGCTGGTAACTAATACAGAAACCCACAACTGGATGGTGAGCAGAGAATAAGAGACTTGTGATGCTCAGTCCTAGGTGGGATCTACAATTTACAACACTTTTGAACATTTACAATTTTTTTAAATTGTTTAAAATTCACATTTATGTCAAAAATGTAAAATTTATGAAAAGATAATTGTTCAAATTTGCTTATGAATAATTAGAAATTATTCTGAAGACCACCAGGCCACTCGTTTGTACTTTGTATTTTCAAATATTTTAAAGATTTATTTTATTTCATTATGTGTGTATATATATTTCTATGTGTGTCTGCATAGGAGTATGTACCTATTTGTGTGCAGGTGCCCATGGAAACTAGAAGAGAGTGTTGGATCCCTTGGAGCAGGAAATAATTATACTCACAAGTTTTCTGATATGGGTGCTGAAATCTGACCTCTAGTTCTCACAATTGAACAGCAAGCATTTTTAAATGATAAGCCATTAACCCAATCACTGGATTTTATATATCTTTAAATCTTTAAAATCTACCATTGGATTTTATTTTATTTTATTTTATTTACTTTATTTATTTATTTTATTTTATTTACTTTATTTATTTATTTTATTTATTTGTTTCATTGGATTCCTTTTTTCCAGTTTAGTATTTTTGAGAACTTTATACATAAGTACTGTATTTACATCATTTTTACCAATCTATCATCTACCCTCTCCTATGCCTCCCCTTAATTTCTCTAAATACACAACCTCTTCTTTAATTGTTGTTACATGCACACACACACACACACACACACACATATGTATCTGCTTGAGATTATATAACCTATCAGAGAGCTCATCCATGGACAATACTGTTTGTTTCTCTCACAGGTCAATAGAATCCAGAAAGAATTTTTAGAAAAAAATCATTATTAATGAACCAAAACCAGGGTGTAGGAAATATTCAAAGAATGCTCAAATTCCATGGTTTTAGATAATGTGAACTTAATTTCAACATTTCTGGGATTTGTGATTTGGTTTATTTGGAATGTCTAAAGTAAAAATCTGGAATATTATCTGACTAGTAGCTGACACAGGCTGGATCACAATATGGCTCAGGAATTCTTTTGTTCATTTCTGGGCAGGACTCTTTTTTTTCTGAAAAGGGTAGCATTTTCATGACACTCCCATCCTTCAATGTCACATTCTATTTCAAAAATAGAATAAATCTATGAAGAGTTAATTTCTTTCAGTTAGAATTATGTGTCACAGCCTATGTTAGGTATTGAGATACATGCTTGGGAGCTTTAAGCAAGCAGGCATTTATAATAAATATTAAGTAGTCCTCCTTGCCATACATGAAGAGACTTCAAGTGGACATCTGGGAAAGATGTTCTCCCTTGACTATTCGAAGATCTTATGAAGGAAGAAGCCTTAGAACCCCTTCCTTATACTATTTCTTTGGATCGTACTTAATGCAGCAGTTTGCAGTGATGAGTGGAAGCTGGATGATGAAATTCATCATGCTGATTGTAGTGAAGCAGAAAAATGGAAAGTGAAACAAAGTCTTCAAATAGAAAAGTTATTTGCTAATGAGTGAATGCCAACAAATAAACATAGGCCTTATTCACTGACATGGTACATACACAGCAAAAAGGAAATTTAACAAGATAAGAAGTCTATGGAACAGAGAAAGAAGGTGATTTGAATCTGAGTCTTTGTGAAAATTCCCAAGATGCTCACATGATAACATGTGAGCAAAGATCTGGCATCTCACAGATAAGAATTTTGTGTTTTTATATTTTACACAACTGTTAGATAGATTTCCTGGTATTTATATCTCAAAGAATCTTGACTAGAGATTTGTGACCTGGATGATCTTTGTAAAGGCATCTCTTTATGTCTTTTTAGGAAAGAATAGATGCTTCCACTGGATCTATGATGACTGAAGACCTACTAGTAGACCAGACAAAAGACAGTCAAGTGCTAAGTAGGAGGATGTTTGAGAACTATGAACTAGAATCTAGAGGAGTTCATAAGGAAGGAAAGAATGAGAAACTGTAGTAACTGATACTTTGGGAAAGGGAGATATAAAGGAAGAAGCCCAGAGATACTATATTACCTATCAGTTCAAATTTCTTCAAAACTTTCATCCTTTCTTAGTGTGAGCCAAAATCCTTTATCTGCCCCTAAGATTTCATGGTCTGTGCTGATATTAGCACCTGGTGTTCTTTCCTCGGTGTCTCTGCTGCAGGAACAGAGACCTCATTTCTGTTCTTCATGGATTCTTAGCCTGATAATGCTTTTCATGCTCTGTTCCATCAAACCAGAACTGCTCCATTCTTTTTTCTCAAATATCACCATGGATTTCTGCCCTTGCTTTCTTTAGGTTTCTGTTGACATATCACCTCTATATAAGACATCAAACTCAAATCACTTTCTCTCTGTGCTTCAAACACCCTTTGGCTTCTTAACATTCCTTTTCTGTTATATATGTCATTGTTCTATCTGTTAATGGGGTCTATGGTTACTTGGTGACATTCTCTCACAAGAGAAACAATTTGTCTCTTTAGGGAGACTTTTTTTTCACTCTCAGATCCTGCATATTCCATCTTTAACAGAGGTTTAGAGACAATGTGTGATGACAACATCAAGAAGAAGATGATGAATCATCAAGATTTTAAAAGTGCCAAGAAAATAATATATACTAATTGCCTTAACTTGCTTTTGTCCTTCATTTTCCAAAATTAACTTAGGCTTCATTTCTTATTCTCTTCCATCAACGTTGAAGGGATGGTAAGCATTTGGCAATTCATAAAGTACATATAATAGGATTCAGGTTAATCCTGAAGCATTTATAGCAAGAAAGTCACTTTCTTAGAAAGACTACACTCACTCCATTATAGAGAATGAATCTGGAGGGAAAAGACTATATGAAAGAAGCCCTATTAAGAGGCATCACCAGGAATCCAAGTGAGACACTGTTAGTATTTTCACAGAACCAAATGACAAAATTGACAAAGACCATAATTCGCCTGTTATTTGAAAAGCCATGGCTAATGAGTATTCTGCCTTAAGTGTAGGCTCAATAGTCTTAGGTATCCAAGCTGAGGTTACAGTCATACATCATCCAATGAGGCTCTACAACCAACACGAGTTTGTCAATTATGTTTCATCTGAAATTGTCCCTTTCGTGCTCTAAAACTACTTCCAACCAACTGGGAAGAGAGGGTACGCCAGGAAAATGAATTTTTTAAGGTCTTAAAATTTTGGCACTTTTTTTCTAACAGATGCTTATTTTTACAGCTCATTGTTCCTTGGGGAATTTCTCAGGGGAAAGAACTAACAGAAGATGACTCATACATGAAGAAACCAATGTCGGTATGAACTGCAGTGATATAGAGAGTGTGAGCTTTGGAACTGGAATAGGCAGCTTGAATATTTGCTAGCAGTGTTATTTTAACAAATTAACAGTGTTTGATTTTTATTTTTAAAGCATAGATAATTGCATCTAAGCATCATAAAAGTTATGAGGATTATGACAAAACTAATAGCCTACTGTCATAGGCACACAGTAGATCCTAACAAACAAACATGTGTCTCCTTTCTTCTCTAAACTACTGCCAAGGTGATGGTAACTTGCTAATCATCCTATCAAATGTTTTCACACTCACCTTCCTGGCCAGGAATTCTCCAAACTTTGCATGCAAATCAGAAAAGCCAATGGTAATGTCAATTTCTGTGCTGAGTGATGAATGTTGCCTCGGAGAATGTTCCAGTGTTGGGAATCCATTTAAACAAGGTTAACAACAGTAATCACCATCTTGTGTTTACGTAGTTTTTGTTGTTGATTTTTAAAACCATTTTCTCTACTGTTTGATTTATTCTTGTGTTTACATGTTTATCATGACCTAAGAACAACTGGCTAGAGTGTGTGTGTGTTTCACATGTCTTAGGTATGGTGTAGGCTACAACATCCAGCTTATGTATTCTGTGATTAATACATACTACACACAAAGTCACCTAATGATGCAGTAATCAGAAGGTGTCACCATCACTAAATGACACATGACTGTATTATAGTTGTTGGGATTTGGTAGGGCTGACCAATGCAGTTTCAACAGGAGGATTCATACCATTATGAGTTCTGGCTGGTTTTATGTAAATTTGAAACAAATCTAAGTCATATGAGAGGAGGAAATCTCAATTGAGAAAATGCTTTTGTAATATCTGATAGGCATGCTTGTAAGACGTTTTCTTAATTAATAATTGACTGGGGAGGACCCGACCCACTGTGGAGGGTGTCATCTCTGGGCTGGTGGTCCTGAATGATATAAGAAATCAGGATGAGTAAGCTATGAGGAGCAAATCAGTAAGCAGCACCCTGTAGGGCCTCTGCATCAGTTCCTGCCTCCAGGCTCCTATAATGTTTGAATTTCTGCCTTGGAATTCATCAACTAACTGATGTCTTATGGTTTCTATTGCTGTGATGAAACACAATGACTAAAGCTATTTGGTGAGGAAAGGCTTTATTTGGCTTACACTTCCACAGCACTGTTCATCATCTAAGGAAATCAGGACAGGAACTCAAGCAGGGCAGAAAGAGCATAAGAATAGATCTTCTGGAGAAATTTTCTCAATTGAGGTTCCTCTTCTCACATGACTTTAGTTTGTATTAAGTTGACATAAAACTTTCCAGCACACCTGGATTTCAGGATACGGAAGCCAAACAAACCCTCTCCTCTCCAAATTGCTTCTGGTCATGGTATTTCATCACAGAAATAATAACTAAGACACTCTATTGTTCACACATTTGTCACTAAGATAGCTGTCAAAGCACTTGTGTTTTTAAATCTAGCGTTCAACCTACAGTTAGTTGGAGTATAATAGGTAAATATATTTCACAATTAATCCTATATTCTATCAATTCTCCTATTCAATCTTCTTGGCCAAAAATATTTAGAGGCATATTAAGCCTGGGAGTCTCAAGATATAGAACAGTATACTGTTCTGCAGTAAACTTTTTCTTGTCTAACTAGGAATCCCCTTTAAAATAATAAGAAGGGTATACTATAGAAGCACATAAACCACTAAATGTCAATCATTTCCAAGCACACTGTATACTGTACATAATTGTACTGGTGTACTTTTCTGTGACTGACAATACAATATGTTTATGTACAAAAATGATGACATTTACAATGGTAATGATTGGCTATGATGGCTCTAGGCAACAGGGTTTTTTAGTTCCATTTTCATTTTATGGGACTATCATCCTATATGTCATTTATCACTAATGAACACAGCTGCAACATATGACTGTATAAGAATATTCAATACAGTTTATAATTTGCCAAGCAACTTCTTCATTTCTATATACATTTGATTGCTACTGAGTCCCCCCAGACTCCAGATTTGTTTAGGAAACTATTACAAAGGGACTGATTCTATCAATACGACTGAGTGTCCTGAAGTTTCTCCACTGAACGTTCCATGTAAGGCAATGAATGACATATCCCTTTTTCCAGTCCCCACTCTTTAGAGTTCAAGGCAATGTGACCTTCAAGGCAGTTGATGTGGAACTCATTCTGAGCTTTTGTGTGCTTTCTTTCAAGCAGAAAACTTGATACAACTATCCATATATGAAGATGAAGTTAGAGAAGAAAGTGTACTAACACAGTAGGTAAACCTTACGTAGGATGTTCTTCCACTATCAAAGACTGAAGCTTATATCTGGAAACTCACATGCTGTCTTTGGTGGACAAAGCAGTCAAATTCAAAGTCTCCTTAGCAAGCACCAAAACAGAACCTTGTTGTAACAAGACAAACCTAGAATGAAGATCAGAACCTGTTTCTCCTTGCCATTCTTTTTCTTCACATTTCTGTATCACTCTCTTTCTATCTTCCACCCATTGAGTTGCCAGAAAATCACACACAAATATGACAGGAAGTAACCAAAATTCCATATTTTCTGTGTCCCTGACATGACTGATTTTTATCTCTCATATTTTTGGTTGTGAGCCTAGCCCTTAACAGCTGAGCCATCCCTCCAAGCCAACTGATTTGCATCTCTTTATCGCCTTTTCTTTTTTTCTCTTTTTCTTCTCTTTCCCTCTCAAATAAAAGTATTTCCTCTCAAAAGCTGTCTCTGCTACTGTTGTGGTTAGTCTCCCATCTTGCCTTGGAATGTATTTTGAAATGCCAGACAAGATGACTCAGGGAGGATGGAGGAGAAAGACTGCAAGTCTCTTGGTCTCACATAGTGTGTGAAATAGAATACTATTAAGAAGAGTTCATTTTGCCAAAGTAGCCAGAATAATGTGCAGATAATATTTTCCACAATCAAGCACAGTACCATAAGGACTTATAAATGATGATTATGAGCACGGAAGTGTCCACAATGGCTTAACTTGTTGAAGGAATATGGGAGTGTAGTGTCAAAGTTTGGCTAGACGCTCTGTGCATATTTAGATATTAGGGGAGAAAAAGAGAACTTGCTGTAAGAAAAGAAACCAAATGAAGAAGTACATACTTAAAAGGTCTGTGCTTTTCATTAGTGAAAATAGGCCCTTGAGTTCTGTCGATGTAATACTGAATGTATCATTGAGTATTTGAACTTGTGCCACCGTTTCCACTCCAGCACAGAAACTCAATAGTTTCAGAAACCCCTTGATCTCAGCCTCTCCTTTTCATGCTCCAGAAGCAACAGTTCCAGGCTGGGTGGAGACACAGAAGGACCAGAGACAGGGAGAGGCAAGAGTGCTTGGGGTAGAGGAATGAATGAAGAAAGATGAAGAAGTTATCATGCACAAAGATTGTTTGTACAAGTCTTTTCAGTTGGCAGATCAAATATTGCTTCCTGGTTGACTTTACAACTAGGGCAAAAATATCTCATAATTTAATAACTGGTTATAGGACATTTAATTCATATATTAGGTTTTTAATATTTAATTAAATATTTTAATGTCAAAATTCCACAAATTAATTTCGTTTTCTCATCACTACTAAGGTTATTGGGGGATAAGAACAGAGTATATTTATATTATGGATCATACACCTTGAAGATAAGATAATCATAGCTCTCTCAACATTATTTTGTTATTGAGGAATCTTAAGAATCCTTGGTAAACCAAAATATGCTCTTACTTGTATAATATGAAGACTCTAGGGTCTTTAGATGAGCAGGACATCCTAACATCTTCCCAGGCATGCCTGGGGTACTTTCCACCATGGTCAGGTGAATGACAATTCCTGGAAGGACAGGCAGACAGGCAAGTTCTTCATTCAAAAGTCAATAAAATTAAGAATTTGGACTATATGTCTCTTAAAATAACTTTCCCTTGAAATTTTACTGCTTAGTGACAGTGTAGTGGCATGTCCTTGTCTTCTCTGTTCTTCTCACTAAGCAATGAATCAGTGTATGGAGAAGCATCCAGTGATTGAAATTGCCAGAATGGAATCAACTCACTTTCTTGGGTAGGATGTCCTGCTGGTTAATTTGATATGTATTCTTGGAACTACCTCAAGTCCTTTATGGCATACAAAAAATGAAATAAAACAAAACAAACAATACAAACATTCAACCCCCCAAAAAAATACCAAACAAACATTAAACCACCTACTGTGTCAGCAGTCTAGGAGAGAAAATTCTGAGTTTAGGCTTTAATTCTTTATTGGAAGTAAAACATCATGTCTAGATACTTAATGATTCCTAGAAGAATTGAGAAATTACTTGAAGAATGGACATGGCATTCCTGTTTCAAGAGAGGAACATCATCCAGGTCACAGGGATAACCTTGTCATTGAGTCATTTGTGACCAGTCTTCTGGATCATACTACTTAGAGTATGAGTCCCTGAATACAAGAAAATCCTGTGCCAAACCACATCAGACTGTTCTACCTATCTTCTTTATATAAAACTTTTTTCAAAAAACTTAGAGGGTCAAAATGGTCAGACAGGATTGAGCTCACACATTCCAGTGATAGCCTCCTAATGTCCCAAGGGTTCCATTTCTTATTCCAACATGAAGAGTGGGTGCTTGCTCATGTACATAGTTTTCCAAAACAACTCACTAATTAATGAGTAGATATTGTAATGCCCAAGCTGGGGCTTGTGTAAAAATTAAAAAAAAACTATGCCAGAGCAGTTCTGTATTCAGATAAAACCTAGACATCAACAGAAATGTAATGTATGTATTAGGTAATAAATCAACTTTACATCTAGGTAACTATAGCCCTTACCTTGCTTTGTTGGTGTTCTCCCTAGTAGCTTCAAATCACAAGAGCTACCTGAAAGAGGAAGACTATGGACTTACTGAGAAAGATGTGAATTGAACAGGGAGAATAGGGATCTCCTGGGCCAAACCTGAGGCTAAATTCTGGTTTAACATCTTTATGAGTAATAATATTTAAATTTCTAGTCCTCTTATCTCTCATATAATTAATGAGAATAACAACTTTTCATAGGACTGGGATAGAAGCATCATGGACATTGTCTATGGCAGAACTGGCAGATAATAAATGAATATAATGCCCAAATCTGTCTGTAGGATGAGTCACAGAGACTGAAGCAAAGATTGACCAACTTTTCCTATAAAGCACAAGACTACAAATATTTTAGATTTGTCGGATCATGTTATTTCTGTAGCAACTACACAGCTGTATTGTTGTAGTAAAGATGTAACAATAAACAGTAAAGAAATGAATGCAATCGCCAATATTCCAATAAATTTTGTTCACAAAACAGAAGGCACAACAGGAGGTAAAAATGTGTGCCTTACAGTTTGTCCAGCCCTAATGTAAAGCAACATGTTATTTTGTAAAACCTAAGTATCGTAGCAAAATTACATCTTTCACAAACTTTTTATTAATTATATCCAGAATTCAAAGTTGGTGATAAATTTGGCCTCTGTGGGTAATTTCCAAATGTTCAAACCACAAATCAAAATTGCTTTCACGCAGAAGTTATTCTTCATGTTAAGGGCACTCACCACTTTACTGTTTAGTCTACAGATAGCTGTGGAAGACTAAGGAGCACTAGACTGGACCAATGTTCAAATGGCATTAGACAAACATCAGGAAAATCTGGTGTTCAGACGATCAGCTTATGTGCATTGCCCAACACTCTGAAACCCAGTGTTAAGGGTCACACAAACTTTCCAGTGCTGTGATTCTTGAGCATATGAAACCTTTCTGGCTCTGTAAGATTTGTCAGGGTCTGCCTCAGTTGGCAGGATAGTCTCAGCTATTTCATGCATGGCACACCACATTTTAGTACAATGATGTAGTTTGTGCAATGTGTGACATTTTTAGTACTCATTTAATCTTCATTTTTATGGAAAGTTTTTGTGTCATGAAATATTATGATAAAATCAGACCTGGTGTAGGAGGTCCTTCTGTATTTTTTGTTGCTTTCATTGGTTGAATAAAGAAACGATCTTGTCCTTTTGATAGGGCAGAACTTAGATGGCGGAGGGAGGCAGAACTGAGTTCTGGGAGGAAGAAGGCAGTGTGGCAGACGCCATGAAGCTCCTGCCAGAGATGGACATAGGTTAGAATCTTTCCTGGAAGCCACGACCTCGTGGTGTTACACAGAATGGTAGAAATGGGTTAGATCAGGATGTGAGAGTTGGCCAAGAAAAGGCTAGATATAATGGGCCAGGCAGTAATTTAGTTAATACAATTTCTGTGTGGTTATTTCGGGGGTTAAGCTAGCTGGGCGACTGGACACAGCCCTGCTCCTCCTACTACACAGACCAAGGCTGCTCAAATTATGGAGAAGCAAACAAACTTGTTAAAAACAAGTTACATATAAATATAAATCATAGCTAGCCATCTGATTCTAGCCATCTGACTAGCATACTGTTGCATAAGAGGGTGAATATAGATAATAATAATTTACTCTACATTATTAAAAGTTAGAAAAAAGGATATTGACTCTTAGGGCTACTATTGCTGAATAATTCATGTACTAATAGTATTAATGTTACTATTTCATGGATCATGAAACGCCATGACCAAAGCAACTTGGGGAGTAAAAGGTTTGTTTGATTTACATTTCCATATCACTGGTCATCACTGAAAGAAGTCAGAACAGGAACTAAACAGGACAGGAACCTGGAGGTAGGAGCTGATGCAGAGGCGATGGAAGGGTGGCACTTACTTCTGCTCCTAACTACTTGCAAAACCTGCTTCCTTCTATCATCCAGGACCTATCCAAGGATAGCACCTCCCACAATAGGCTAGGCCCTCCACATCAATCACTAATTAAGAAAAGCCTTGCAGGCTTGCCCACAACCCAGATCTTATGGAGGCATTTTTTTTTATTGAGCTCTAGATTTTTCTCTGCTCCTCTCTCTGCCTCTCCCCTCCCCCCTTCACCCTCTGCCAAGGTCCCCATGCTCCCAATTTAGCAATTTTTTAATTGAGGTACCCTCAATCCCAGCGCTGCTCAGATGACTTTAGTTGTATCAAGTTGGCATAAAACTAGCAAATGCATGGACTTTTTTTTACCATTTACAAAAATGATGACTGGAAGCTGGAGATGTGGCTAAGCAGTAAAGAGCTCATACTTCTCTTACAGAGGATCAGAGTTTAGTTCCCAGCACTCACACCAGGTGGCTAGGAACTACCTGTAACTCCAGCTCCAAGGATCACTTCTGTACTCTCCAGAGCATGTGCCCTCACATGTTCCTAAACCAACAACACACTTGTATATATAATTAAAATAAATGCATAAATAAAATAATAAAATGATAAATGTCTGACAAGATATACATATTTAAACATATATTAAACCATCATGTTATTTCATTATATTTGCAATTTTTATGCTTCTGCATATCAATTAAAACAAATTCAATTTAAATCAAAACCAATTTATGTATATGATTATGGAAAATTGCATAAATATTAAAAGATAAGAAGTATAATTCAGATGATAGGGAGATGGCTGAGTGGATGAAATTATTGTCTAGCAAGTGTGAGGACCAGAATTTGACTACCCAGACCCACGTAAAGGCCAGTATGTATATCAGCTACATGTAATCCCAGTATACATGAAATGGAAACAGAGGATCCTAGAGTAACCTACCTAGAGAGAGTAGCCAGAATCGACAAGGTCTGAGTCAGCAGGAGATTTCTCCTCAGTAAGTTAATTTGACAGTGATCAAGAAAGACACTTGACATTAGTCTCAGGCTTCCACATGATACTCTCGCACATATATACACACATGCACACACACACACATATCACATCACCACCATCATCATTTACATGCAAAAAACAAAACCAAAAATAAGAAGCACCCAAATTTATCATTCACCAATTTAACAGCTTTGTGAAGTTGGGCTTGCTGCCCCTAGGTTGAGGATCCATCTATTTTCATGAGATACTTTGTTTTTCTTTTCCAAAGTACAGTTTATTTGAGGCCAACATTGATGAGTTTTCTTGAGAATATTATTCTCAGATCAATACAATAAAAAATAATCCCTGGCAGGCTCATCTGTTATCTTCAAAACTTTGTCTATAAAGTTATCCTTTCCTGCTTTATGTCATAATCTTAAAAGTTTTGTTGGTTTACTCTTCCTCATTTTTCATTTGTTCTTTCAAGATTCCATACATTATATTTGATTAGATCCACTTTCTCTTATGTCTTCTTCTAGATCCACCATTCTCTTCTCCACCCAACCAATTTTGTGTCCTCTGTTTTTGTAAGCCTACCAATACAGTTGGTGTCATCCATATACTACTCTTAGAAGTATATAGCCTTCTACTAGAGCATAATTAACTCACTATGAGCCCCACTTCTAAAGTAAACTGATTCTCCCTCCACAAGCAGTTATCAATTTGCAATAGCTCCTTACTTAGAGGTAGGGTTTCATCTTCATGCCTCTCTCCGTAATAGAAAATTGTTTGAAAATATGTATGAATATATCCTTCCTATATATGACTTTTTCTAAAGGTCTTTAGTATTAAGTACCACTCCTCTAACTTCCTCCCCTTCTCTGATCATCCATCCTCCATCCCCATTCAAACCTTTATACTCTTCTGGATCCACTATTCCCTTATATCTCCTTATACTATCATTTTCTCTTTTCGTTCCTTTAATTTACTTAGTAATCCCCTACTTTCCATGGGTATGTCAAACAAAATACACCTATCTGAAGATTCAAAGCTAATATTCATAAATGAGAGAAAACAGGGGTTGCATCTTCCTCTAGCACTGCTACCTCACTTAAATTGATTATTTTCAGCTCTATCAATTTACTTGCAAATTTAATTTTTCCTACAGCAGACTAATACTCCACAGTCTAAATGTGCCATATCTTTATCATCCATTCACCAGTTGATGGATATTTCCTAGTTTCCATTTCCCAGTTGTTATGGGTAAAGCAGCAATGAACATGGATGAGCAGGTATCTCAGTAGTAGGATGTAGAGTCCTTTGGATATATACCTAACAGTGGTAGAGCTCGATTGTATGGTAGATTAATTTCTAGCTTTTTTGGAGTCTCCACACTGATTTCCACTGTGGCTGTAGCAGTTTTTATTCACACAGCATTGGTTATCACTTTTTTTAATCTTAACCATTATGGTTGTGGTGAGATGAAATCTTGAGAGTAGCTTTAATTTATATTTCCAAAATAACTAATAAACTTCAAAAACTTAAAATGTTTCACAGTCATTTTTGTTTTATCTCTCAAGAACTCTCTGTATAGGTATTTGCTTCATTTTTAATTGAGTTATTTGTTTTCTTAATATTTCATGCTTTGACCATTTGTGTTTGGTTCTACCTTAGGTCTTTGTGCTATCTATGTCTCCTGTTCCTGGCCATCCAGGAAGGTTAGGGCATGAACTCTCTCTAACAGGGTGGTCCTCAAGTTAAGCCAGACATTGTTTGACCACTCACAGAAATTCTATGCCTTCATTGCCCCAGGATACTTTGCAGCAGGACAGATTATAGGTAGAGAGTTTTGTGGCTGTATTGATGTCCAGGTTTCTCTTTCTTTGGAAAGCCAACTCCCAAATAATGACATGGAGACTTCTTAATCATGAAAGGTTGGCCTTATCTTAGGCTTGTTCCCAACTAGCTCTTATAATTTAAATTAACCTGCTTATATTAATTTACATTATTCCACATGAATTGTTACTTTTCCTCCACATAGTACATCTGACTTTTCCCATGTCTCACTGGTTGACACCCTGCCTCTCAGATTCTTCTCCCAAGTTCCTCTCTCTCTCCTCCAAATTCCTGTATTCTCTCCTGCCTAGCTGTTGAACATTCTGCCCTTTATTAAACCAATCAAAAGGTTTTAAACAGAGACACATCTTCACAGTTTATAAAAAGATTATCCCACAATGTTGTTCAAAATAATATGAAAGCTGGAATCTTACCATAGCTGGTTCTAGACTTTAGTTATACCAACAGAGATGCTGGATTGTCTCTGTCTTCTCTCATGCCCCCTGCTTACTTACATCAGAGGGGCATAATATAGAAGTAGTTTTTTTTAAAGTTGCACACATTTATTTATTCCCAAGTTATATTTTCATAGAAAATGAACTATTTTCTTTAGTGTATCTTCTTGTGGTAGATAGAGAGAGAATGATGAATATCGTCTTTATCTATACCATGAGCTACAACATGTACTTGCCCATGGGCCCTGTTTGTCACTCTGCATTTGAAGTGCTCATATTTTTCTTCATACTGTTTATTTTCTCTATAATGACAAAATCAGCTTCAGTTAATAAGAAAATGTAGTACAGAATTCTATTGTAGACAAACATTTCTCTGGAAGTTTCCTTCTACTACATTTGTTTACATTAGTGAATTGAGAGCCTACCATCATCCATCTTGAGGAATACTTACTGAAAATGAAAGAAAGGTCATTCAACCTAGAGACCAGATTCCTGATGCTCTAAATTTGACTGGAGTTTATTGTAACCTTTCTAGACATTTAACAACTACTAAGTAAAATTGTGGAATGAAAATAGTTTAAAAATATTTTTCTTTACAGACAATTTTTTCTACCTGAAATATATAATATCTAAGAAATATTTTTATATTTATAGTATTATTCACTAGGTTTAAATTTGCTGCCAAGGTTTAAAACAGTGTATTTCATATAAATGTTCTTATTTATAATTTTCTAAAAAGGTACAAGATCTAGCATTATTATGATAGTCATCTTGCTTGTAAATCCTAAGGACAAAATGTCATTTCAATGTCAAGTAAAGGGTTGCAAATGAGTAGTTGGTCTTGAGTAAAGCTTCAATTTACTTTCTGTTAGAATGTCAAAGCAACAACAATTAAAGAAAACAGCTGAAGTTGATAGCTGCAGGATGGAGACATTGAATTAAGGTGTGCACGGGCATCATTAACAATTTTAAATTTAAATTTAAAGCTTTGATACCTTGTGAAAAACTTCTATGATTATTAACTATTAATTTGTTAACTAGAGGCCTATTAACTTTCCCTATGAGGAGTGGAAGAAGAGTTATCAGACACTCTCCTGAGGATATAGCATGAGTTCCTTCTGCTTGTCCCAATCAAGACACAGGTATCCCTGCCCCAGCTGTATGTGATCTTGATGCTATTTGAAAGCATTAGAGTGTATAGGAGGTGGAGGGCTAAGTGAAAAGGTGACTTCATTTGTGCTGGTGTGAGTGGAACATTCCTGTAGTGCAGCTGTTTGGGGTCACCCATGCTCTTATTAGTAGCTATCATCCACGTTATTATTAGTAATTCAATATACTCATTTGTTCACCAAGCTGCACTTGAATGAAATTGTTTCCTTATTCTGCTCATGGGACTCTGGAGCAAACAGACACTAGTCAGATCTCAGAGAAGAGTCTCCTAACAGCTTTTGAGTAACACACAATACTTTGTAGTCTATATTGTGAACCACCTCCTATATGAACAGTTTCCTATGTTGATTAGATACTCTCACAGATATGAGGCTTGCTTGCACATTTGTTATTTTAACATCAATGGTGACAGGAGATTTCACCAGAGCCTGTCAGACCTGAAGTGGAGGTGTTAGCACTAGCACGAAGTGGAGAGCTCTCTTTATAGCCATCATGGGACTCCCTGTACTAAGACCACAGTGTGTTTCTAAAAAAACAGAACGGTCAAATATGACTCTTGTAATTTACACATCAGTATGGCTTTAGAAAGATTTGTGTGAAATAATATATTGTGTCACATTCCTTATCAAGACATTAAATCTTCAGAAAATTCATAACATAAAGGAGTCCCTGCAGTGTGATTATAAATATGTCAATTATTGTTGTCACTGGTATTTTAAAATTATTGCTACATTCACAATGATAGCCTTAAGCCTTTAATATTCACTGTAACTCTTGTTTTCTGGCTGTTAACAGGAATTGTTAACATTATAGCATAAATTGTAAAGATTAGACAATAAATTTTGTAATAAAACATTTTAATGCTTTTTGTTGAAGGCCCAATTCTAGATTCTTAGAAGTAAATTGCAAGAGCAACACTGCCTGAGATTATTTCATCATACTTTTTAACATAGTCAAAGACAAACATGCTAACAGAATGCTTATTAAGATATAGTTAGAGAGCAGGAGAGATGGCTCAGTAGTTAAGAGAACTTATTGTTCCTGCATAGGACCATGTGTCAGTTCCCAATGACCATATATGATAGTTTGCTCACAAAAATCTGTAACTCCAATTCCAAGGAATCTAATGCTTTCTAACCTCTGATGGCACCTGGGCTGCACACGGTGCACATACATGCATGCAGGCAAGACACTCATGCACATTAAAAGAAAAACTAAATAAACATTTGTAAAGATAGAATTAGGTAGCTGATGAAATGACTCAATGGATAAAGTGTTTAACAAATAAGCAGGAGGACTTAACTCCAGACCTATAGCACTCACATAAAAAGCTGGGTGTGGTCATGAACATTTCTAACTGCAGAATATCAGGACAGAGACAGGAGGATCCGCGTAGCTTCTACTGACGCTGCCTAGCTACAGTGGGAAGTTCCAGACTCAGTAAAAAGAAACTGTCTGAAAGGATAAAATAGTGAACAAGAAATCCTAAAGCTGATCTCTGGCCTCCACAAGCAACTTCAAGGCTGTGTACTCATCTGTGCATATGGACACAACACACACAACACATTAGCATCATCATTAGACTGAATAATTTAGTAACTGGGCTGGAGAGATGGGAGAGCACTGACTAACTGCTCTTCCAGAGATCCTGAGTTTAATTCCCAGCAACCACAAGGTGGCTCACAACCATCTCTAGTGATATCTGATGCCCTCTTCTGGCATAAAGGTGTACATGGAGATAGGGCACTAATGCACATAAAATAAATCTTCTTTTAAAGATACTTTCAAAAAGAAAAGAATTTAGTAGTCAGCAGAAGTTAGTATTCCTTATGTAAATGATGTGTGCTTTTAGCATCTGACATATTTAAAATACCTGAAGATGAACAATGAGGAAGATTTTCAAGTAGAATTTATTTTTTAGCCCTCCATACTCACTAGCTAAATAACACGAAAACTATTTATCATGTGACAGACATAAATATGAACTATTTGCAAAACAAATTACCCATGAGTCTATTCACCAGCCAAATATGATCTTGTGAAAAATGCAGTGAGAACAACTGATGTCTAGAATGAAGAATAAATATTACAAAGTTTCACACTGGGAAAACAAATGTCTAAAAATATCCTTTGCTTTATCTCTCCATGGACTTTCTCTTAAAGTCAAGAACTATGTGGAACATCCTGCAGAAAAGCTACTTCCTGCTACAGCATCCAGTCTGATGCTCTAGTCCTGACTAATAATGAATGGAATATTCCTTGGTTACATGGTTACATCTGAATCCGAAATATAGATGTATTCAGAGGGTAAAGGATGTGTCAAGTACCCTGACACTCTGTGATGTTGTTAAATTTGATTTTACTTGTGTTATAGAAATCCATCCTGTACACAGAAATTTGTGAGTTGAAATAGGAGATGTTTGTTACAAAAAAATACTGTTGTAAATAGGCAGAGAGGTGTGTGTTGTGTTCCCCAGCCGCCAGCTCCCAAGCCCCCAGCCACTGGCCCGCTCAGCTACTGGTGGCTGCCTGCACCCGAAATAACCACATGACAAACTGGATTCATTTAAACTCTGCCTGGCTTATTATCAC
>JAQHUG010000042.1:912552-928012 GCA_028555095.1 Dicrostonyx torquatus | reverse complement strand
TATGGGAGAGGGGAGAGGAAGGGGGAAGGGCAGATAAAAATTTATAGCTCAATAAAATCAATAAAACAATAAAAAAAGAAGCCAACATGCAAGTGTTGTTAGACTTTTTACTTTATAAAGAGTCCCCAGATTCCAATTCACTAGAAATAGTATATCTATAATTAGGCTACCATCTGGTTCATTATTGGTCAGGGTTGCATGCACAGAGAAGAGCTTACAAGAACAAATCTGCTCTTTGTTCTTGTCCCCATCAGAAATTAGCTGTGTTTGTAGTAACCCTGCAGAGGGCTTTTATAATAATCTGTAAATATGGTATGTGATTTTGCTAGTGTGCAAAGATATCAATTAGGAAATGTATCTGAGTTTGTCCACATTACTTAGGAAAGAACTTTCCACTGATATCTTTTCACAGAGAAGCATTATTATAAATGGGCACTGTGATGGCAACTTTTTCTCTATCCTGTTTTTGTAAAGGTATAGTAAAAAAGGTGTTTTACTCAATCACTACAATAGACCACTCCTTAGGTAACAAAGAAAGCAGGCTGTAAAGAGCACATTGGCTGAATCAATTTACTTATTGCTCTTAAATCTGTTAACATTCCCCATTTTTTTTCAGGATTCCTTTTAATAACAAATATGGGAGAATTCCAAAGGCATATCAAGTCTTCAATATGCTGAGCATTTAGCTGTTCCTGTGCCAGTTTTTCTACTGCCTGTAAGTTTTCTGGTGTCAAAGGCCATTGTTTCACCCACAGAGGTTCATCAGTTAACCATTTTAAAGGTGGGGTGTTTGGTACCTTTGAGAGGCCAAAAACTGTTGTGTCCTGCTTATGCACAATCTTAACGATCTGTGATTGATCTTAATAATAACTTTTTAACTCTTTTTCACAGATCCATTCTTTATTTTGTGGTTTGTCTATGATATTGGAGGAATGTTAATCTGTGTGTTTTTCATTACTGCAACAAATGATATCCCCATGGGTTCATGGCTATATTAACCACATCTGGCTTTAATTTTTATATTTGCTTTTGTGGCCCTATATACCCTTTGTATCTTACACTTTGTTTTACCTGAAATAAAGTTCCAATCCCTAAAAGTTGAATATTTATTGCCTGAAAAGATCAATCTGAATTCCTAGAATTTAGCAAAATTATTTTATCTGTTCCTATGTGTACTAAACCTTCAAAGTATCTTAGCTAATCATTTATAGCAGTTTGACATGATATTTTTCTAGTCACCTCTGAGTTTTCTGTTTTATCTTCTGAAACTAGTATGTCCTTTATTACATCCAGAGTATTGCTGTTTTTAACAACAGGCATTAATATTGCTTGGTTTATTTAAAAGAAAGTGTTGTTTTAACAGGCATTTTAGTTTCTCTGTGGATGAGTTTCTCAGAAGCTGATAGGGAATGATTAAATCACATTTGATATTTGGGCTTGTGGGAGAACTCTTTTGGTGTTTCCCAATGTCAATGGGCCACCTTTCCTGTCCCTTCTTGATCTGCATTCATTAGTTCGATGAGGCCTTTGCCATAGTTTATGCTTACTCCAGGAGGTTGGGGCCTACAGTTTGGATTATCACTAGAACATTGTTAGAAAGACCTTGCCTACAATCCATTTTCAAATGACCTTGCTTACACAATTAAAACATCGACATTTTGATTTTTTTCCTAAAACCTTTTGAAATACTTCTCAGAATGAGATCCAATATCAGCTATATTTTTAATCTGTTCACTTAATGAATGGTATTGATCTTACCTTTAAAAGTCTAATCCCCCTTTTTATTATATATTAGTATTTTCAAAACTCAAAGATTCTATTAATATTTATCTGACAGCTATATCCAATACTATTCTTAAGTCCACCTTGCAAAATATCAGTGAAGGATTCTTTTGGGTTTTGTATAATTTTAGTAAATGATTTGGACCTCTTTCCTGATTCTTCAACTTTGTCCCAAGCATTTAAAGCTTCTAAATGACATAACTAAACAACATAGCACCAAGGTGTGATCATAAATTCAAGCTGCTTTGTAACTCAACATATTGACCTTAGGAAATATTAACACCTCCAGTCCTATCTTAGGAAATATTAACTGATCTTAGGAAATATTAACACCTCCAGTACTATCTCATTGTTCTATGGTCCTATTTTGCCATTGTAACTGAGGACCAGCTTTCAATATTGCTGCTGCCAAATCTTCCCAATATTTGGGGATAATTTCATCCTTGATAGCCCATGACCATAATACGTGCTTCACATAAGATGAATGCATGCCATCTGAAACTACTACTTCCTTAAATATCCTCAAATCTAATATTTCTATAGGATTCTATTTAACTTCTTCATAACCTTGGGAATGCATATCATCTGTTGGTAGTTCTTTTGTGGTAATTGGGTAAACTAAGGTTGGTTTTCTAACATTGGACCATCCCATTTCAGTTTTATCATGTATGTGTTGGTCTAAATTCTTCTTTGTCTGAATAATTTTCTTATTTCATTTATAAGTCTTTCTAAGGCTTTTATCTTATCAATCCACTTTTCATATCTAGCACAATTATCAAACCACTTTCCATATTTGGCACAAAGAAACACTATGGTTATTAAGGAAAAATAAAATATTAATTAGTAGGTTGATAGTAATTATAATTAGTATTATGTCAATCTCACTTATGTCATTTATCTTTTCATTTCCTACTTTTATTTTCAAGCAAATAAGTAGTACCTAACATCTCAAATTATGTTATTTACCATCCTTAAGGTGGGAAAGATTTTTTCCTTTTAATATTACTTAATTATCTCCTTAACGAATTCCCAGGTGTCTTATCAAATTTAATGTCCCAGTTTTTCTGAAGCTGGTATGATTTCTCTTTGTGGTCATGCCATGCATTGGAACACCAAATATTGCTTTTATCATAATTGCAATCATTTGATTTTACGAATAAAGACCCGGGAATCAGATGCTGGGGTGAAAACCTAGATCAGAGAGTCAGAGAAAGCACTTGGCTGACCTTCCTCCTCTGTTGACATGCCAGAAAGAACTCTCTTCTATGCTGTCTCAAAGAAAACTCCCCAAACTGAAAGTCCCTTGTATTCCTGTGTATCTCTTGATCCATTCTTCTGACTCCCTCTTATTCTCTATAGTTTTTTCCTCTCAACTGGTTGCTTGCTCCATCTTTTAACCTGACTTTATTTAATACTATTTAAAATATTCAAGCAGAAAGTTCTTGGATTACAGGTGTGCTAGGGCTGAGACACACCAAACTAGAAATAGTTTTTTCCCCAGTAAATAGCACAATCTTGCAGCTCACAGTGTGATCAAATATCCTGCAGCATACTCCCCTGGTATTATTCACTCAGGAACACTCAGAACACCACATGGGGTGGGCTAAATGATATTTTACTCCTGGGATTATTCAGGGTGGAAGAAGAAAGCCATCTTACCTGATAGCTCATTTTCAGATATGTTTTTGATTTATAAAAACAAACATATCTTGTATTTGACATAGTTTCAGCTCTGTTTCTCATATAAAAAATGAGGATGAGTTGCATGAGGCAACTATTCTTTGAGATGAATCATGTCTATTGTTTGGTACAGCTTGGCATGTAAAATAATACAATCTGAAATACTGGTTTCTACCTGCTTGTGGCAACACAAGGTCAAGTTTACATACTCTTAGTTTCCAAATTTTGCTTTACATATGTAATGATAACTCTTCTCTGTTATTCTGATAATACAGGTAAATATATGATTAATATCATATTGATAACTATAAATATACCCATATATTCTGACTACTTTACCATCATTGTTCCTAGCCTTAAAACATAAAAAGTCCACATTCTAGGCAACATTTCCACAGAATTCCTGTGCCAAACATACAAATAATAAAACCACAGATAATGGATTCTTCAGCCATCCTCTCTTTGACACACTGGCAAAGTTTAAGGTTGCAGACACAGTTCTTTCAGATTAATTAATATGTAATTGACAAATAAAAATTATATGTACTTAGACTGCATAGATTCCTCAGTGTTAAGAATATATACTGTTTGTCCTGAAGACCCGAGTTCAGTTCCCAGTTGGGTATCTCACACCCATGCCAGGGGATTCGGTGTCCCTGGTCTTCAAGAATACCTGCAAGAATAGCTGCACATGCACATGTATGCACACAAGCACACTCACACACACGCAACTGAAAACAATAAAGATTAAAATCTTTAAAAGTTATATACACTGAAGGGGTATAGAATGATTTAAAACTGTACACATATGTACTGTGGAATGATTCCCATAATCAAACTAATAAGCCATTCACCACACAAATGTCCTCCCCTCTGTGCATGTGTGTGTGCCACATTATTAACCATAGCTACATGCTTTAAGTTTTCCAGATCTTAGTCATCTCACAACTGTAAATCTGTACTCTTTGATCACCTTCTCCCCATTCTGTAACTCCTCAGCCCTTGCCAATGGCCACTTTCCTTTTACTATGAAAAAACATAATGACCATAGCAACTCTTACGAAAGAAAGCATTTAATCGGGTGCTTGCTTATAGGTTCAGAGGGATAATTCATTATATTTGTAGCAGGGCACATGATCGCAAACATGGCTCTGGAGCAGTAGCTGAGAGCTACACCCTGACCCACAGGCCAAGACAGCGATATCCTGGGTCTTGCATGAGATTTTGAAACTTCAAGGCCCACTACCAATAATACACTTCCTCCAACAAGGCCACACCTTCTAATCATTTTAATCCTTTCAAATAGTTCCACTCCCTGGTGACTAAGCATTTTAATATATGAGCCTAAGGGGACCATTTCTATCCAAACCACCACATCTAGTTTATCTTATTTGTACACACAAAAAATCACCCATGGGAGGTATTGTTACTCCAGTTACAGATAAGTAAGATAAGGAGGTAGGCACTCAACCCAGCTCAGTGAACAGTGTATTTACAGCTGCTGGAGAGTTCATGAGTAGTCCTTAAATTACTACATCCTGCCAAGTATCCAGTCCCTGTGCTTCTTTCTCCAAGACTCTTATCAAGACACCATATACTAACTGCAGAGTAATGATAGCTGATAGGTACTAGACACCTAATCGATTACAAATTAGAAATCCCTGTGGGCTTTTAGACCTGTATATATATAAAACATCCCACTTAGCCTGGCACAGCATGACTAAAACCTTGTGCACAGATGGCAATGCCTTTACTATATTTTTTTACTCATATAAAGTACTTCATAGACTTATATATTTGTGTGGATGGATTTTATATGTGTCAGAGAAAGTACAAAGATTATAAGATATGCACTTAGTAAAAGGAAAACCATAGCTCTATAAAACTCAATGTAGTAGTCCTTTAAAATAATATGTGTACACAAGGCTTCAGATGTCTTATGCTAAGCAGAGTTTCAAGTGGAACAAATCTACCATTCTGATCTGAGTAAAACCCATCCAGTGTGTATTTGTGCTCATCAGAAAGCTGTAACACGGATGTGGAAAATTATAGTCAGCCTATTGCTCCTTGGAATTTTATATGCTTACCAAATAAACAGCTTTTATTGCATGATCTTATTTCATTCTAATAAGGTGTTAAATTTTTTCTGCTTTTAATTATCTAATTTTATTAAGCAAGTGCCTATTCATTTTCTCGAAAAGAAGAATTCTCCTTTTTCACTGTAAGAGTCATCCACATTCTTCCATGGCTACTGATAGTCTAACATCTGGTATTTCTAAAGAAAACAGCAGAAAAGCCCTGAATCACAGTCTGAGGAACTCACTTAAATAACCAGAGAGAACTTCACAGAAGGAGAAAAAAAATCCTCTTCCTTCTTGATGTGCGATTGTTCTTCGGTGCTCACAAGGCCCCCATTATTGCACTAGTTGGAGCAGATGCTTCCTGATATGAAAGGCCCAGCTGTTCTTGTCTCCATGCCTGTGGGTAAGACTTTTAAGAGAACTAAAACTGAGCCCCCAAAAGGCTTACTCTTTCACATGCTCCACTATGTGGATGGACAGCAAACTGGGGCAGTTAAGGCTTGACCCACTTACCACTGTCAGATGGTTCCGATCAAGGTCTGAGAGCCTCTTTAAACCTTACCATTAGGGGATTAAAGGAAATAACAGATTTTTCCTTCAGAGCTTTGCACTTTCTTTTTAGAAGCTGATGTTTTGTTTTTTTTTTTCAGATTATTCTCTGTACTGAGTCTAATAAAATACATATTCTCACACAGTAAAATATAATCAGAGTTGATGCAGAAAGAAGTTTATGATGATCTTTGGAATTCCTAAATGGTTGCCTAACATTTACATTTGAAATTGGTAGAATAAGAAGGCCTGCTCTTTGTTCACGAAGCACATACTCTTATGTGCTGAAACAGAGATCCCACAGTTGCATCACGCCACACCATGACCACAAAGCCAGCACTGAATGTGCCCTCATGAAGCATTGCTATCCACGTGCTTTGCCCTCTTACCCTAGATCATTCACCTGGTCCTCAGAGGCCTACTCTCACCAGCCACTCTGCCTTCTTTTTTGATCTTATTTCATTCTATTTTGCTATTTGCTATTGTTTCCTTCTTTCCATACTGCCTCTGTGAGCCCTTGTTGGCTCATCTTTTCTCTAGGAAAGTGATACTGATGATCTTCCCTGGAAATTTAGACCACTACACAGGCAGTAGCCTTTGCATTCAGGATCCTCCCCTGTCTGGATTCTGCTTCTCTTAAAGTGAAGGGTCATATAGTGACCAATCATATCATTTATAGATGGGTGTTTCTGTGGGCTTTAAAACTGTGTGTACCTTCTGCACTCACAATAAGGTACTAGACTTCACACAACATTCTTTTAAGCAAAATGACTCCCATCCTTGATCATTAAAAGAATTCACTAAAAGAAGAGACTCGCATAAATAACTGACTTTTGATTCTCAAATCATAATTATACTCAATAAACTCTTCTTTCATGTTCCCTTTCCTATCTATATTTTCTTTCAATGCTGTAAAATGACAACAGAGGAGTGGGAGCAGAGGAGATGCCCATCTTCTCAAGAATTCTCTGATTTGCAAAGTTCCATGTGTATCTTGCTGCCAGATACCTGCTGCCCATTTTAAACTTTTGGGTTATTTGTTTCCCATGACTAAGGAGGTCTGACTGTCTATTGCTCCGTGTAGTCTAAACGAAATTCTTTACCTTTTGTTAACCTCATTTCTCTAAAGAGTGGGCCGGTATTGAATAAAAGGAAACTACAATAATGCTCTATGCAAGAAGAGGGCATTCGCATATGAGGCTGCTAAACTAGACCAAAACCTGGTAGTCAATCATACTCTGAATTTAGTGCAGCACAGACTCTGCTTTAGTAAACATATTCTTTGTCTGATATTTCTCTTTGAACCTTAGTGCCTCAGAGGGAGCGTTTTAGATAAAATATTCTGCAAGTAGGTATCTGCTTTTCATCTAAAGGCATAAACAAAAAGGTGGTTTGTTTGTTAATGTTTGTGCTTTCTTTTTAATTAAATGTATTTTCCAAAAGAGTTTATATTTTCAAAGCATTTAAGCACTAGAGTGACTTTTTCTGATGCTGAAGGAAAACAGGGCTCTACTGAGACTTGTCATGCTTGTGAACCCATGGAATTTCAAACAAAAAGTAGATGGTCACAATGACAATCTTTTGGTGATGTTTCTGGATGGAATATATTACCCATATATCTACATTCCATATATAATGATGAATCGTTTAATCTCTTTTACTATGCTGAAATGATGCTTATATAAATATATAAAATCCATGCATAAGAGTTTTAATATATGTGTAGGATATCTTTTTATTTAATATTTGATAACTTCATACATATATATTTAATGTATGAAATCATATCCTCTATTGCAACAGTGGAAAGATCATTGATAGGAAATAGTCCTATATCTCATTTCCTAATCTAACAGTTTATCAAGCAGATCATATGGGCTCTTTATTTTGGCAAAAATGTGCTTGTGTGTGTTGTGTGGTGTGCAGTATGCAGTAATGCACAAACAATCCTGAACATATGGATGAGGGCCAGGGGAGGATGTCTGGTGCCCTTTTCTGTCACTTTTCACCTCATTCCTTATTTTCACCATATTATTGTGACAGGGTCCCACTGAACCTGGAGGCAGGCTGGCAGGCAGAGATTCTTAGGGATCCTCTTATCTACTCCCCCATGCCACTGGGTGTACAGATGTGTGAATTGCATGCCTGGCTTTTTTATGGATATTTGTGATTCAAATTCAGATTCTTATGCTTACAAAACAAGTACTCTTAGCAGTAGATACTATAAAACCTATTTTTTCAAACTATTTTAAACTATGATTTCCAAAGTACATAATACTCATAATCTTCAAGAGATGCACACACACACACACACACACACACACACACACACACCATACACACACATATGTATATCACATAGAGGTCATGAAAAGTATCTTGGCAAATGTCTACAACCAGCACAGTGATGTCTATTGCCAGGAGGGTAAGTTATTGCTTTGTGATTCTATCTGACCTTAGTCAGAATACAAACATATACAAATAGTGGTGAAGCTGTGAAGAAAGAACAGCCCTTCTTTGTTTCAGGTAGAAATTAAAATTTATTGCAACCATTATAAAATAACTGTGGAGATTTCATTCAAAAATTAAACTACCAGATATCTCCATTTGGGGTATATTCCCAAGAAACCCGAAGTCAACAAACTACAAAGACAGTTCCACATACGCAACAACTCATCTCTGTGGAGTTAAGGTCAGCATGCCTGTTAACACATACAAATGTCCTAATCTCTATTTATGAATCGGGGAGATGCAACAATGAGATTGTGTCAAGTTGCAAGGATCTGGAGAAGTCCCTTGTAGACATGGACCCAACTCACAACTACAACCTCCAGTGTTGACTTCCTTGCCCCATGAATGTGTGTCAGATGAAAACTGTGTACATGTAATTCAAGAAACTTGTCAAATCTGAATTTCTCAGATTCAGTACAAATCAGTGTGCATTTCAATACAAATACAATATGGATCAGATGCAAATGGAGAGGTGATGAAGGGATATTAAACCTTCACTAGTAAGAAGAGTAGCAGGCACGGGCTGTGTGTGAGGCTTGACAGGACCAACTTCACTGAGTGTAAACGAGAAACAAATTCTCACATTTTTGTTTCCAGACCTTTTTAGACACCAGAAGACAAAGTCTATAAATGTCTCAGATTCAAGATGTGCCATTAAATGCGGTTTAAATTGTTAAACCTTCTTATTGACTAAATTGATCAATTTTCTGTTGCCTTTGGGACCATACTTCATACTATCTGTTGCCTTTGGGACCATACTGCATACTATCATATTACATCTGTTTTTAGAATCTATATGTCTCAGTATCAGGACACTGTGCAACCTTTTATGCAAAGTGTAGATAAAGTGAACTGAAACAGAATGATAAAGCTGTTATTAAACCATTTGACTTTATTACAGGAAGAAAGTGAAACCTGAGGCTCCTGTTGTTTAGTCGTAGTATTCAAATCAATGAGTTTCTTAGCTAGTCCTGCCAGTCCAGTATATAAAATAGTTCCCTTTAGACAATGATGTTAAAATTGGGCATTTGGTATTATAAGGCCTAAATCAAAGTTGAGACATACATCATCCATTGGAGCTACTGAAAGTTACTGTTATATTTTGTAATGCTAAGTTTACATGTAGGTATATGAGTGGAGATACCTTCACATACAAGCATTTATTGCATTTATGTGCATTTGAATATTTATTCCAAAACACAGGCTTCTCTTATTAAGAGAGAAATCATATGTCATTCTAACCTTTAATGTAACTTTAAATCAATATGCTTATTGTCTTAAGAAAAATAAAGGTCGTGTGTTTTTTAGGAGCCAGAAAAATAAAATTAAAATGTTTATCAAGAGAGTAAATGACAGATTAAAATGAATTCAATGGATTAAAAGGGTAATTTTCAAGTTCTAAAATATGTGACTATTTAATGTTAATTTAACCTCTTAGAAATTGAGACTCAATTACTCTTTTGGTATCATCAGAAGTGTGTTTGAGTGGCTACCTTAATCTAGTTGTGCAATGTTTGTTATTTGTAAGTTCATTACAGTAAAATGATTTTAAAATTTTAAATTTTTTTACTTCAATATTCATGGGTTTTATAGGTAAAAGTAGTGCTAAAATCTCCAAGAACTAATTTTGTAAAATTTTGTGACAAATATTATTATATAATTTCTATATGTAAAGAAACTAATATTCTGTTATTCTGATCATTGTTGCTCTTGTTTACAGATTACAGGGGAAGCTCGCAAAGAAAAGCTGGGATTTCAAATTAGCAGTTTGATTTCCTGGTTATCAGCTATTAGAATATACACATTTATTTTGACATAAACATGAATCACAAACACGTGCATGCCAACTTGTTGTTAAACTGTGATCCTCCGACAGACTCAGATATAATTGCATAAATCTTAAGGAAAAGAGAAAGATTTGTTACTATAAATTATTATTTGTTATAACTTTACATGAAACCAAGAGTCACTACTTTCTGACTCCTTATATGACACCTTCTTGATGTAGATAAACACCGAAAAACTTTTACCATCTTCTCTTGATTCAGGTAGTACTAATCTCCCTTAAAAACATTAGAATATCAAGATCTTTGTGAAAATTCTTACTTTATGCTTTCTATAGCAAAGATAAGTTCATATTTTCAAAGAGGATGATACTAAATATATGCAAAGGAAACATCTCTTATATAAGGGTATAAAGATAAACTATTCTATCCTCTTAAAAATGAAAATTTCAAATTGAAAACATCATTTCATGATAATTTAACCTTGAGAGACTGTGAATCAACCTATTGTTTGTGACATCTGAAGCAGTTATTTTTTAAGAATATTTACAAGTCTCATAGCACCATGTTTATCACTTGCTAATAGTGTCTTGCAGTCAAGATTTTATGTTCCTTCTCATTTAAACGTTCAGTCTCTCACTTGAGTCTAACTTGTGTGTATAGACATTATCTAGGCAATGAGTTCCACTTTTATGTAGGGTGTGACTTAGACAAGATAAGAAACTTCTAGAGTACACAAAGAACAAGCATATTTCTTAACTATCTTCTGCAGCACTGACACATCTACAGGATAAAGCTATTTATATTGTTGCCAATATGTTTTTAAAACACTCTAAAGCAGCAGGTACCAACATCAGGAATTAGACAACTATTGAAAAAAAAATGTGGGCAAATTTCACAGTTGATTCTCCTTGAGTTAATCTTCCAGTTATTTTTCACGTCTAAAATGTGATTCTGAAACTTCTCTAAGATGTTTTCCCTGAATGTCTGTAAGTAGTTGCCAACACCCTACAGTACCAACTTTGTCCTCTGTATTCAAGATGGGGTTCAAAAGCAGATGGATTGTAACCTACTCAAGACAACTTGGATCATTTTTCTAAGTCAACAGCCCACAAAAAGCTGCATTACTGATCCTTTGCATGCTATTGATTCAGGAAAACTTCAAATCAAACTTATTTGAATGAAACAGTAATACCAACCACTGAATTCATTCCTTACTTTTTCCCTCCCTCATACAAATCTAGGTCTCTTTATGATACAAGTGTAGAACCATTTCTGAGCTACCCAGAATGGCATTCCACATGGTAACTTGAGTAGAGAGAAAGCAATGGAAGAGAAATCATCCATGCCTCAAACTAACCTTCCACCCTGCAATTTAGGCTTTGCTCAAGTTCCTACAGAAAGAGATGCATTCAGAGTCTTGTGTGGTCTCCTGCTGGCAGGGACCAAAGGAAAAAGGAGGCAATGAATGAGCCACCCGGGGCAAGCACACAGAAGGAAATGCAACCATGACAGCACCACTCCAGTCCTCACACTTCCTTCTGTTCTAATGTGCACTCTTTTAAGTCTAGTGATTTGTTCTTGGCCAAAATGCAACATAGTGTGTTCTTTCATTCTTGAGATTTCCATTCAGTACACTGTGTTCTAAGCAAGACTAGTTTCTATCATGAAAATAATTCATACAGACATGTGATGAAAAGAGATAATTTAAATCTCTTTTTTCAACTATTATTACCCAAAATGGTTTAAACGTTGAGTATGACTACATAAGAAGATGATAAATCAGTCCACAGAAGAAGAAAAACAGCTAGTTCAATTAGTAGCCAAAAGTTAAAACCTAACAATATTTTTCACCCATCACATTGGCAAAATATGAAAATCGATGATCATTGTTGTTTTGGGTATAAAAGCATATATGCAAATGCCTAATCAACATATAAACTGAGAAACCATCCCTAGAAAGCTACTTCAAATTTTATAAAGACATTAATATGTATAGAAGAGAATTTTTATACCAAAGAGAATGACACATTGCCAAAGATGACCTATGGATTGGGGTAGGAGTTTATACCGCACTCAGAAAACACAAAAATTGGTTAAGTGACTTCAAAACTGATCAAGTATGATGATCTTAAAATAAAATTGCTTTTATCTCAAATGTATGCAGACCGTGTCAAAGGATCTCCCATATTAGGTACATTTTTGTTTTGTAAGTGGTAAATAGAGTCTCTGCCAATTTCAGTCACATAATTTTAGTAAGATAGAAACTATTTTCATGTTTATTTTTTTAAAATAATTATTTATTTACTATGTATACAATATTCTGTCTGTGTGTATGCCTGCAGGCCAGAAGAGGGCACCAGACCCCATTACAGATGGTTGTGAGCCACCATGTGGTTGCTGGGAACTAAACTCAGGACCTTTGGAAGAGCAGGCAATGCTCTTAACCTCTGAGCTATCTCTCCAGCCCCTTTCATGTTTATTCAACATTATAAATTATGCTTTTAAAAGTTATGTTATATCAATTGAAATTTTCTCTTTATATAGTTGGTCTTTCAATAAATCACTGGAGCTATTTTTACATGAACAGGTAGAGAATTTGTTAAAACTGTTTTCTCTATTTGGTCTCTGTATTTCAGTTTTCAGTCCACGCAGGTTTTCAAAATTTTATCTGAGGTTATATATAACAATTTCTTTATAACTTTATACATGAAACATTTAAAAATTTATCTGGAACACTGTTACTTTTTCAACATATTTCATAAAGAATTATAAATTTTTCCCTGAGATATTACTACTTCCTACTCCAATTACTCAATAAGCTATTCTTTATACAAAACCAAATAAATAACATAGATTTAATTTTTAATTCCTTAATATTTAATTCATGAGAAATTTATTTTGATAAACATGTAAAGATATTTTTAAACAAAATGTTTTGCTCCTGAATTGCGATTTTTAAATGTTATAAAACTTTATGCTAAGATCTGTTTATTGGCTTTCTAGTATACTGAGTTTGTATCTTTCATAAGCACTTATAATGGCAACTATCTTCTTTCATCTTACAGAATCTGAGAGGAAAGTTTGCTTATCTTCCTTTCTCATGACTCTTGTCTAGACTCATACATTTTTATGTCTTCTCTACTTTATGGATTACATCAATAATGACAAACTAAATGTTGAGAAGAAACATATTTATAATTGTTTTGATTTTTGTAATAAAACACCTTGGAAATATCAGCTTATGGTAGGAAGAGTTTATTTTAGCCCACAATTCCAGGTTACAGTATCATAGTGAAGAAGTCACTATAGCAAGAGCTTGAGGCAGTTGGTTACATGCCCAGGAAAGGCCAACAGGAACGTGAATGCGTGCTTAGCACTCAGCTTGCTTGGTCGAATATTGTACAGTTACAGGCTCCAAGACCAGGGAGAAGCACTGCCCACCTTCATCCTAGGTGTGCCTATATCAATCAAGGCAATCAAGACAGTTCTCTACAGACATGGCTACAGGCATTCAAGACAGTCTCTCACTGAGCTTCTGATCCAAGACGCTTCACGGTTGTGTCAAGTTGACTTAAAATTATCTAGCAAGCAACAATTACTCTTTTGGCATACATCAGTGGCAGCCATCCCCTGTAAAATATTTCAAAGAGTTTAATAGACTTCTTCATATTAATCTTTTTAAATCCTTCATATATAAGTTTCTTTTATCAATTTTCTTCTTGTTTAATCTCATTGATGTTATACAGATTATTTTCTAATTTTCTAATTGATTCTTCCTTAGTGAACATTGTTCACAAAATACATTTGACTATTTTCTCAGTTTGGAGTCAAGTTCTTTTCTTAAGATATTTTTAGAAATCTAAGTAGTTAATTATGTCTAGAAATCATAGTAACACAAGCTTCTGACTGTTGTGGGAGTTGATGTCTGCTGTGAATATGTTTTATTGCCATTGGTTAATAAAGAAGCTGCTTTCAAGCCGGGCAGTGGTGGCACTTGGGATGCAGAGGCAGGCGGGTCTCTGTGAGTTCGAGGCCAGCCTTGTCTACAAGAGGTAGTTCCAGGACAGGCTCCAAAGCTACAGAGAAACCCTGTCTTGAAAAACCACAAAAAAAGAAGCTGCTTTCAGCCAATGGCTTAACGGAATAAAGCAGGTTCAAAGAGATACAGAGAGAGAGTAGGCAGAGTCAGAGAGATTCCCTGTAGCCACTACTGGGAAGACATGACAGAACCTTGCTGTAAGCCACAGCCATGTGGCTATACATAGATTAATAGAAATTGGTTAAATTAAAATGTAAGAGTTGGCCAATACGAAGCTAGAACTAATGAACCAAGCAGTGATTTAATTAATACAGCTTCTGTGTATTTTGAGGCTGTGCAGCTGGGAACAAACAAACTAGTGGCCTCATGCAACATCTGACCTCATGTTTCTAGTTCATATATTATTCCATTGTCTTGAACTTAAAGAAAAGATATTAAACAGTAATATTTGACAGCCATTCCTACTCCTGACTTAAATATAAAGGCACATAATGTCTTACTCTTAAGCATGAAACTGACTGATAACTATAAAAGTATAAATTTTTCCTCAGTAATACAAGTGTTTACTTTCTTAAAATTCATTGAGTTTTGAATCATGAATAATAGCAGCATTTTATTCATTAAATTTATTTTTGTCTTCTTCTTGTTTACATTCTTCTACCTTCAGATTTGTATGTGTTGTGTGTATGTGAGAGAGAGGCCTATTAGTGATTCTAATAAAAAATTAGACTCATGTTTCAAATAACTATTGATATATTTTTTAAAAGCTACTCAAAGCTAAGCAGCTTACAAACAAACATAATTTTATTTTCTCATCACTCTGTGGATCTTTGTGTAGGGTTTGCTAAGTTCAACCATTCTTCTGCCAGCTGCTTCTCAGGCAGTATTAAGGCAGTTGAAGTCAACTAGACAAGGGCTGCTGAACTGAGATGCAAAGGGGCAGGGAGCCCACACTTCCCTACTAGTCCTTAGTGTTGGATGCCAGCTGACCATGCTCCATTCCTATGCTCTTCTACGTCACTTTTCACATC
>JAQHUG010000042.1:870307-896655 GCA_028555095.1 Dicrostonyx torquatus | reverse complement strand
AATAGAAAAAAAATTGCTAGAACTGTACTGTGGCCGGCGTTTCTACTATTCTCCCACCCTGAGTTGCACACTTGCTGTTCACAGGCTCCAGTCAAGTGCTCAGCTGCACTGTAGATCCTCTTAAAAGAGCATTGCCTATGTATTCCGGGAGCATTCAGAACTATCTGTGAGACTGTGGTTGTCAGGAAGCCGTCTCCAGCTCCATGTCTGGAACTGTTTTCTGTTGTCTTAGGCTTTAGGCCTGTATATAAACCCCATACATTAGGCACTAAATGTTGTTTGTAAACTAAAACTCAGTCTTACAACTTTGCCAATAAAGACTCAGGAGTCAAATGCTGGGGTGAAAGCCTGCAAACTCATAGAGGCTGAAGAACTTCCAGCTGACCTTCCTCCTTAGCCAGAATCCCAGAAAAATAAGTAAATAAATAATAACACTTCTTTTCTGCCATTCCAAACTAAAAGACCACCAAACTCAAAGTCCCTCCTTACCACTTCATGTACCTTCCTGACTCGTTTTCCTGACTCCCTCTTGTTCTTTATGGCTACTTCCTGTCAACTAGTTGCTGGCTCTGCCTTTTGATCTGAGGTTGATTTTATTTAATTAACACAATCTCTGGGTTCACGGTGCAATCAAATATCCTGCAAGACTTCTCCTTTGTAAAAGTCACTGTGGTCATGCTGTTTCTTCACAGCAATTGAAACCCCCAAACAGTACTATTCCTAAAAGAAAAACATTAGCATGAAATTTTCTTGTTCAAACTCTTCCTTATTGTATCTCTAATTTAGACATCATTGCTCAATTTCCTTAACATGATTTATAAAACCCATTTTGATCTGTCCTATGACTGTCTTATTACCTAAAATTAGAAAGTTAATTTCAGCATTTGTAAAAATAGTGAGGCAGTGTTGACAGTGCTAGGCAGGGTCAGAGTAATAATATTCACATCTTCAAAAATCCCTCATTCTAAGATGATGCCATTCATCAACCCTACTGAAATACTTTTTGAATGTGAAAAGGGAGTATCTTAATAAATAAGCCTGTACGAAATGCATGGCACCATAGTATCTGGCCATGCTGGGGAGCATCACACAAGTTTCTCCTTATGTTTATGTCTCTACTGCATAGCAAACCTGACTCATAGTGTGAAAAGAATATTTGAAAATGCAAGGGCTGCTTTGTGTCACCACTATCTATAAAGATAGTCCTTTTCTTGTAGTATTTCTAGTGTATGAAATCATTTTTAGCTCTTCACTTGTGACAAAAGCCCAAATGTACAAGACAGGAACACACAGCTAATGAACCATGTGTTGTACTAATAGCGAGTAGTCATGGTCTGGGATACTTGTAAATAAAAATAATCATCAAACCAATGCTATTTGACTACATAGTATGAGATATTTTAAAAGCAAATTATTCTTCTTAGTTATTATGTCCTCAGGCTTAAATGATGAGCAATCTGGAACTCCTGAACATGTCATGAACTCGGGAAACAGAACTCCAGGAAGGACAGAAAGAAAGCACAACAGGAAGGCAAACTAACCTCTGTTAATTGACAGTTTTTAAAATATCAACTTTGAATATAAAGTGCAGATTTTTCATTTTGCAACTTGAGTTTTTAAACTCATATAGTAAAGTACACATTCTTATATCTAAAGATTCACATATTCCATATCATGTATGATATGGTTGATCAGATGACAGTTTCAAAGCTTACTAGCTACCCATTGCCAGCTGCTAATTGAAAATTAACTCATCACAAACTCATATGAGATGACTGGAAACTGCCTAAGTCTTCTCTAAAGCATCCTTGCAAGCAAGCTTCTGGCATGAAAATTGAAAATATGTTGGAGAATATTAATAAAATGTTAACAGAACTTGAAAACAGTATTAGAGTATAAAAAAAATCATATGGGAAGATTTTGTTCTGGAAAACAGCTTGAAATGCTTGTTCCTGAGCACTCCATGGATGATTTCCATATCCACATCTATACTTACCATGCCATACAAGGATGAAAGAGTGGAGGAAGGAATGTAAATGTCTGGAACAGAGAAAGAAAGCCTGATGTGCTGCAGGAGTTTGTATTTTACATCATACGTGCTCCAGGTTTTAACTCACCCACACACAGGTCATTGAGCGTCTCCCTTAAATATGTATACACATAGGAAATCATGAGCAGCCAGACTCAGAGTTTTCTTCTCTCTTTCCTCAAGATGTTCCACAGAAACACCGGTGTAAACTTCTGATTAAAAACTACCAAAAGCAGTGTCACACACCCCTCCATGTGTGTTCTAGTTACTTAGATTTATGCTTTACTCTCTTCATAATACCCCAAATCAATCCAAAATCTGTGCTATGAATAATGACAATAATTAAAACTCACTGATGAGTAGAACTGTTGTTTGTGTTTATGTAATAACTTTCCATGGAACAATGATTTTCAAATTGAGTTCTTATCTCATCTATTATAAAATATTTTCATGGGAGAATTGCAGTTTGGAAAGCAGCCTCATTGTGATTAAACTCACTCAGTCCCTTCCTGTAGCATGCTGCAATCATTAGGGCTTCTGAAATCTCTTTTACAGATTATACAGAGGCAAGCTTCAAAATGTCCATCAGAGATTGTATGACAAGAGACAGAAATTGGACTAGGGGATCTTACACAAGCATGTAGCCATATAATTTGTATGAATTAGGATCCTGAAGTGCTATAATGATCAATCAGGTAGCATCAGAATTTTATTTTTTCAATATTACTTAAAATCTCAGGTAGAAACAAATTTTCACATATTTCTAATTAAGATTCTTGGTTACAACACAATGAAAAATTAGTTTTCCTATTATGACCCATACTTAATGTCGAAGTTAATTGATAATGGATTTATCATGAAAGGAAGTAAAGTCACATTTAAATTTCTAAATGTTACTGTACTAATGTTTTTGTAGCCTAAAATCTAGATGACAATGGTTATGGTTATTTTGATTTTTGAGACAGGGCTTATGTAGCCCTAGCTAACCCCAAACTCCCTATTTATCCAAGACTATCCTGGAGCTCCAGAAATTTTCCAGCTTCCACCTCCCTAGTTCTGGAATAATGGGCATGAGCCACTGTGTCTGGCTAGTCTGTGGATCATTAACAAAGCTTTTCAGTTTTATTACATTTTTATCATATAGACATAGCAAAATTTTGATTATTAATTTTAGCCCATTGGAAAAAAAATAAAGAAGTAAAAAAAACAAACTTTTACAGCTGAAATATGAGATAAACTTTTTCATCTTTCAGAATTTATTAAGTTCTCATTAATTTACCAAAAATAAAAGCATCCAATAATGAAAGCAAACACATAGAATTTACAATTAAGCTGACTGACACAAAACAGACACTATTCTTGATCTTAATTAAAAAACCAATAAATAATTTTATAACAAAATTGAGAGACACTTAAAATAGATAATAGAAAAATATACTTAAAATGATAAACAGTGTTCTCAAAAAGGCATGATAAGGTGTAAATTTTGGTTCTTAAACTCAAGAACCCAACATCTATGTCCTTTTCCTCAATGACACACAGTTAGCCTGTGTTCCTACTCCCATTGGAGTTATAGCAGCCATGTACCCAAATCTTTACCCTTGAAGTATGATCCATAGATGCACATCCACCATGTCAACCAGGCTTTGTTTTCACACCATCCTGTGCTCAATCCCCACTCCATCCATAATTGGCCCCTGAATGGAATTTGCTCTGGTATTTATATGAGAATGAACCCACAATTACAAAGAATACATCTACAAAAGATACACAGACGTGATCAAACTGGATATTTATGTGTGTAAAACTATCTCTATATGAATGTATTAATACATAAATAGAAATAGTTTTGTTAAGACAGTGATATTGTTTAGTTCTTCAGAACAGTTAGCACCACTCATTATTAGTGATATAATAAATAGAGAGAATTATCAAAATGTTAAGGATTTTTTAACAATACATATACATAGGTAATTGAAAAAATCTGAAAATGCTCTGTGGGATGTAGCAATGTCAGTTTCCTGGTGTTCCTCTCTGTGAAGTTGTATAAGAGATTAATTAACCTCTGAGCACACTAGGAAGAAGAGTACATGGTATTCCTTGTACATTGTTTTGGAAATACTCATATATGTATTTGTACTATTTCTCATTCATGGATTTTTAAGACTATAAATTTCAGGGTGAAAAGAATGTGTCAAGTGTTGTAAAAAAAAGAAACAAGCATTGTATATGCTAATGTATTATGAATATCTATGTACAACATAGACAATGGCAAATGGAAATTCTTATGTCTAATTCTGAGTGTGAGTTTGCAGAAAAGATGGAATTAAAACATATTGAAGTATTAGTTGGTAACAATAACTTAATGATGAAACAATCATTGTGGTTTGAAAATGTGAAGGTCTGTTGAGTTAGATTCATAAAAAAATAAAAGCTAAAAGAGGGGAAAGAGCTAGCAATGTCAAATACTTTCCACTTCAATTCACAGCAGACAAGGCTCTCATATGTTACACCCTCCCAAGTGAGTTGGATGTAAATTCACCCATTCCTTTATCAAGAGAAATCATTGGCTGCAAAAGCAGAAAAACAACAAAATCACTAGTTAATTTAATTTTGTTTAGATTAATTTTTAACAAATGTCACCTGTAACCTTTAGGACTTATTTTTGAAAATAAATGCTGTAGAGGAATCCACATTGTGGTTAGAGACACTGTTTTGGAAATATATTTTATTAACATTTGTTAATAAAAAAAACTGCTTTGGCCTATGACAAGGCAGAATATACATAGATGGAAAGGCTAAACCGAATGCAGGAAGAAAGAAGGTAGAACCAGAGAGATGCCATGTAGCTGCCAAAGGAGAAAAACGCTGGAACCTTACCAGTAAGTCACAGCCTCGTGTCAGTACACAGATTAGAAATGGGTCAATTTAAGGTGTAAGAACTAGCTAGGAATACTCTTGATCCATTGGTCGAACAGTTTTGTATTTAATATAGTTTTGTATGATTATTTGGTCTGAGTGGCCAGGAAACAAAAAAAGCATCCTCTAATTACAGATATACTGCCTTTTGTGTATTAGAGAAAGCTGAGATGGGGTCCTAAAGCTTTGACAGTTCCTGTTAAAATTGCCCCAAAGTGTTGTATGGCATCTCTTTATGACATGCTGCCTGGATATAAGAAACAATGTGTCACTGAAGGCCACAGCAGGAGTGCCTTTCTCTTGTTACATAGTGTTCGAGAAAGTATGTCAACCTCATGCTTCAGTAAAACAAGAATTCAAAAGTTGAGAAATTATGGCAGAAAAATTCTGAAAATTTGGGGCAACACAAGAAGTGATAGATAGACAGCTAATCATAAAACATGTAAAAATTTAGCATAGAAATTTGATGTTTTATAACTTTACAGAAGTAATTCCCAGTAATTGCATTAGTCAGGATGGAGGCTAATTCCACCAGTTAGTCATGGTGATGTTACAGATAGACCCTCCAATATGGGGAGATGAGTCTATAATCACACCTCTGTGGTCACTTTCTTGAAGCCCTATACCCCATGTCTAATTATGAGAAAGTATAAATTGAGGATAAGTGCACTTGTCAAAATAATCAATGTCCTCAAAATAAGCCAAGAGTGATTGTTACAGAGAAGAATATGGGGAGACATGGTGACTGAGTCATTGTATATGGGAACCAAAGAAGACATTAACAAAAACTACTGAGGTCAGGCAGTAGTGACATATACCTTTAATTTCAGCACTCAAGAGGTAAGCAGATCTCTGTGAGTTCAAGACCAGTCTGGTCTACAGAGTGAGTTTCAGGAAAGCCAGTACTACAAAGAGAATCCCTGTCTTGAAAAACCAAACCAAACAAACAAAAAATCTGCTGAAATCTAAATATGTTTAGCTAAAATTATATGCAATACCTATAAATGTATGTACACACACACACACACACACACACACACACACACACACAAACTTAAAACTATACCACTAGGACTTTCAGTGCTCCCCAGAAGAACCATAGACTGACAAAAAACACAGTACTAAACATGAGAAATGTCCTTTAAAATGCTTAGTTAGGGTAAATATAACAACTATAAACACCAATGAAGACCAGCATGGTAAGATATTCATAAAGGTGCAGTTGGTGGCCCTAGCATGTCTGTGAAAACCAAGAGCTCTCAAATTGGACCTAAGGCCCACTAAGTATTATAGAAACCATGCCTGGTAGTTGAAACCGACCCAAGTTCTCAGGTCACAGTCCTGATAAGAATCTTCTACCTATCACTACCTCACTAGACCAGCATAATTCCTAGCTACCTTCTAAATCTTACCTTTATACTCACAGATACATATTGCTGCACTCCTCATTTAAAATATCTTCTTTTTATAGCAAATGGAGACCATCACAGAAATCGCAATGAAACACATTGTGGATATCAAAGAATCACAGGGAACCCAGCACCAACAATGAATCTAAGTTGGTGGAGGTGTCTGTCCCACCCAGTCCTGCAGCCACTCAGTCCCAAAGAAACACACAGAGGTCTACATTAATCATAAACTGGTTGGCCTATTAGCTTAGGCTTCTTATTAACTCTTAAATCCTACATTAGCCCATAAATCTTATCTGTGTCAGCCACGTGGCTTGGTAACCTTTTTTTTATTGTTAAAAGAAAAATTTACATTTACTCCCCTTGTTCCCGGCCCTCCCGCTCCCCCACTACCCCACTATCCTCCCCCTGCTTCCTTAAGGCTTGGTAACTTTTATCAGTGAGAAATATCATCTTGCTTCCTCGGGGTCTGGGTGATGACTACAGACTCAGCCTTTCCTCTTCCCAGAATTCTCCTGTTCTGGTTGCCTCACCTATTCTTCCTGCTTGGTTGCCCCACATATACTTCCTGCCTGGCTACTGGCCAATCAATATTTTATTAAAGCAATACAAGTGACAAGTCTTTACAGGGTAGAAGACCATTGTCCCACAGCACATCTACTTTCCTAGAAATGGCTGCATAAACAAGATTAAAGCCATGGAAATGTTGATAGACATGCTAATGCAAAAGGGGGAAATCTCAAGAGTCACACTTTTGGTCAAGGAACTGTGGGCAATTGATGATTGCTGAGAGAGAGAAAGAGTTAGCTTTTCTCAGAGATGAGCCCCCTCCTAATAGGTTATCCAGTACAAGGTGGTCATCCCTGAAACCATAGACACAAAAACAAGAAAATAGACTCAACAGGTTGTATTTTTTTCATTTACATATATATGCACATGTTTATATATACAGTAATATGTACACATATATGTGCATGAATATTACACATATACATATAATATACACATATATACAGTAATATTCAGAGAAAAGCTATCAATTTGAGAGTGGAGGCTGACATGGAAAGAGTTGCAGAAGGGACTCGGGAGAAGTTGGGGGAAGAAGCAGAAGGAAAGTGATGTCATTATGTTTTAACTTAAAATATATGAATGAAAAATTAAAAAATATAAAAACCACAGAAAACAATTTTTAAAAGCACCTTTATAATGAGCCTCTTAACTACAAGGAAAGATGGCTGAGTAAAGTGTGCATGGGAACACCCAGGAAAAACTTGGCAAATTTTCTGTAAATATACAACTGAAAAAATAAAACAATGTTTAGACCCACCTGGCTGATGCTCCTGAAGACAATAGGCATGCTGATTAGTTTTTTGTCAGTTTGACACAAGCCATAGTAATCAGTAAAAAAAGGGGCCCTCAGTAGGGATAATGCCTCCATAAGACTGGTCGGTAAGCAAGTCTGTAGGGCACACTCTTGATTGGGAATTCGTTTTGGAGGGCCCACAGTGGACAGTGGCACCCCTGAGTGTGTGGTCCTGGACTGTTGAAGGAAGCAAACTGAGCAAGCCATGGGGAGAAAACAAGTAAGCAGTTTTTCTCCATACTTTCTGCCTCAATTTCCACCTCCAGGCTCTACCTTGAGTTTCTACCCTGACTTCCCTTCATGGTAAACTGTAAGCTGTAATGTGAAATAAGTCATTTTTTTCAAGTTTCTTTAGATAGTGTTTATCACACCAATGAAAATAAACTAAGGCAGTAGGATAAAAATATTCTCCAGTTTTCTTAGTTTTACAAATAATTTTAACAATTAGCATAATAATCAAACACAAGAGCCTTAATCTCCTTTAAGTGTTTGTATTAAATAGCGCTGTCGCTTGAGGCCTTTTTTTTTTTTAATCTTAAAAATCCAACTATTCAATTTTAAGGGCATTCATTTTTCTGTTAAGAATTTTCACAAATAAGAAAAACCAAGTGCCACTTAAAGTTTTCTTAGACTATAAAACCTTGAAATCATTTCTTTGCTCAATTTATAATATAAGTTAGAGAACAGGAATTCTGACAAGGAGTCACTCTGAGGCTGGGGAGGTTCTTGTCCCAGGGATAGAATTGATGGGCAGTTAGTATTCAAGCATATAGGTGAAAGAGTTTAGTGCATTACACTTACTAAAAGAAAGCTCAGATGAAGTTGAGCAAAACAGAATTTGCCTCAAGAATTTAAAAATCATAAAATTTATTCTGAACATATTTGATTAAACACTACTCATAAAATTGATGTGTGATCAAAATGTTAGGTCTAAACCCTTTCATTAAAATCTGATTCATGTTCAAAAACATATTTGAGTGTCTCCAGTCTTAGCAACCAAGGAGTAACAGTATTTTGAATGCTATTTTAATCTGTTTGGCTGCTGATTCCATCAAAATTTCAAAAGCTGAAGAACTGTAACCCTTTTAGGCAGACCGTGCTGGGTTTCATGTGAAAGTTTTAGCAACTTTATGTTCACAGGCAGGCAGTAAATACTCTGTCTCCCAGAACTTTACAGTCTCTGCCAAAATTAAAATGCTAGTGTTTATAGAACAGAAAGATTGTTTGATTATAGCTTCTAGCATTACAAGGCAATACTCTAAAGAATTTCCATCAAAAATACCTGTAATTATAATATATAAAAAGCAATGAGATAATTCTTATGAGAATGCACACAGGACATAGGGGCATTTTAATAACATAATGAGAAACAATAATTAAAATCTGTAATTTCTAAAACTTCCTGCTAAAAATAATTTTGATTTATCCAGTTTAGGTGTCTGATGGTGGTAATTTAAGTGTTCTAATAAACAAGCCAAAAAGTGGTAAGAAAACTCTTCAAGACCATGTTATTTCCTTATAAATGGATCGGATTGTAGAAGATTGATAACTCTTGATTAGGTCTTGATAAACAATTTCTTTATAAAAAATTAGTGCAAAATTTTCCAGTGTCATTATAACTGATTAAGTACATGTTAACATTCTTTTCACAGTCAAATAAGCCAATTGTTTTATACACATAAAATTCAGTTATTAATGATCATAATTGAGATAGCATTATATTATTTCTGCTCTTTGTCTGTTATGGGAATGTTTGATTCCACCACTTCTCTTTATTCCTTATACTTCATGCCTTAATCTCAGATAGTCATTCCAATGAAGAATTCATCAACAGTGTGTAGCATTGAGATTTTAAATATTTTAAACATTTCAGATGTGACATTGGTGTGTGTAGATGTCACATCAACATGGGTTCTGATTGGTGTGGCTGGAAAGTACGTGTATACACACTGAATATTGTATATATACCTGAAGTAGGTCGTAATTTTCTATAAATGGGGATTGGTTCTAATTACATTTGGTTTTCAAAAGCATTGGTTTATAGCCAGGAGCAGAATCTTGCGGTTTGAATACAAAATATACTGTGTCTAGACAATTGGTCTGCAGCTGTTAGTGCTGTTTGAGATGGTTGTAGGACCATTAAGTGGAGTCTGTCTGGAAGAAGGTCACTGGGGTTGACCTTAAGTTTCTATAACCTTGCTGCATGTCCTGGTCACTCTCTGCTTCCTGGTCTACCAAAATGTGAAATGATGAATCCCAGCTGAAGATTTTTGCCCATAAAATTTTTACCCACAAACTGTAAGCCAAAACATTGATACCATACCATCCTGAAGTATAGAATACTCTATAGTGGTTTGAATAGGAATGTGTCCCCACCCCCTATAGACTTATGTGTTTGAAAGCTTGGTCATTAGGAAATGGCACCACTTAACAGGATTAGAAGGCATGACCTTATTGAAGGAACCATGTCACTGGCGGGTGGGCTTTGGGCTTTCAAATGCTCAAGCTAGACCTAGTGTCTCTCTCTCTTCCTGCTGCCTTTAGATTTGGATGTAGAACTCTCAGCTACTTTCCAGAACCATGTCTGCCTACTTTTTTACCATATTGGCAATGGAACATCTGAACTGTAAGTCAGCCCCAGTTAAATGTTTTCTTTTATGAGTTGCCATGATCATGGTGTCTCTTCACATCAGTAGAACACTGGCTAAGGCATAATCAATTACAGTATTATAAAAAAAAAGTAGATGAAAGCAAAGTTTCATCACAATATGAAAATGATATCAGATAGTATGCAATAAATAATACAAAATCAAGAGAGCCAGAAATAATAAAAAATAGATATAAATGTATGTTGTTCTATGTTTATATTTATTATTTAATAAATATAAAGTAACAATAAGTCATAATTTTAACAATGTATTTCTGACATTACAACATATATAGAGGCAGATACAAAATTATACATAAAAGAAGAGAGAGCATAAAACTAAATAGAAATTATATATACATATATATTTAATTTCCAGGACAATTATTATAAATCTGAAATGGAGGTGAATAAGGCAAAATATATGTAGCTATACATATAAAATAGTGTGCCTTACAAAGTTTAAAAAGACATAATTCACTGAAATAGGCTTTTCCACCAAGAAAAAGCTAAATTAAGAGCTTATTTTTACAATTGTAAATTTAACTTTCATTCCCTAAAGGCAACCGAATAATATTTAAAGGTGCCTGTCCTTGATTAATTGGCCAGAAGAACCACTAAGTTTTAGTCATCTTTAGAGTTTATATCATCCTTGGCAAATTGATGCTCCTTACAGAACAGTGTAATTTGAATTCTATTACATCTTTTTCTTATGGAGTGATAAACACATCCTGGTCAGGTTTCATCTTGGATCTTTAACATACTATTGATGATTGCAAGGTTTTGCTTGTGGTTTGAGAGTCCTGTAGCACTAGAAGCCTAATTTGAGATCATTCTTCAAGTTTAAATGACCCCAGCTGCATGCTTTACCTTATTAGGTAAGGTGGCTAAAACATACGCAAACTCAGCATTTTGGGTGAGTGAAGTCAGTCCTTAAGTTGCATATAGAAAATACTTTGAGCAAAATAGCAATGAACACAGTCTTTCTAAACCCAAATATATATTTTGAATATAAGTGAATATTATCTAGTGTCATACAAAATCTTACTTGTTAAATAAACACAGTTCAAGGGTGAAAGGAGGATGTACATTTAGAAATGTTTAAGTGAGAGTCTTCCTGTGTTCCTCTGCATTTATCTCTGTGACAAAATATCTATGAAAAGAAACTTAAGGAAAAAATAAATTATTTTAGCTAACAGTTTAAAAGACTTGGGTTTATGCAGAGTGACTTCACTGTTTTTCATCCCAAACGAAAGAGGATATCATGATGACTGGAAAGCAGAGAAATAACAATTTTGGGACAAGACGCCACTTTCAAAGGCACAGCTCCCCTGATTTCTTCCTCCAAGACCTACCTATTAAAAGCCCAGTTAGCTACAAACTCGACTGAGTTAATATAGTGATAACAACTGAAGCTTTCACAGTCTCATCTCCTGTCTGTTACCACCACCTGAGGACCATGAGTCTTTAGAGAGGTACTCAATATACAAACAATACCCATGAATAAAGATCATCATCTCTGTGCTCCTCAGTTCACTGAAGGCAATTCTGAATTACAGGAAATCTAAATGACAGAATCATCCTTTACATTTTCAGTATAAATTTAAAAATGAATTTATATAATAGAATAAGCTCTATCCCCAGAGAGCAGATTAACTATTTTCAAATTTTCTACAAACATATTCATATTAAGACCAAGCAATGTTAATATTCAAACAAGACACGAATGATGGTACATATCTGTTTTCCTAGCAACTGAGAAGGTCATTAGTCAAGGTCACCCTTGGTCACACAGTAATAACTTCTCTCAAAAATAAGCAAACTATACATGAAAGGAATATTTCTTCTTATTGTTTTTTAAATGCCAACCTCAGTTTCCCTTCCTTCCTATTCCCTCCCCCAGCACCTCTCTCTGAGCCCCCCATCCAGCCCTCTTTTATTCCTTTTTGGAAAAAGGCAGGCTTCCTATGGATATCAACAAAATGTAACATATCAAGTTGCAGTAAGACTAGGCACCTCTCCTCATGAGTAGCCCCTTAACCTGGTGATTAACAGACCCAACTGGAATAGCTCTTTTATTTTGGGTAGGTTGGGCTGTTAAGTCTCCACCCAGACCAGAGATTTTAACCTTTTGACCAGAATATAGCAAACATAATTTTCCCTTATGATAGGCTTTTTCAACTGTTGTTTCATTCACCCCATTTTAAGAGGCGATTCTGAAATCATTTAGGAGATGGACTGAAATTAGAAACTAAATATTCTCATCACGAAAATCTAGAGATCCAATTCCTGAACAGTTTACCAGAGGTATCAATGTCTGGACTGGCATAACCCCACTGTCATGCATAAGCCTGAGCTGGACTGGAGTAGCTCCACACCTGAGTATAAGCTTTAGACATGATGCTCATTGAAAAATCAGTGCTCTAGTTGGCATTCTTGACAAGAGACTGACTTTGAACATGTCCAGAACCACTGCATTTGGTGCCCTAGCCCTGGGCCAACTCTCCAGTTTCTATCTCCAATTCTCACCATTTTCCTTTCTGGAAAGGTAACCTTCACTGTCATTATGGAATTTGGGCAATGATCGCTCTGACTCCTCTGAGCTAAATGGGAGCACAGAGTATTTCCAGCTGATTCCAGCGAACCAATCTTAAAAGACTTCAGGTGTGCATCAGTGGTCCGCCTTCTCTTACAGTCAGATGTGGAGAGGAAAAGAGGTCCTTCACTGGCACCATGGAAGATATTTGAGGGGGGACAAAAGAGAAGTGTTATTAACACTGCAGGGCCTAGACAGGGAACCAGGAAAAGTGCAAATAGGATATTTTCAAGTATTCCAAGGAAATCTAATAGAATATCTTGATGGGTTCACTTGGTTCCTCCTCATTTGGCCTCCAAGGATGGACTAAAGATGTGATGAACCCAGTGTCTGTCATCAGGCACTCTGATAGCTGGTGGAATGCCTAGAATCAGAGTGGGTAGTCCCTTCCAGATGGCTTCTAGAGAAGGCTAAAGAAAAAATTTAACCATCATTAGATGTTAAAGTTAAAACAATAGTGAGCCTGTTTTACTCAGCTGCCAGTAGGTGCTGCAGTGTTGAACTAAGCCAAGGCCATGATGTCCTGTATCTGGGCAGCATTTTTCTTATCAAGAAGAAAGGTCTTACCAAGAAACAGCTGTCTAAACATCTTATATAAATTTAAGTCTAAATTATGGGGAGTATGATCCCTTAAACTATTAAAAAGAAAAGCAAACCAAACAGTTTAATTTGGGGTTACACTTCCTTTATGGGTGTTTAAAATAGGCAGGTAGCCACAATTAATCTTTTGTTTTATTGTTGAGACTCTGGTCCTCAGCCATCAGCTGGTCTTGGGAGAAGTCTCTGGCTCCTTCTGTTTCCAGTTCCTTGGCCTAAGAGAGATTTTCAATTATTGTTCCAAAATTTCTTTTAAATATTTAGTCAAATACAATAAAAGTCTTAAATACAGTTATAAAGGCTTCTTTTAACTGTAAAATAAAAACCAACTTTAGTAGAAGTGGACATGGTAATCCACTTCTACTTTTATTTTTATTTTATTTGCCAATGTAGTAACCAAAGCATTTAAGAACAGAAGCAACTCCAAAGGAGGAAACTAAAACCTAAAGAGGGCAATGTACTAATTGATAAAAATATACTAAAAGTACAAAGTACGAATAACTATAGGAAGCATGAATATTATCTTTAGACCTCAGGCTTCTCAATACAAACAACAGCAAAAACTGAACAAAATTTTAAAACTCCAAATAATCTCAGCTCCTGAGTTGCAGGTGGTCCTGAAGTGGAGGTGACCCTAACTTACAACTTAGTGGTCGTTTCATCATGGTTTGCATTAGGAGTACTGTCTGAAGGAACTGCTGCTACAGAATGGAGAATGGAAAAGAAAGGGCTGCTTTCTTCTTTCCTTCAGATCTATAATCAGGAAAAGCCTGGGGGAACCTGATCCCATAGGAGAGGAACCCAGGACAGTAGTAAAATGCAGATGAAATGAATAGTCACTTCTCTATCTGGCGCTGGGAAAATAACAACATGCGTTCTTCTAAGCTATGTCATCAAGACACCCCCTCCAGTTCTTGAGTCACCGTTGCTATCCATACACACACCAGATCCCCACTGCCTTCAGTCTAGGCCATGAGCACAGTGTCTGGTGTGAGTGCTACTCCAGAAAGAGCTTCTTCATAATTTTATGGTGACCTTCTAGGGCTTGTTGGCCTGGAAAGCCCCACATATATTGCTGCACAGCAGGGTCGTCTTCTGGCAGCCACAGTTCAAGCATTTACAAAGCCTGGCTGCAAATAGCAAAATATTCCTCTATAACAAAAAGCTTGGTCATGGAGCACGGTGCCTGGCATCTTCTGGCTCTCCATAAAAAGTCACTGCTGAAGTGTAGTCAGGCAGGATGCAATCCACCTTGCGACTCTGTTCGCCTTCAGTGATTGCAGGAAACTCATTTTGATACTCCAAAAATGTTTCCAGACCTTGAAGCATCTCAAGTGGGATTGACTGAAGCATGAGCAGTCCCCTGAGAGTAGGAAGCAACCTTGATCCTCTCCACACAGTCCTTTCCTAGCAGTAAACAAACCCTGTCTTTTGTTTCCTACCCTATTGACCACTTGGCTGGGAGTTCTACCCCATCTAGTGAAAATCAAGTAGTAGGTGGATTTCCAACAATTCCCCAAACAGTAAACCCTTCCGTTTTTTTCTCCCTCTCGTCAAGGCTGAGGCCTTGACTACTAATCATGAGGTGCCTTTGGAGCCTGCCACCTTGTTCAGCATATGACCTCATCCATACACTACTTCCTGTGATGAACACTGTAAAGCCACTGAAGATGAAAAGACATCCTTGTCATTTAGGAGATGTCAAAGGGAACACGACATCACTCCCAGCACCTAGTTTAATGGGGGCGGTAACAGAAGAGTTCTACAGAAGTTTCTGGGGGTATAGATAAGTTCTGTGAAGATTGTAGCTATGACTCAAAGATAACAGAGGTACCAAGCCCTGAAAACCAGCCACAAGGTATGTTTGAACCTGTATCCCTAGAGTCTAGCCAGGTCCCTGCCACATCACATCAGAAGAAATATCACCTCCTGCCTTCACTTTGCCATATCAGAAGCCATTTCCTGGGCAGCCAAGTCAGATTCCTTCCCTGTCAGAGGCTACCCCAGACAAAGCCCTTCTAAACAGAGGTCATCCCAGATTCCTTCACAGACAGAGCCCTACAAAGCTAGACGTCACCTCAGCCAGATTTCTGTCAATATAGATGCCCCTTTCCAGTCAGATCTCACTAATTCAGAGCCCACCCTAGCCAGAGATCAACCCAACCAAAGCTGACCCCAGCCAGAGATCACTCCAGCCAGAGGTCACCCCTGCCAGAACACTCCACAGCTTGATTCTGGCAGTTCTTTGGATATATTTTCCCTTCAACAAGCATCCACTGGAAAAGCAACATGGTAATACATTGTCATCAATAGTCCATAAATCATCTCAATGTACCCAAGCTCATCTGATGTCTGCATTTTACTCTAATGTATGCAGCAATGCCACCTCTCAAGACATACTTCTCCTGTCATGTTACAGCTTGGATGCTTCAGTTAGGACTTTTAAACATCTGTGCTGTTATCCGCAAATCAGTGTTTTAACAAAGCAGCTCCATTTCTCTATGTTCTTGTTCATTTGTGGAACATTCTGATCTAAAAACCTCTTTTCCAAGCCCTCATAAAAGCTGTGCAAAATTTCCTTCTCTTAATGAATTTTTGAGGTTGTTTCTTTTATTTCTGTCAACTTCTCCTTTGTAAAAATTTAATGCGATGTCACTAAATATAAAAACTTTCATGGAGAGTGGTCCCTGTTCTCACTTTTCCCAGATCTCTTTTGTTTAAGAAGAAAAAAAGTTTCATGTCTGGTTAAGTAGTAGATCTTTTCCATTTTATCTCTTAAAACTATTCCTACGACGTTAGTGTTCATATATGACTCAAATTATATTTTAAATTTTATTTTTGATGTATTTTATATGGAAAAATGAATGCCTCTAGATTATCAGATATTTTTAATTTTGTTTTCTATATGTTGCCTTTACCTTGTGCCTTGAATATATTTTACTTAGAAAATGCAAATGCCATCCCTCTTCTTATGATTGATAATGAGTACCTGTTAGCACCATCCCCTAAGAGAAAAACCTCCTGGCAAGCCTAAGGGACGTCTATAGGTTAAGTTAGTCGAAGTAGAAGTACACGCTCTGGTGTCACCATTGCCATTCTGTGTCCTCCTGAACTGAATTTTGAAAGGAGGAAACCAGCAAACACCAATGTTCATCTCTTTTCACTTTTTGACTGGGGATGAAATGAGACCAGGCACCCAACCACACCACATGCCTGCTACCATCACCAGTTGTAACAGACTGAACCTTCAAACTGTGAACCAAAATAAAGCCATCCTTTCCCGCATTGCCTTTCTCAAGTATTTTGTCACAGTTGGGAGAGAAGTATTAATACAGAAAGTTGACCATCACACCCTCTCTGCCTACGGTCCTCCATGAATCAGACACTTGACTTGGTTGAGTATGTTACTAGTTTCAAAGATATGTACAAACTTCCTGTTTTGAGTTCCTGAGCCACATTCCCAATTGAAACCATAAATTGCTAAAGTCTACATCTTAAAACTATCAGTGAACAACCCAAACTCACATGCAGAAAGTATTCAAAATTGTTATTTTTATCTCATCAGGAAACTCCCACCATTAATCATGTGCATAAACATACTGATGAACAAAACTGTGGTTTAACATTGAACTAATTTGTCTGGCTAAAGATGTGTGCTTAAAGAGAAAAATAGAAAGGAGGGCCTGGGGTAATGGCCCAGTAGGTAAAACACTTGCTAGACAAGTTTGAGGGCCTGAGCTTGAGTCCCAGAATCAACATACAGTAGGACAAGGAAGTGAGTGTCTGTTATCCCAGAGTCTCTATGTGATGGAAGTTGGAGACAGGAAAATTCCTTGCTGCTGGTCAGCTAGACTGACTTACAAGACAGTGATCTACAGTTACCATCATCACAGTGCACACACACACACACACACACACACAGAGAGAGAGAGAGAGAGAGAGAGAGAGAGAGAGAGAGAGAGAGAGAGAGAATCAAAAAATAAACCAGAACAGAACATTGATGTATCGAGTGACACTTGCTGTTTAGTAATGCCCTCTATGATCCTCCCTGAACTCATGCACACACCTAATGTCTTTTTTCATAAGACTTTTATGTAATTCTGATGCTTTAAGCATGGTCTTTTCTTACTCCAAAGACAGATAGGTTGACAATCACAATGTTGAACAATGTAATTGTTTGCCAAAAACTGTAAGCTTCCTTAAGAACAAATAAATAAATGAATCAAGTTACTTACTGAACAAAAATCATCCTTGTGAATTAGATAATTCCAAATAAATGTGAATTCCCAAATGCAAACTAGGGGGCTCTTGTGTTAGAACTCTTGAGCCTGGAAGTCAGTAAGCCTGCCCAGCTCTAACATGAAAACCCAGCAGTGGAGATGATTGCCTTGTCTCTCCATGTGAGAACGTAGGAAATCAGTCAGCAAGGAAACCAAAGGCCACAGAGGCTGAACAACTAAAGGTTCCATACATGAGGTGAGGACACAGGGCAAACTCTGAAGACTGGAGCGAGCTATGGACCCAGGAGTTGGTGTTTCAGGAGCCAGCGCTAGTGAAATAACAGTAGAAGAGAGCACTGGTACTGTGGAACATTCATCTGCCTGTGAAGTGAGTTTGATTTGTGGTCTGCTTCAAGCTCTAATGAAAATCCCTTATTAAAATAAAGTTTTTTTAAAATCATATTCTACCAAAGGAGAGAAAATGACATCTTATAAATCTATAAAGTACCTAAATAAAAAATCATAAAATGCAGAAATCATTAGGAGAGAAAAACAGGAGCAAAGAATAACGGTCAAATGATGGTTAATTTTGGTTATCAACTTGACTGGATTAAATCACTCCCAATCAGTGACATATATCACTTTTTTTCACTTGATTAGAGTCTATTAAATCAGTTTAAGAAATGAAAAAATTGCCAATAACTGTTTTATTGTATAAAGTGAAACTTAGCAATTTATTGTCTCAGATTTGAACTAAAATTTTAACCTCTGTTTTCTTATGGTAAAGAAAGGGCTCCCTGTTAAGTACATTTTTCCAATAGGAGGTGTAAGATCAGGGTTTGAATCCTGGGAGAAGAGAAAGGGATACGTTTCCATCTTCCTTTCCTGTTGTTCCTATTCATCCCTATGAGCAGCCCCCAGTGTTGTACTCTCACTCTCTGTGAGGCAATTTATTTTGAAGCAATACCAGAATCAATTTTATACCTTCAGCTTTAGCATTTCTCTTGGGAGACCCAGATCAGCTGACATTGTATTATCAGAGTTCTGGTCAGAGGATAAAGGCTTCCCTTGACTCTCAGATAATATCTGTTGAGAAGCTCTTTGCCCTTCTCTCCTGGTGCCAGGCTTTGGCCTCTTTTTCACCCTTTCTCCTCTCTGCTCTATACCAATATCCCTGTTGTCTTAATATGACTGCCTCTTGACTTTTCAGCATTCTTTGGTTATATAGTTACTATCTACAATGCTAAGTTCATAAATCAATCTCTGTTCAATAATTAATGGTGTTTCTATTTCTAGACTAGATCCAGACAGTTACAACATGGATTGCATAAAATCTGCAATATTGGTGAAAATCCCCACATCACAAAATAATTCTGTTGCAATTTTTACTAGAAATGTCCCTTTTATTCATAAATATAAAATGTTTTTATAGGTTTGCTAGTTGTTAAAAAGTATATGACTCATAAAATTTTTGATCGCGGTTACATTTGTGGGATTAGCTAGAGAGTAGCTAGCTTCCCTAAGATCAGTGGAGAACACAATGCGCCTTAATTGGAGACTGTCTTCACTTTTATTCATGAGCTTTCTCTCTACTTCTCTAATTTAGCATCATATGACATTTAAAAAGCTCTGCTTGAAACTGGTGTCTCCATATGGACATGGCACTTGGCTGCGAATAGACTACATGGAGCAGACCCCAGCACCATCACTGCTTTGTCGTTTTCTGGGTGTTGAACTGAGCCCCATAGATGGTGACCAGCACCGAGAGTGAGCATTTGTGTAGGAGAGTGCTACCTCCAAGCTAAAGATATAGCTATATTTTAAGTTAATATACATATATACTCTTATACCTTTCAAAGAATAGCCACTATTAACTGCGACTAGATTTAGACAGAATGATAGAAATATAAATTCAATAAAAATTTGTGTACTCTGTTTCAGTCTATTAAAATGATTCTAAAACTACTTTCAAAGCTTAGAATCTCATAATTTTTAGTAATGTGCTAATTTTTCTTGTTTCTTTACTCTCTTTAGCAAATCCATACAAATCGATAATTGTGTTACTAAAATTTTGTACATTTCAAGTTCCTTCTAACTTTTCCATGAATTGAAATAGGACAAGGTAGTCAGTAACATTTGAAACCTTATTTTCCTGTTGACACTTATTGATATAACTTGCTTTTGACTCTTGGTGAAATATCTTGAACTCTTTAAATATTGTTTCTCTATTTTCAAATAAATTTATTCCAGAAAATTATCTAAGATGTTGCTGAAAAGATTCAATATATAATTGATTATATAAGAATACAAAAATTGCTTTGAATACAGAAGGAAGTATTTTAACTACTGTCATAATCACGATGAATTCAAATTTTGTTTTAGTAGTCCATATTTGAAGACCTTTCCAGAAAAAATAACTATGGCATGAATGTTCATTATCTAGAGAGTTATCTCAAAATTGAAAATATGCAATTATACATCACTTAATGAAAGAATATTCCTAAGAAACTTGTCTTCAGGTGATTTTGATTTTGTGTAGACATGATGGAGTGCAACGATACAAGCTAAATATCGCTCTCATGTCACTAGGTTATATACTCTTACAAGAGCACTGTCATATAAGGACTTTGTCATTACTTTATGGCACATGAATATATAAATAATGTTTAATTATTTACCATGGTTATTGGAGTGCAATTACTGTAGTGATCATTGATAACACTAGTTATATCTATGCTTTTCTTCTATTAGTAAAAATGGTATCCATTACCCAGGCAGAATAAACAAGTCAAAATAATCATTCTCTTTAATATTTTCCATAACATGCTTTTTGTTAAATGAAACTAACAGATACAATGAACTATGATTTCTGACATATTAAGACCAACTAATGAAATCTAATTCTGGATATGATAATTACTTGGTTTTTAATAATATGGTATTTTAGATAACTTTGAATCAAGTAAAATCATCCTCTGGATTCTGGTATGTTGTTGGCATGGTTAACATAACTATAAACATAACAGTTGCATGGACACAAAAATAGGAGCTGAGTTCTGGTTTGAATGACATCACAGTCACTCATTGAAAGCATTTGGAAATGTGGGGAAACGTTCATCTCTAAGGTAAACAAACAAGAAAAAGAGAACAGAGAGGAGTTTTCAGGAAGATGGGAGGAACACAGCAATAAAAAGGATAAAGCTCTTTTAAGAACTGCTGTAAGGAGTCTGCTTGTTTGTCCTAGCTGCCCAGAACTGAAATAATCACACAGAAACCTTATTAATTAAATCACTGCTTGACCCATTAGCTCTATCTCCTTATTGGATGACTCATACATATTAATTTAACACATTTCTATTAGTCTATGTGTTGCCACATGACTGTGGCTTACTGGCTAAAGTTCTGTCTGGCTCTGGTGGGGCTATATGGCTTCTCTTGACTCCGCCTCCTTTCTCCCAGCATTCAGCTTACTTTTCCCTGTCTAGCTCTGTTCTCCTATAGCTCTCTGCTATAGGTTCAAAGAAGTTCCTTTATTTACCAATGGTAATCACAGCATACAGAGGGAAATTCCACATCAAAAAACAAGAAAGGAATGATAATTGGAGTATTACAGTAAATAATTAATTCATGCTTAGTGGACAGAAGTGTCCTTTGTGTACAAGGTAACTCAACTTATATATGTTTATGCTGTTCCAACTTCTTTTTCTTACATGCATTTAGGTGTGTGTGGGTGGGGAAGTGGGTATGTGTATGTGTATGTGTGTGTCAGCTTCTCTGTGCAAAGGTCAGAGGACAACTTCTGAAGTCAGTTCTCTCCTTACACCACATTGATTTCAGGGATTGAACTCTGGTGTCAGGTTTGGTGGCAAGCAAGTAACCTTACCACTAACACCATCTCACAAGCACCCAATTTTATTTTTTTTGTATATAAAACTATTGTTGTCATAAACTGATACTGTAAGTATTATTGAAAAACTCTTAAAATTTTGTTTTAAAACTATTGGCCTTAAATTTAAGAGAGAACTCAAGCAAATTCCAACCATTCATTGTTTGTACCCAAGAGGGTTGGCAGTCATTTACAAATGTCTTTTAGGGTTTCTATTGGTGTGAGGAGAAACCATAGACACAGCAACTCTTATAAAGGAAAATATTTCATTGGAGGCTGACTTGCAGTTGCAGAGATTTATTCCATGACAGTCATGGTTGGAAGCATGACAGAAGCATGCAGTGTGCAGGCAGTCATGGTGTTAGAGAAGGAGCTGAGAATTCTACATTTGGATCAGCAGGCAACAGGAAGAGTTCTGTGAGCCACTAGACAGTCTTGAGCTTCTGAGACCTCAAAGTCGGCCTCCAGAAACCCACTTGCTCCAACAAAGCCACACCCACTCCAGCAAGGCCACTCCCTATGAGCCTATGCAAACATTTTCATTCAAACTACCACAGCATGTAACAATAGAGTAACCAGCTATTAATAGGTTTGGCATTTTGAAGAAAATGTAACTGTTCTACAGTTTTATCTGCCTCTGGCAAAATGTAGCTCCCACTTCTTTTTTTGTCATTTTTTATTGATTTTTATTGAGCTCTACATTTTTTTTCTTCTCCCCTCCTTGCCTCTTCCACTTCTTAAATAATTGTTTTTGTAAACATTCCTGTTCTTTTTTCTATGTGTTGCTTTCATTGGTTGAATAAAGAAACTGCCTTGGCCTTTTGATAGGGCAGCACTTAGCTAGGTGGAGTAGACAGAGCTGAATGCTGAGAAGAAGGGCAGATGGAGAATCGCCATGGAGCTGCCAGAATCAGACATGCTGAATCATTCCTGGTAAGCCACGATCTCATGGTGATATACAGATTATCAAAAATGGGTTAAATCAAGATGTGAGAGTTAGCCAATAAGAGGCTAGAGATAGTGGGCCAGGCAGTGTTTAAATAAATATAGTTTCTGTGTGATTATTTCGGGTGTAAGCTAGCGGGGTGGCCGGGACCAAAAGCAGGCCCTCTCTCCATCAACACATTCCTTTGGATGGCCATGTATAAAATGCAGAGAGATGGCACACAGATGCATACTCAAGTAGCTGTATCATTTTATACTCTCAGTATCAATGCATGAAATATCCATCCATTTGGTCTCTAGCACTTGATATAGTTACTATTTTCATTTTAGATACTCTAAATTTGGATAGTGTATTAATCATTTCTCCAGTTTTTGCCTGAAAGTATATAATCTTCTAGTTATTTATTAGTTATTACTGTGATAAATACCAAGACCCAAAACAACTTATAGAAGACAAGTTTATTTTAGCTTTGTTTCCAGTGAGCTAAAATCAATAATGACAGGGAAGGAACCCAGCTAGAGCAGAAATCTGGCTGATCACAAATCCCACAGGAAGCACTGGGCACAGTCAGAGAGGAGTGAGGCTATACACCTTTGAAGTCTCACCCTTGTCTTCCACCAATAAGGCTACACCTACTAAAACTTCCATAACCTCCACAAACACCATCCACCAGCTGTATACTCTTCAAATGAATGAGCCTGTGGGGACATTTCTCATGCAAACCACAGCAGGCAGCATCTGAACCATATGCTGTTCTTATATTTGCAGTTGCTTAGTGCATAACGATGTTGACCATTATTTTCATGTGTTAATTTATCATTAATATGTCCTTTTGAATAAACTTCCCTTGTGAGTCTTTAGGCATATTACAATCATTGTGCTCATTTTCCTATTGTTTATTGAGTTTTTATTATACACATTTGTCACATATGTGTTTTTAAAATATTTTAACCCAGAATATGGCTTGTATTTCAATCACTTTTATAGTATAGCTATGGGAAAAAGATTTTTATGAAGTTTAAATGTCTTTTTCTTATGTACTATGTTTTTCCAATGTATGAATACAGTGATTGCCATATCTAAAAACTCCCTCCTAGTACATGATCAAAGCAATTTTGATTATATTTTTCTGAAAGTTTAATTTTTCATAGTGGTATCTACACTCCGTTTTTTAGTTCATTTCTTTTTTCATGTTTTTTTTTCTACTGTAGAAACTTCCTTAAATATAAACATATAAACAGAACTTAAATGTAATCACCATATAAGGGAGGATACAATGTCTCAAAAATATCATATTATGCCAAGCTATCTTAGGGTTTCAGTTGCTGTGAAAAGACATCATGACCATGGCAACTCTTATAAAGGAAAACAATTAGGGCTGGCTTACAATTTCAGTTGTTTAGTCCATTATTATCATGGTGGGAATCATGGTAGTGTCAGGAAACAGGCAGACATGGAGCTAGAGAAGGAACTGAGAGGTCTACATCTTGATACACGGCAGTAGGGAGAGACTATTGCACTGGGTGTGACTTGAATATATATGAGACCTCAAAGCCCATCTCCACAGTGATGCACTTCCTCCAACACGGCCACAGTTTCTAATAGTGCCATTCCCTGTGGGTTAAACATTCAAACACATGAGCCTATGGGGACCATACCTATCCAAACCACCATGCAAACAAAACCCCAGTACCAGGAAGGGATTATATCTTTTTGAGTCTTTGGTCTAAGAAGTTACATAGACCTCCTCAAAGATTATAGGCTATTGTCAATACTATTGGTTACCTTCTGCAACCCAATGGCAAGTCCCTATGCTGAAGACACCATGTGCTTATGCCATCAAAAATGGAGAAATAAAGCTGGAACTCAACTAGAAGCTTCAGACATTGTTGTTATATAGCATATAACATATTGTGATACCCATATTTCAGTATATTTCTCAGCCCTCATTAGAGAAGCTATTTTTTCATGACACATTTGAGTTGATAAAGGAATTCTTGAAGATATATCTGAAAAGATTTTGGCAAACAAGAGGACCAGGTTGAGGAAGCAGAAAACACTAAGAATGGTATGAAATGTACTTACTAACTTTGCCACCATGTTCCATTTACCAGATTTACTCCTTTGTTATATAGTAAATTAATACTCCCTAAAGATGTCAATGTTATATCTTAGCTATCCCTGTATCTCCCAGTCTCTCTAGTAGTTGCCTTCAGATAATAGGTGCTAAGACTATGTTGAAATCGAAAATTGAATTTATTTATTGAATTAGAAACTAAGGTATTTTTAGCTGTTTATTTTGCATAAATAAATTTTTAACAATTAATTACAAACAGCTCTGATGGAGATAATTTATTGTCATAACATTTTATTTTAAGTAAATTTTAGTATCTCTAGAGACATAGGAATGTTGTGTTTAATTTACAGTCAACTCTTTAGTGTCTATGAAAATGCCATCATAATATAAAGTTTTAGTTGGAGGCATATGTGGCTGAACTACGCAAATAAATTAATAGTTTATAAGGTCCTATATTCATAAAGAAAATAGTTCTATATTTCACATGTTGACAATCCCTCAAAGACATAAATTGCTGTTTTTATGTATCAAATACAAAATCATCCTAAACTACATACTTTCTGTGTTATATAAACTCCTCAGAACATGTATACATTCTGTGATGATAAAATTGAAATCATCCTTATTTTCCTCATGTTTTTTATTATTCTGATACTGTTTTGTATTTTTTTGTTATTTTTAAAGCTGTTTAACAGTGAAAATGCTATCATATTTGTTTTTATAATAAAGAAAAAATTGTTTAGCCTGTATAGCATTGAAAAGATTTAGTTTTTAAAATCTTTGTTGCTTAGCAGCTTTTGAAATAAATTTTAGTCTCATTCATCTGATGGAAGTTTTTCCATTGTTTATAATCACAAAGGCAGTAGAATATACAATGACATTCCATTTTTATAAGGCATTCTAGGAATATTTTTGATACAGCGATAAGATACAGTAAGATAAAGTAAAGTGGACTTTACCATTGGAAAAAGGCTTTGCCAAACTCTAAGCACCAGCTAAGTGGGTCCTTGGGGCCTCACAAACAAGAAAAGACTCCATTCACCAGCAGAGTTGCGGAAGAAATACTGTGAGCACGTCTTTCACTGACTCACTTGAATGTGCAGTGTGATAACTCCATCCTGGTAGATGTGATCAAGAGTAGACAGATAAGATGATGGTGTAGCATCTTCTCTAAAAGAATTTTAGAATAAGCTTCTCAATTTATACATATCTCTCTGTCTCTTGGAGCACCTGAAAGAGTAGTACGTCAGAAAGTAAACAGAAGGAACCTCACCTCCACTCTTTTGAAAAGACAGACTACCCTTCAATTGCTTTCTCATCCTCAAAGCCTGGTCATGAAGATAGGCTAATGATATAGATTCCACCCAGTTTCAGATGTGACACTATTATCCTTAAATACCATTTTTATCAGTTCCTTAAAAAATTATACTTGTATACAATACATTTTGAACATATCCACTCTCTTTATTTTTCACACACCACTGAGTCCAATTTGGGCTGCTCATATATACATAGAGGTCATCCACTGGAACTTGATTGGCTGTTACCCCATCACTCCTCCATGCAGAATCTTGATTGGCTTGAACTTGTGCAGGTCTTATGCAGGCAACCACAGCTGTGTGAGGTCATGAGTATAGCATTCCTATCATGTGCCAAAGC
>JAQHUG010000042.1:852414-869342 GCA_028555095.1 Dicrostonyx torquatus | reverse complement strand
TATATATATATATATATATCCCTTTCTGATACTATGAAAGCTAGCCACCATGATGAAAGCTCCTGGGTCAGTGATAGCTTTTTTTCCCCAGATCGTATGACCAGAGTGTGATGTCTTCAGCAATAGGGTCTTACCTTTGTTCATGGTAGGCAACCAACAGCACTGTCAGTAACTTGCATTTTTCTGGATAACTTTCAGTTAGGTATAGGTATCCTGAACCTGGCACTAAGATTTTTATTTGGCAACAATTGTCTTCTGGGAACAGTGTTCTTTCCTGTGTATAATAAACTTAATTGGAATGCATGTGTATGTGTGTGATATACATATATTATAAAATAATGGGATAAAAAGTTAAAAGGTTTTCATATGTTCTTTTCAAATATCCTTAATGCTAGATTTTCCTCCTCCATCGCCTTCTTCTCTTCTACCCTACCCTTCCATTTTTTATTGTTAAAAGAGAAATTTACATTTACTGCCCTTGTCCCAGGCCTTCCTGCTCCCGCAATATCCCTCCTCCCTCCCCCTGCTTCCTTAAGAGGGGGCAGGGTACCCTGCTCTGTGAGAAGCCCAAGGCCCTCCCCCCAACTGGCCCATCAACTGAGATAGTGTGCCTGATCTATTGGGAGCTCATCAAATTCAGCTGCACCAGGACTGAATGAGCATATGACTAAACTGGAATCTCTGAATGTGGCTGCAAACGGGGACTGAATGAGAAACCAATGATAATGGCATGGGGATCTATCTCTTCGGCATGTACTGGCTTTTTGGGAACCTAGTCTATATGGATATACCCTTCCATTTTTTTCTCTTTGCACATATACCTCTCTCTCATTATCCTTATATCCCTTGCATCTATCTCCCACCTCACATATATCTCCCTTCTCCTCCTTATCCCCTGTATTACCTCTCTTAAGATCTTTCTTCACTCTGAATCCAGGCACTCTTTCCTAGTTTCCTGGATTCTATAGCTACTCCAAGTTAGACAGACCAAACTAAAGACTATATGCTGAAATCCACATAAAAGTAAAAACATGTGGCATTTGTCTTTCTGGGTCTGAGTTAGTTCACTTAGAATAAATTGTTCAAGTTCCATTTATTTAACAGAAATCTTTTATAATTTTGTCTTAGTTTGGTGGAATAAAATTCCTTTTTTTCCTCCATATTTTTTTATTGTTAAAAGAAAAATTTACATTTACTCCCCTTGTCCCAGGACCTCCCGCCCCCCAATACCCCACCACCCTCCCCCTGCTTCCTTGAGATGGGGCAGGATACCCTGCCCTGTGGAAAGCCCAAGGCCCTCCCTTCCATCTCAACCTAAGAAAATGTGCATCCATATAGAATAAGTTCCCAAAAGGCCAATACATGCAGAAGAGATAGGTCCCTGTGCCATTATCATTGGTTTCTCAGTCAGTCCCATTGGCAGCCACATTCAGAGAGTCCGGTTTGGTCATATGCTCCTTCAGTCCTGGTCCAGCTGGATTCGATGAGCTCCCAATAGATCAAGCACACTGTCTCTGTTGGTGGACCAGTCCCTCACGGTCCTGACTTCCTTGCTCATCTTCTCCCTCCTTCTGCTCTTCCACTGGACCTTGGTAGCTCAGTCCCTTGCTCTGATGTGAATGTGGGTCTCTGGCTCTTTGTATAAATGTAGCACATTCTTGTTATCTGTCATCAGTCGATGAACAATTGCTGTTTACCCCTGTTGTGAATGAACTTGGATGCACTTGTGTCTCTGTAGTACATATAGTTCCATCAAAAATGTCTCAATTTTAGAAAAGAAAAACTCAATGATATATAATGACATACATAATGATAGACTATTTTTATGATAGATCATATTTTTATAGTGGCTTAAGATTAAGAGTGTAGGCAGAGACTGCTCGTATGCTTCCCAGCCACCCAGTAAAGTTCTGGTTGGCAGCTGGTGTCTCTTACCTTTCGCAGCAACATGACATCTTTCTGACTCCACCTACTTTCTCTCTACATACCTATTTTCCAGATTTCCATACCAGATTTCCTGCCTAGCTTTACTCTACTAAGTCATTAGCCAAAACAGTTTCTTTAATAACCAATGGTAATAAAACATACTCATAGAATACAGAGGGGAATACCACATCATCTCCCCTTTTCTGTTTAAATATAAAGGAATGTTTTAACTTTAACATAGTAAAATTATACATAACAAAACAGGTACCAATCAACAATTACAGTTATAATATTTATCTACTTTATCTTTTATCATAACAAAGGAAAACTATAATTATATTTATCTCTTCTTCAACTCCATCAAAGACTTCAGAAGGATTTAATATTACCTAAGTTAATAGGAAGTGTATTATAAGCAGCTTCCAAAACTTTAGAATTGACAGAGACATCTTGCTACCTGAACAGCCACCCAAAGTTCTTCTATAACATTTGGGAATCTATTTTCAGCCTACATGTCCATAGTACCCAGCAGACTTTTCCATGAAGCAGAAAATTTGAAAGATTCTTTCATCTCTATTGGCAGTTTATTAGTCACTTTCTTCTGTATCCTACAGAATGTCTGGCAGACCCTTTCATGAAGCAGGAACACTGGAAGACTGTATTACCTTTAAGCAAGTTCAACAGTCATTTTTCTGTAGGTTCTGCATGTCCAGTTCATACAGCATAACGTCAAGCTGTCCAGTCAAGAGCAGTTTCTTGCCCAAGTGGCTAACAAACTCCATAAGGAACCTCTTCAATACCCATCATCTTCTTGAAGTAGATTGGTGCTGCCAAGGTGCAGATGTGTCTCTTGTTATGAAAAGTCTTTAAAAGTTTTTTAAAAAATTTAAATATGATATTCTATTAGTCTTTGAAAGGTTTGAAGAATATCTATCCATCTAAAATATATCTCTGTACATCTAAAAAACCTAACTAACGTGATTACAGGCTTGACTATTTTAGATGTCTATTAACCTGTATTTGTTAATTATACATTACATTTTTTAAGATTTATTTATTTCTTATGTATACAAAATTCTGCCTCTATGTATGCCCACATGCCAGAAGAGGGCGCCAGATCTGATTACAGATGGTTGTGAGCCACCATGTGGTTGCTGGGAATTGAACTCAGGACCTTTGGAAGAGCAGGCAATGCTCTTAACCACTGAGCCATCTCTCCAGCCCCATACATTACATTTTTAAATGAGCTGCAAAAATACAATACTTTAAACAAGAACAGAAATAACAAAATTGACCTTAAATTTGTATCAATAAATCAAGTTCCATACCAATGCAAAATATCACCTCTATAGCAAATATTCTTTTACATGTAAACAAATATTTATAAACAATCATTCAGGGAATTTGGGTGTTGTTCTTTAAACTAGTTTCTGCTGATTGGGGGTGCTGTTAATCAGGTATGGTGTATCCTGTGTGGTATGTCCATCTCAGCTAGCAATCCTGAATCTGTCAAGATTTTTGGACTATCTGTACCACTGCTTCAGGGGGTCTTGTTTGATCAAACCATATTAGCTGATAAGGATTCCATAGCTTTCCATTCTCTGTGGAAACAAAAGCAAAACCTATTTTCCAAAGTAACATATCCTTAGACACAAATTTTGAAGTCAAGATACCTTTAAAACATATATGTTGGTTTAGCTTAGCACCCCAATCAATTAAATGTCTCTCTGCACTTAGCTCATTCACAGTCAAAATATTCGAAGAAAACACAATAATATACATAATCCAGACTTTCTGTGTATTTCCCATCTTTTTATGGCTTATTTTACTTTACTCCTTTAATCTATGACTATCTGTACTCTGTCTCTTTAAAGACTTTGTTTTCTTTCTTAATATTAATTTCTTTTTATAATTGTCTATACTCTTTTTCTCTCTCTTTCTCAAGTCTATGTAAATTTTTAAGCATACTACCTGTTAAGAGGTTTATTTCTGTCTGAATATGTCTTTATTGCGTATCTGTAACCATTTTCTGACAAGGAGTACTTTTAAAATGGTAAGTAGCTTGGTCACAGTGGCCCTGGATGCTGGCTCTGCCTCTCTCAGCTTTTAAATGTGGTAGAGGTACCTTTACCACCATTTGGAAACCATGCTCACCACCTCAACTCTGGTACACAGATGGCACATGCTGCCACCAAGTAACTTGCAACATGCTGCCCACAAACCACATTTAACTGCTCAGCCTCCAGAAAGAGCCAGAGCTATCTGTACAACTGGCATAAACCAGGAAGCCTTCTTAAAGAAGCCACAAAGCTTTTGTTGCTACTGCTGAGTCAGGAAGCCTTTTCTTAAAGGAATAGTGCCTCTGCTTGCTTCTAGCAGACAGGGCCCACCTGAGAAAATGCTGTTACCATGAAGCTGTGCTTAACTCTGCTTTTTTGTGTCTAGAATTGTTCCGAAGCTCTCTCAGATTTTATGTGGATGTAGACACCCCATGTTGGGTACCATTTTGTAGGCAGAGATTGCTCATTTGTTTCTTGGCTGCCCAGTAAATTTTTGGCTGGTGGCTGGCAGTTTTCTCCTTTGGCAGCTACATGGTGTCTCTTTGACACCACCTACTTTCTCTCCATATCTCTGTTCAGATTTCCTTCCTGGCTTTACTCTACTAAGTCATCAGCCAAAACAGCTTCTTTAATAATCAATGATAACAAAATGTATTCATAGCATATAGAGGGCAATCCCACACCATAAGAGGGTTAGGTTTAATGCTATATGAAACAAAAATTACACTTCTTGGTATTTACCCAAATGAATTGAAATCTTATGTATACACATATACACACAATACACACACACACATACACACATCTTTACACATAAACTTTTTTAGCTGCTTTACTTATAATTACCAAACATTAAAGCAACTAAAGTGTTTCAGCTAATGAATGGACCACTACCACAATAAGGTATTATTCACTACTAAAAGTTATTCTATAAAACCTGAAAATTACATAAATCTTAAATTAAAATGAATAGTTTTAATAAGTCAAACTGGGTAGACAGCATGCTGAGTAATTGCAGCTATACAATATTTCAGAAAAGGAAAATGACTGGGTGTTGCCAAAGTTTGGATATGTTGTAGTAAATGGCAAAGTGGTAGAAGGGTTAAAAAAAATAGAGCACAGATCATCAGGATAATGAAAAGTAACAATACCGAGATGAACATACCATTAAATATATGTTTAAACTTGTAGGATGTATGCTTCCTAAAGTAATCCCCAAAGTAAATATGACATCTGTGGTTTTGATGGGTCCAGGTACACACATCAGTGGGAAGAAACTCTGGTGAGGAGTACTGATAACATAAGAACATATATGTATATGTATATATATATACACATGTAGGCTGTCAGGGGATTCTCATGACCTCCTCTCATCTTTACTGCAGATCCCAAACTACTCAACATTAGTAAATACTTTAGAAAACAGTGTCTAATGACAAGGGGAAAGTCACACTCTATGTTTTGTATTATCCTAGGTAAAATGACAGTGTGGCCCAGAACACAAATGTATTCCTAGTACTGTTCTACTTCACTTTGTTGAATCTACTGTTGCCTAGCACCAATGCCATTTTGTCAAATGGCTTTCTTTAAGTTGCTTCCTCTCTCCAGCCCTCCAGACACCAGCAAATTTTCATAAGTAGTTCATTTATCAGGGACAAAACATGCATACATTAAACACACACATGCATGGGGTGGGTAAGATTGAAATTTAACCTATTCAATCAATATTCATCCTTCAGATCTCATCTTGACTGCCTATCCAGATATATTAAGTCCCCTAGATTATTTATAGGACTCTGCACATCACTACAGCTGCCTCAAATTCAATAGCTTCTTCAACCTTCATGTTCCTTGAGTTATAAGTCATGATTCATCCATATAAAACTATTGTTCTTCTTCCTTTTCTTCCATTTGGGTGAGAGAACTTCATTATGCACCCAAGGTGTGGGACAAGAGCTCTTGAATTGTGTTTTTTAGCTTGGTGCCCATGAAGGTAGAAACCTCTTCATAGTTATAAAATATGATGATGGGGTATTACATAACCTCTGCATATTATTATTATTATTAAAGAGTAACAATGGCATCTTTGTAATTACACAGTAAGTACTTTTTAGATGAAACTAAAAAGTTCAGGCCAGCTCCAACAGTGCTTTGATTTCTTCACAAATCATTTTCTGCTCCGTCTTTTAAAAGTAAGTTGACCAGTTTTGCCATTATGAAAAACAACTTAAAACTTAGCATTTTGTTTTACTATCTACTTGTGTAGAAAATTCTAAGGAATGTAAGCCCTTTTAAGATCTCCACTTTAGTTTGCTACAGCCCCGGATGTTTTTAGGTTTATATTCATGATTAAACATTTTCAGAACCCTATTTTTAGTCAACTGCATTGGTATTTCCTACAAATGCTATTCTGTACCAATTGAAACCAGCACAAAAAAGAAAAGGAAACAAAGGCTATGACATTTAGCACTGAGTGCCAAGCTCGCTTGTCATTAGTAAACAGAGACTCTTTTTGTTAATTTCTGTACCCAGAAACTGTGACCTTTGCCTGTTACTCACTGGTGACTTTAGGCTTACATTGTTGGTATGATTCCTTCCTGAACATTCATCATTTTTTGTTTTCCATTTTTTTCACTTAAAAATCACTTTATTCTTATATAGAAAGGAAGATAACCTATGTCTTCTCTCTTTTGTTGCCATTCATAATAAGTATCTAGCATAAATCTAAAATAGCTCAAAACTCCCAACTCTGACAATCCATTCTAGAAAATATTTCCCTCCTGTTCTTTTCTTTGTAAAGCAGCTAAGCTGAATGAAGACATTACAGAAAAATTTCAGTTCCTTAATTGCTAAACTTATTTTTCCTTTGTATTCATCAGTCATAATCAGGCAGGTCTGGCATGACTGTCAAGTTTATCCATTTCTTAAGTATCTTAGTGGCATTTTCCTTCCATTTCCAACGGTACTCAAGATCCTACATTTAACTCAAATACAGTCAATCTTCATTGTTTTGGGAAATTACACCTGACAATTCACCAACTTTCCAAAATCTGTATTTAGCTCCAAAATAATATCTCAGTATTAATGTACTCATTAGTAGACAGTATGTATGATAAAGTAGGGAAAAATTGAAGCCTTCTACCATACATTCCAGCCGAGGCTGAGGAAGGCCTTGCTTTGTATTTCTACTTTTACTTCTCGTCTACAAATAGACAGATCTCACTGCCATTCTACTTAGTGCCACACTGTCCCCACTGTTTTATCTCCTTGGTTACGTTTCTGTTTAACAAGCACCCAAACACAGTGCTGAAGCCCTGCCTAGTGTTAGGAAAAAAAGATGACTGTGCTGTGACTACGGAAATATACACATGGCCATTATCAAGAAACCAAATGACAACAAAGGCATTTAGCATGTACAAAACAAAAGGATGTAGCCAAAGAGAAGCCCTTAAACTGTTAGTGGAAATGTAAGGCGGTTCGGTCACTAAAGAAATCATTGTTAAGATGTCTCACAAAAGGTAAAAATAGAACTGCCAGATGACCCAGCTGCAAAAGATACAAAAACATGCAAAAGACTCTGTATCTTCATAATGGTGAAAACAATGCCCAACTGGATATTGTATGCCACCAAGTAAAACATGCAGTGTCAGGATTGGGTTTTATGTTTTAGGGTAGTTGTACAAAAAGGTACCCTATATCCCCCTAAAATCATCACAGCCTATTACCATGGCTACTCGTTATTGTCTACAACCTGATTGTAAGACCCTATTGCTGAAGACACCACTTACTTGCATCACAAACATAGAGAAACCAAGCTGGTCCCTGGCTAGAAGCATCACCGCAGGGACTAGCATTTATGGTATTGGAAGGTACTTTGCATGCTGCTAGAAGGGGCAAGTCATCATCAATTTTATCTAGCCTCAAACCCTGTGAGCTACATCCCAGGCCTACTTGAAAGATGTACTGTTAAAATAAATGCACAAATGTTATAAGAATAAACAGTCACTTTTCAGTGAATATATAAAGCCCACTATGTGAAATGGAACCCATATATTACACTACAAAAGTTACCAAGAACCTAGGACTAGTTAGATCACAGGCCCAAAGAATGACCTACTGGACCATAGCAATAAAATGACTGCTAATGACATTGCTATTTCCTTAGAGCAGAGAACTGTCCATCCATTATCAGAGAAGTTTATTACTTCGATAGGTGGACATTAACAAAGAGATTTACACCTGGACAATGTGAAGAGAGTGAGTGACTTAAGAGCTTAGTCCTAAGTGAGATGTCTTCATCAAACCCCTCACAAAGCTCAGGTATCCACGTGGAAGAGAAGGTGGAAAGATTGTTAAGAGTCAGAAGTGGCGGATGTCTCCAAAGAAACGGTGTCTTTCAGACACAACAGGACTGGTACTCACAAGCTGGGAGGAGAGGGAGAGGAGGAATATAAGGAAAACATTCGTCTGAAAACAAATTTTAAATAACAGTATTTTAAGACATGCGTTAATTGCTGTCCCTTTGTCTTGTTCTCGTTTGTTTTTGTAATGCTTAGGACTTTCCAAATCTTCCTTTACTACTCTACTGTTCTTGGACACTGTTCTCTTTTGTGACCTCACAGATTTTTTTCCTCAGTATGTAGGATTCCTTTAATTATTTTCTGTAGTAGTGATCATAAATTTCCTTAGAGTTAGTGTATATGTGCCTACATGCAAGGGCATGCTTTAATGGTGCTCTATAATCTCACATCATTTCTTTAATATTTTCTGATTATTTAATTTTACTGCTGATCTTCACTCCATCCACCTTCTCTTCAAGCAATGACCCATGACCTATTAGTGAGGTTTCATACAAACATTCTTATTTATTGACCTTTTTAATTTCTGCAATTTATCTAATTTTTCAAAATAATTTTGTAACCTTATTGAATTCTTCTTTCCTATTATGCATTAAATTTATTTTCAATCAGATTTTTATTCATATTTGCTTTGGATTCATTCAAGATTTTATTTGTGTTATCTTTGATTTTATTAAACATTCTTATTAGCATCCTTTTGAAACTTTTGTTTGGAATTTAATAAAATTTACTCTCACTGAAATACACTACAATTAAACAACTATTTTCATAAGAGTAATCTTGCCTTTTTATGTTTATTTTTGTTTTGCATGAGTACTTTATTTCTGGTTTTAGGCATTAGTTTGATTTTATTTTAATTAGCATAAATTTTTCCATTGCAATATTTTTAATGGTCTCTTCTTCCTTGCTGTGTTGCTGATACAGTTCAGAAGCTAGCTCCTCAATGTACCTGTTAAAGACATGGTGTACAATTCTAGCTCCAGTCCAAAGATAGACTACTGCAGAAACAACCACAATTACTGCACAGGCTTGCTGTGAAAATATAGTCATGATTAAATAAAAGACTATTCTCTTCAACTTAAATAACCTCTGTAGATATTATTAAAAGTGGGAGTTGGAATTAGTACCAAACTGCCTACTGTGCCCACAGCTTAAACCCAGGTAACCAAAATTATTCATTTATAGTCTCTTAATGACTTTCAAAAAGGTTGCCTTTGGGGTTTAATTTCTACCCAGGTGTAAGAGGAAGTCAACTGTACCATAGGAGTTCTGCTGGCCTCAGCATGGAGTGTGACTAACCTACATGCTATCGCCTGTCATCTGCATGTGCATAGTGGTCCCACTGCACAGGTTTCAATGTCTCTGGCTCTTCTACACTTACACCCAAGTCTGCATTTGCTGTCAGCTGTATATTCTCATGATTTCAGGACTCAGACTTCTTTGTGTCAGCAGTCTTAGCTTAAGTGTGCTTCCTTCGCTGAGTATCAGTGTAGATCAGTTTACCTGGTGAACTCATGGACTCTTCAGTTTCCCTGGCTAAGGTTCTCAGTGCATGGAGGGGGCTTTGGAGTTTAGATAAGTGGTTGTCCAGATTTGTCTACTCTTTCTTGCAGAGTAGCTTTATTGCAAGGATTCTTTTGAGATCAGGCCCATTCTTTGCCCAGCACAACAAGCAGTGGTGCCATGACACAGGGTGGTAGACAAGCATCATTGCTAGCTTCAGAGATCCACACAAGGGCAACTCTGTTATGTTTGCATAACTCAGTTATGCAAAACTTTGCTTTCCTGCCATTTCTTCTAGATTGTTCCCCTTCCTATTTTGTTTACTGACTCAGAAAAGGGGTGTAAATAGAAAAGTAATTATCTGATGCTTTGTTTTGTGTTCTACCTGCATTCTGATTGTTTATAAATCTAAAGTTCTATATTTCTGTATTTTATTTAGCCACAGTGTGTTGCATGCTTCGACTCTCCATTAATTTTCATACTTCTCACATCATCTTGATGTTGTGGATAAAATGTTTTCTTCCAGATGTGTGAGGATACAGGAGAGAGATGATTTTTCCATAGTTGGCCATCTGCCAGGATTTCTAACTCTTCACATGATAACTGATTTTAAGTCTCAATTTTTGAATTTTAACTTCAAGTGTACAAAAATATTAAACACATTAGTGAATGTATCTAGGGATTCTCGTCCATCCCATGATTTCCAGCCACAAGGCATTTCAGGTTCCCACTGATTCCATATGAATACATATTATGTGAAGAAGGTAGACAGATGCCAAACCTCTGTCTGCAGAGACAACTTTTTCAGGAAGAGGAAACAGAAATAGAGCTCACTAAAACGATTTCCAGGCATGGAAGTCTAAAGAGTTCTGTTTAAATTTGGCTTGTGTATAACAGAAATCACTGTATAATATTTAAAGGGAAAATATAGGCTTTAAATAACACTTTGCGTGCAGTCTATAGAGAATGGAGCAACTTCTGGGTGTCCAGGAAGGATACATAATATCCTTCAGTCATTCAGACTTCTGTTCTCCACAGTAAAAGCTTTTGTATCCCAAGGACATAAATCAAGGATTTCCCTCTTTTTAAAAATAGTCTTGTAAAGCTCGTGTTTCCCCATAATTATGTGGTACTGAGCAAAGGAACTGTCAGCTATCAGAATGAAACATATGTAACATATGTGCAGCTTCTGTATTATACGAAAACTCATTTAATTTATCCCTCATCATCAGTCCACTCCTAAAGACAAAACTCTCACAACTGAAGTCCACTTCTCTTTTCACTCTTTCTCTAAAAAGTTATAGTGAAACAAAACTTTATCTTTCCATTTGATAGTATAGTAAATTAAAGCAGGAACAATCCTTAAAGCCATCTCTATGGGGACCTGAGAGATTACTCAGTAGTTAAGAAAGCCTCTTCCAGAGCCGGAGTTTGGTTCCTGATACCCATCACACAGCACCTGCTTCTCCAGGAGACCTGATGCCCTCCTCTGGCATCCACATGCATCCACACACCCCGACATATACATAAAGAAAAATAAGGTAAAATATCTCCAAAATCATCTCTATGCTATTTTTTATTATCTCTGAATGCTACCAAAAGAGGAATTAAGTCAAAGAAAAATCTATTAAATTTACTCAAAACTTAGTTTAAAATAAGTTTGATTTTTTTTTACTTTGCCAATAACCCCTTTAAAAGGATTTTGTTAAGTCTTTCAGAATTTCATATGTTGTATTTTGATAACATTTACCCTCATTTACCATCTCCTCCAAGAACCACCATCTCCCGTTCCATACCTATCTAACTTGTGTTCTTATACTTTATTTTTTCAATCCGTTGAGTCCCATGAGTGCTACCTATTACTCTTTAGTATGTGGCCATTCTTGGAAGCATATTAGAGTCTATTGACCACACCCTTAAAGAAAACTAACTCTTGCTATTTCAGCAGCTATTAATTGTCAATTGCTCCTCTCTCTATACTCGCCTCCTTCTTCCATGCTCACTGATTCTGAATATTTTAGGACTTGAGATTCTTTATCTTTCTAGTTCTTGTGAGTAAGGTATCGAGAGTCTCAAGATCATGTGTTGCCTCCATAGCCTGTTGATTTTCTATCTATGTCGTGGAGTAGAGAACCCCACTACTATCAGAGGCTAGCCATACATCACAGTGTCTCGTGCATCTCTATTGCAGTCCATGGAGTGGAAACATCAGCAGCTCAGTTCTAGATTCCCGCTATCCCAGAAAAGATGGCACAATTTTATTTAGCTTAATTATAGTCTATTGGCCTTGAGATTATTTTAATTACCCAATGGATGTAATCATGGCAAGTGATGGATTGAATGTTTATTTGTCCTCAAAACGCTTATGTCAACGTCCTAGTCCTGATATTTGCAGGTAGACCACTAAGGAGTAAGTAGGGTCAGATAAGATCTTAATGATGCTCCCACATCTCTCCTTTTCTCCAAGCCATTTGAAAACAGCCCAAAGTCAGATTGTAATATGAAGATCTTTATTGTTTATGCAAGTATTCTGTGGTATTTTTTAGAGACTTCTATGCTAAGACATACTCTGATTAGATTTCCCACAGTGCTAACACCAAATCACTTTCAGCAACCTTGGGTACTCTCAACACATCCACTAGCCACTGGCTTGAGGATGAAGGATAACCTTTGATTATTCAATGATTGTTGTACATGGCCCTGCTGACAGCCTCCAGGTGTTCACACCACCTGATCATCAAACCTTTCTAATCTAGGCTGTCTGTCAGACATAATACACAAACCAAAAGAATGGATTTAAATCTAAATTACTGTGTATATTAATAAGGGATATATTAAAATCACAGAGATACAAATCTGAGCGCTAACTTAGAAATCAAAACCTTTATTCAATTGCTAAGGAGACTGAATATTGAAAAGATTAATAGTTTATCCAAATCCAGTCAAGGTAGATAGACATGGACAAAAGACTAATATTCTTGCCCACCTGTTATGTTCATCTCTTCTGATACTTTAAATTTTGGCTTTGATTGAAGAAAATGTCAAATAAAGAGCTAAGATACCTATAAAATTATGCATACATATGCCCTATTTTGTTTTGGAAACATTGGTATTATCATGTCTGCTTATTTTTTACCTCATGCTGAGCTTATACTATGTCAAATAAAGTCCTAACAGTAACCATCGCTTCTTGTTCTTTTAATTTAAATTGTCATCCCCTAAACCAAAAAAACCTTCCACATCAAATGAAGTAAAAATTAGAGAGATATGCTTGCTAAGAATTCGAGACTGAAGAGACAAACAAGACAATTCATGCTTTAAGCAAAATTAGCCAATTAAAAAAATTGACAGCTGCACAAGTCTGTCAGAAGGAACTATGCCAGAATCATTTCAAAACTATTATAATCAGAAACTAACATCTTGCAATCAAATAGAAGAGAAGAGATAATTTGTTTTGGAAGAATCAAGTGAACTTCCATGCAGTAGATCTCAAGTGGTGTGTAGTAATAATACAGAAAGAAATAGTCAGACACGGAAAATAAAGAAACTGCCGTGCATGAGTGCGCAGAGGGCTGGACAAAGACAGGTTGTTTACAATGAGCACTGAGGACGACAATAGAGAATGGATGGGGTCATTGCTAACCAGAGTACTGGGAAGACGAGTTGATCAAATGAGGGCTGCATATTAAAGAATTTACTTCAATTTAATAGGTAAGAGAATGAAATCATTATCCTATGGAGATAAACACTGATGTTTCTATTAATTGCAAGATTACAATGTTATAGAAAATGTGTAATAATGCATTTCCAAATATTCCCCTTCTTGATCTTCATTTGGGCATTTAGAATATGTCTGACCCATATTCTCACTGATGGTCAGTGAAATCCTATCACCACAGTTATCTTTATACCATGATTTGTTTCATCTTTTCAAACCGTTTGATGTCTTCACTTACTGGCTTTCCTAGATCCTGGCTGAGGTTTCAGCTTTCACTCAAGAGCTCCTTGGCTTCCTGTCTCCATTCATCCATCATATGCTGAAAGTCCATCCAAAACTCTGCGGCATATTTCACTTTTTCCATTTCTTATAATCCTCATATTACATTGGCTTCTTGAACACCTGAAAATAAGATTCAAGTGAGTCGTGGTTCAGATGCTGCAAGCGCTTCATGCTCTTCTGATTTCAGAGTTGTTTGATTACCCTCCGAGGTGCAGGTTGCCTTCATGCTGTTGAAAGTAAACTTAGGTAGCTTCCTTGGTTCTGGTTCAATCTGATTTTGGTGATGAGAATCATCCAGGAGATTTTTGTAATGCTAAGTTGAATCATAGCAGGTCTGGGTCTTGAGGAACAGTTCTTTCGGTTAGAAACAGAACTTACTGTAAAAGCTAGAGGGCCCGAGTTGAAAGTACACACATAAAAGTTAGGCATGTGCCTATAACCCCAGAATAAGAGGCACAACCATCTAGATCCTGGGAACTTTCTGGATGACCTACCTTGTGTAAATAGCAAGCTGATTCAGGTACATTGAGAGACACTGCCTCATAAAAAGGCACGCAACAATACTCTCAAGCCTACCTGAATATGCACTCCCACAGGTACATACACACACTTACACACACACACACACACACACACACATATACACATACACATACACATAAACATACACCACACCAGGGGGGTGGTTAGGCTTTGGGCTCTTTGGTTAATCAAATGTATTGTTCGTAAAACTGACTTCCACATTTCTTCCCCTGCACACAATATTTTCCACGAATGTTAAGCTATATCTTTCTGATGGTGACTGCTAAAATTAGTAAAATATTTTTATTTCATAGAAAGTTAGCATTTTAATAAAATGTTTATGTCTTTGTTTTGTTGGGGGAAAATCCTAATTTCATAGGTAAACCGGGTTTGAAACATATATGATACTCCCTCTTCATTTCTTATATGTGTGCCTCTTTCACTTATTGCTCTCCACCTCTACCTACTGCATTCCTTATCTTTCTCTTCTATATATTTGTCACAAATGATCCCTCAGTATTTCTTTATTCAATAGTTTTTATGATCAAACAGGCATTTATTGGAGAGTGAGCTCATTTTTGTGGGGTTTTTATTTGTTTGTTTTGCTTTTAGAAATGAAAAACCTATGACTCAGGAAAGACATATTTTAGTTGTAAAAGTGAAGATAATTACAAACCTAACATAGGAAATCCAAAGCTCTCAAATCCATACTACACTGAGAAAGTTTAAAACCATTTAAATTGATTTGGAAAAGACCATGAGTCTTTGTTCTGACTTGGAAATAATCTTGGCTTCTGGCGAAGAAATCAATTACATCATATCAATTAACTCAAGGACAGAAAAGTCTGGCCAAGACCCGGCTGACCCATTATTTAGAAGAAATCAGCTTTGGCTAGAGGAATCTTTTATGTAAGTGAGTTAGCCTCAGTAACCGCTGCAGAATCCTACACTTTGCTTAAATCATCTTGCCCAAATTCATGTTTCAGCAAACACAATTTATTCATGAGATACGCTAGTTTTCTGCACCAAGAAATATGTCTCTATTTGGTTTAAAAAGTCATTGTAGTTTGTCAGTTTATAAAATGCTGTAGTTGGGCTGCTTGGGGCTCAGTGACACAATGTCAGCATGTGCACAGCTCTAACTTTGATACCCAGAGCCATAAAACAAGATGTCTAGGGTATAGAGCACACAAATCTATCCTTTCTCATCAGAAATTTAGAATCATTTTTACAGTTAGTCTTTGCAAATGTCTGTACAAATTTGTCTCACAAAATTGCAGCAAGGACTTTTAAGAATACCATAATATCTTCATTAAAATCTCATCAGTTGACTTTAAACTCGTTTAGTTTTTATGTAACTTGTGCTGTGAATAGTTACATGATTAGGTGGACCCAAGCATGATAAAGGAGTTTGTTGCTTAAAGATCAAAATGGGAGGTGAGTAGTTTATGGAAACTGAACCAGGAGAGTCTAACCCAACTTCCTATGCCTAGCATTTAAGAAGGTTGTCTGGCATCTCTTTCTGTGAAATGTGGATTAGTAATTATATTAATGTTAAAAAACATGGTGCCAAAGATGTCTTAAAACATTAGGATGACTCAAGAATATTAGCTTAGTATAAACTCAAAAAATGTTATTTGTGCTTCTCTCCTAGGAGCGAGTTTGGAGCACTGGCACAGTCATACCTTTCATTCAGTATAGAATCCCACTAAGAGTGGCCATTACTGGTTTCAATAACCTCATAGAGTGAAAGCTAATTAATGACAGAAGATGGAGTCAATTTGATCCTTCCTAAATGCCAACACATTCTTGGTAGCCAAGCTCTAGATAGAGAAGATTTAATACATGTGTTTCCCTCAATAACCGGTCCAGGATTTATGGAGGTATTACTCTGAAATTTTTACTTCACTTAAAACCAAGCGACTGGTTGCTTTTTTCATTAAGCCAGAAGAAGTCATCATTGGGTTATATTTCTAGCATATACTTCAATAGCATCAGTTAGTTCATTTCCTCCAAGTCATGTTTGACATTATATTTCAAGTCTACAAGGAGAAAAGTTTAATGTCAAAACTAAAGCTAAACATCACAATAACGTCCTCAAAATTGCTAGCTATAAACGAGGTGAAAGGGACATGTGTGGGGAGAAAAGTAACCAAACGAAGAGATCAAGAGAAAAGTAAATTGAATGAAAACAATTTCACAAAGCTAGAGATTGGGGGCTAGTTTAAGCTCAAGATAGATGAATATAAAGAAGAAATCTATGACTCCAACGCAGGCTGATTCAGACTCTTTTGAACAACGTAGCATAATGCTAAATGGACAACCTTAAAAACATACACACACAAGCAGCATTATGCAGACTGCATAAGGTGAATTTATGTATTTAGGAACGTGTGTATGTGTGTGATGCACAAGTGTACCTGTACACACACACACACATAACGACAATCAAAGAAAAAAGAGATCAAAAATTTTAAAGACAAGGATCAATATACAGGAGGTTTGACAGGAGGAGAGCAAAAGGAGAAATTGTATAATTATATTATAAACTCAAAAAAA
>JAQHUG010000042.1:828860-849399 GCA_028555095.1 Dicrostonyx torquatus | reverse complement strand
TCATCATCCAGCAACTGACCAAACCAGGTGGAGAGATCCCCAACCAAGCAGCAGGTCAAGCTCCAGGAATCCAATTGAAAAGAGGGAGGAGGGAATATATGAGCAAGGGAGGTCAAGATCATGATGGAGAAATCTAGAGACAGCTGAACCATGCTCATGGATACAACTCTGGAGCCTCCATGGGACCGAACTAGACCCTCCATATGTGGAAGACAGTGGTGAAACTTGGACTATCTATGAGGCATCTGTAGGAGCAGGACCTGTCCCTGGTGCATGAGTCAGCTGATTGGAGCTCATTCCCTATGGTGGAATGCCATGCTCAGCCTTAACGCAGGGCTAGGGACTTGGTCCTGCACCAACTTACTGTGCCAGATTTGATGACTTCTCATGGGAGCCCTTACCCATTGGGAGGAGTGAATTGGTGGTGGACAGAGGGTGAGGGGGTAGAAGGAATGGTGGGGGTAGAACTGTGGATTGAACAGCCCGCTGCTCCCGCCTATTACGACAAAATGAAATTTTAAAAACTCTGCAAGAGAGGATTGCATACATGGAAACATGCAGCACTTTCATAATGATCCACTTAAAATATGTAATTAGTACTAATACACATAGAATAAATATTGAATAAAGCCTGCTCAAAGCCACTAGAGAAGCATAAAATTCCCAAATCACTCCCCCATCTCTCCGATTGCCCCTTTTATAGCACCCGTCTCCTGCTACCACCCTCTGCAGAGCACCTTCTCACCACTCCCCACTAGGGTGGGAAGGAGCATAGGAAGGGAGAGGAGGGAATGATAGAGATTCAGTACTCATGTATGAAGTTCTCCCCCCAAAAAAATAATTTTAAAAAAGTCTTAATATTTTCTTTAAAAATTTTACAAAGGATTAGTGTGTTGTCATTGTTTTGAATATATTATAAAGCAAAATTAACTGTTTTATCTCCCTTTTTATCAGTCTTTGGTCTGGAGCTTTAAAAGTATTATGTAGATATTTATTCTAAAAATTACTACTTGGTTGTTTAGAAAATACTGAGTACCTTGGAAGCACTAAAGGAAAGATGAAATCAGATACATGATCTGTGGAACAATTTAAGATATCTTCTAAGCATTTTTGGTCCTATAAAATTCTAAGTTATTTTCTCATAAAAACATTAAATGCATTTTGCTAAAAAAAGAAGACATATTTTCAATTTCTTTAATTTACAATAGTGTAATAACTATTTTGTGCTAAAAATTTATTGTGTTTACTGAAAATAATAAACATTCTTTAACAGAGAAAAGCAATTTGAAAAGAAGCAGCTTTTGAACAGTCATGTTCGTGATATGTATGGGTACATCTTTTGATGTTCCTAGGAGACACAATCTCACAGCAAAGTCCTTGATCCTCTGCATCTTAAATATTTCCACCCATTATCTGTTTTGTTCCCTGAGTCTTGTGTGTGGGAGTGTTTTATGGAAGTATATTGGCACTGGACTACACAACGCTGAATTTTGATTAGTTGTGGTTTTCTTTAATGATCTCTGCCTATTGCAAAGACATTTTCTTGATGATTGGTGAAGACTACACTTATCTGTGGGTTTAAGAACAAATGTTTATAGATTATTGTTAGGGATTGTGCTGGTTTAGTAAATTAGTGGTTGTAGATTCTCCTCCAATAAACCGTGATTTTACTAGCACTGAATAGCTGGTTAGGTTCCAGTCCCAGGCATGGTATCCTTCTTGTTCAGTGAATCTTAAGTACAATTAGAAAGCTGCTGATGGTTACCACAGGACACAAGTGAGCATGCCAAGCTGGATGAGGTTCAGGGAGCCCATGAGGCCTTCAGACAACTGAGGAAAGCTGGGAATGATAGAAGTGGTTCACCCCAGGGACGAGCATGCCAGTTGGTTATCTAGTGTGAAGCTATCAGTCCTGAAAACACACAAGAAACATATGGACTCAACATATTATAATAAGGATATGTATGCACATACACTATATAGATCCATGCAATAACAATTTGTAAAAAAAGGCCATGGATTTGAAGGAAAGCCGAGAGGGGTTATAGGGGAGTGTTTGAAGGGAAGAAAGGGAATGGGGAAATGTAGTAATTAAATTACAATTTCAAAAATAAACAAAAAGAAAAGTAGCAGCTACGATGGCTTTTACTTTTAATTTACTATGAGACAATGTCACATTGTTTCTAAAAATAGAAGAAGAAGAAGAAGAAGAAGAAGAAGAAGAAGAAGAAGAAGAAGAAGAAGAAGAAGAAGAAGAAGAAGAAGAAGAAGANAGAAGAAGAAGAAGAAGAAGAAGAAGAAGAAGAAGAAGAAGAAGAAGAAGAAGAAGAAGAAGAAGAAGAAGAAGAAGAAGAAGAAGAAGAAATCGGTGTGATCTTTCCAAAGAGAGTCTTTCCCCCATTTTGCTGAGTATTCAGTTTTGTTTTCAAAATATCATCCTATAATGTTATTTGTGCAAATAATTTAATTGCTGGTAACTTTAAAAATCTAGAAATATTTTAGCTCAAATAAAAACTCTGTAGATATATCTTAGAGATTAAGAGTAGTGAATGATTTCCCAGAGAACCCAGGTTCAATACCCAGCACCCATATGGCAGCTCTTAACTGTGCACAGCTTCAGTTCACAGAGACCTGGCACCCTCTTCTGGTCTCCATGGGAACCAGATAAGCAAGTAGTATACAGACATACATGCAGGCAAAGTGTGTGTGTGTGTGTGTGTGTGTGTAGTAATTTAAAAAAAACAGAATTATATTAACAATTGCATCATTGGGAGCACATATCCTGTTACTGACTGGTTCCCACTTCTGTGAAAATAAATGAAATACAGAGGTTTCTTCAAGACTACCTCTGTCCACCACCCATATTTTATCTTCCATTTTCTTATGTAACAACTGTCTTTACAGGGCAGTTTTAAGGATGTTGACATAAAAGGTTTATGCATTGGGTCAGAGTATGAAAGTACTGCTCATTCCCCACCTCAGGCAATGATGGCATGACTTGCAGAATAATTTTGGGGATGCGTGAATTCCTCAGGCTACTATTGCAGATTTCAGTGAGAACCTACACAATAATTATAGGATACCTAGACCTAACTGTGTGCAAAAATGTAAGCTTCATTCTCCATAAACCAGAGTACTTGAAATGGTTTGGTTGTGTTGCTTCATTTACTGTGTGATGTAAATCTAAAACTATTTCACTATTTGGTAACACTTTCTTATATTAAATAAATTTTTCTGAGACAATGAGCTTAACAAAAAAGTAATATTTATATTCTCAAGAAATTTTTTGAATATAATATTCATAAAAATATTATTGACAGATACTGTCCAGCAAGCAAGCAAGTATTATATCTTCTGTAAAGAAAAGATGGAAGCACACCAAAGAAACAGTGATATGTTTTCCAGAGCAGAAGGGTAACCATAGCAGAAGTTCATAACTGTATGAAATATCTTTACGTAACTTTAAAGTATGATTTCACTCACCTCTAAATAAAATTTGTGAATTTTAAGTTCCAAATTGAATTCTTTGAACATATAAAAAACAAAATAAATGCTCTTAATTTTAACTTTGAAACAAAAGAAAAACTTTCAGATAAATCATAATTTTTTCTTTAAAAATTATAGCCAATGATTATCAGTTCTTTTAGTAATTAGCCATTTTTCTAATTCATATGTAAATGAAAACTTAATCTTAAAGAAAAATATCTGACATTATTATAACTGATGAGGTATATTGAATTAAAAAGCTTAACAAATTATTTTTTTCACTGATAATACTAGCATTAATTGTGTCCGAGTAATGCATTGTGGTATGAGAACTATATACTTATAATAAATAGGAAAATTCATCTGAAATTGATTAGACTCTTGCATAATTCACAGCTATGTGCAACAAGATAAAATGTTTAATCAAAATAGAAGTTGCGTTTATCAAAAGTATAGCATTTGTATATATTTTCAGAGTGAACCTAATAAATATGTGGGAAAGAAATTAAGTACAAAATGAAAAATATTTAGAATAACAAAAATTACTTTCACTAAATTTTTTTTTGTAATTAATCAGACTTAAACATTTAAATGATGGAAGAACTATTTTGTAAACCAATGAAACTATACTACATTTCATTTATTATTAATATAATATATTAATAATAATTTAATAATTTGATTTAAAATATCATGGCATGAAATCATTTATATATAACTTCTATATCCAGGTAGGCAAACTATGCTTTTATAGTCTCACAGTATCAAAATTTGAAAAAAATAAAAGGGGTACAAATAGAAAATTTGATCATTTTCTTACAAAATATTTGTCTATATACCATAATAAAATTAAACACCAAATATTTGAGGAACTATCTGTAGATAAGTAGTTTCTATTTTTTTTACTACAAATTGCAAATAAAGACTGGCTAGATGGTTCACTGAGTAGATAAAGATGCTGCCTGGCAACCCTGACAATCTGAGTTCAAACTCCAAAATCTTCAATTTCTCCTCTGACCTCCGTGTGTGTGTGTGTGTGTGTGTGTGTGTGTGTGTGTGTGTGTACACATACATATGTATATATGATGCATGTATACAAATACATGAGTACACACACACACATTCTTTTATTACCTAATAAGAATTTGATCTGAAGTTTCTATAAATCTTTGTGTTAAGAAAATATCTTCTCAACTAAGAGCACAATTCAAAAGTAGCTATAGATATAAGACACTCACATCCAACAAATACTTTATGTTTCATCTATAATGTATAACTTTGAAAAGAGTTTCATGAAAGAAATTTTAGACATAAGGCCGTATTTTGATAATAGGTGTATTATATGGTAAACACTAGCCATGTGTATTAGATAAATAATGTTTAAAAACTTATTAAAACTTTCACACATATCAAAAATAAAGATTCTACTTTATTTTTAAAGTTAAGTTTATGAGTTTTGACAGATAATGTATCAACTTCATTGTTTTTCTATCATGGATTATTTTGGCTTTGGTGTTGGGTAAGTACACAAAATATATCTGACTCCAAAAGTGTATAATTTACTGTGAAGCTCTGTGCCTTTGTTCCAGATGCCTATTCTAACTTATAGAATTCAATTTGTTTTATTTTGATGTATGGTGTTTTTGTTTGTGAATTTTTTAATAAATTTTGTCAAATTAAAAAATAAAGTTTAGAAAGATAAAAATAATTGTTTGACATTGTCTTCAGGTAAAATATTACTTCAAACACAACTTTGTTTATTAATATATTTTCTGACAAGAAAGAATGTGTGAGTTCATCAGCACAATATAAGCATGCACATGTATTTGTATAAGCTGCTTAAACATTTTATGACTTTATCTTGAGAGAACACTTTTGGTTCTCTAAACTGTCCTGTTTCTGTGATAAATTACATTAATTCAATCATCATTATCATTGGCTCTAGGAGTCTCTGCTACTCATTTATGTTCACAAAATATTCCATAAAGAATGTTCTAAAAAAGTCAAAAATAACATAGGTGTTTTGTAGTGTAGACTTAGGAGACTTTAGAGCAGATAAAGCATGCTAGTTGAACTCCACAATTTCACAAGTCAAAAATCACATGTTTCTGCCAACTTGTTTCTTCCTAAGAATTTCTTCATGTGTTGTTCTGATTTTTAAAAAAAAAAAAGGGAAAAGAAAAAGAAGGAAAATAGAACAGTATATATTTTTCTGGATTTAGTTTTTTTTTCATGGTTTGAATCATTTTGAATATTTCCATACTTTCAAAATTAAATGAAAATAACAATTTAGGGTCTTGACATTCAATTTGTGGCCTTAATGCTGACTTTAGGGTATGAGCTGATCTTATTTATCCCAAGACTACTATTATGATGTAATATCCTTTCTAAAAAACAAAGAAATTACCAACTCAAGATTTATTGATTGTGGAGAATGAAGTCATATTCATATTTCAAGAGACAAAATAACCGTCAAGTGAGACAAACAAGTTTTGTTCAAATTGTTACTGCTCAACATCTGTGTCTGAAGCCTTAAAAATCAATATGTGCCTATTTTCTGCCATAAAATTCATTTGAGGCATTTCTGAATTTCAGAAGAAAAATGAGGAGGAGGAGGAAAGGGAAAAAGAGGAAGTGTTGCATGTTTTAAGTACTTGTTGATGAGAACAAATATTGTGTGGACCTCCCTTCATAAATCATTTGACAGTCTCCACATGTACTAAGGAGAGTAATATGCCACTTTTCACCTAAAAATTAAAAATTGACCTCAGGATAGAGTTTATACCACTATCATTATCATGATTATTTTTTAAAAATGATAAGACTTTTTCTGGTGCCATAGGTGTTAACTGGATGCAAAAATTACTATGCATATATATATTTCAAATGTTTTCCATCCTCATTATTCAGATATTCTATATTTTAATTCATCTACTCACCAAAGTTTGGTTTAACTTTAAAATCAACAGCAAGGGCTCATTCATAGGCATGCAGGTAGTAGAAAATGAAATTCCTACATATTCATGCTGTTAGTGGAGTCTGCAAAATACTATTTGGTATTTTTGTTTTAGCTTTTAATGTAAGCAGCTCTCTTTGGGGGATTATTTGCTACTTTTTTCTTATCTTTTCTATTTTTTGTGATTATGTTTTTGTATGTTTATTATTTGCATTTTGGGGGCTCCAAATGATTTCACTATTTAAATTAGAACCAAAAAGTAGTGACAAAATATTTTTATGTTTCATTACTGAAATATTTTGCTGTACTGCACTATACAGAGCATCTTCAAACAGGACTTTCAACACTGTTGATCATGTGTTCACTATCCATGAATCAACAGCATATTTCACATGAGAATACAAACAAAAATAAGATTATGCATTGATTGACTAATCAGTTTTATAACTAAGTCTTATGAGACCCTAATGCAACATTTGTTTAAGAATCAGTGGCTCAATGTTTGTTAATTCAGTATATAATGGTAATTTAATAAAAGATATCCATGAAAATAGACCATATGATTTTAAGAGTTGATCTTTGTTGTTGGCTGATGTGGGAATTCCCTCTGTATGCTGTGATTACCATTAATGAATAAAGAAACTGCTTTGGACCTATAGAAAGACAGAATTTAGGTAGGCAGGGAAAGCTAGGCTGAATGCTGGGAGGAAGAAGGGCAGAGTCAAGGAGATGCCATGGATCTGCCGCCGGAGATAGATGTGCTGAAACTTTGCTGGTAGGCCATGACCTCATGGTGATACACAGATTAATGGAGATGGATTAAATTAATATGTAAGAGTTAGCCAATAAAAAGCTAGAACTAATGGGCCAAACAGTGATTTAATTAATATAATTTCTATGTGATTATTTTTGGTCTAAGCTAGCGGGGCAGCCGGGAACCAAACAGGCGACCTTTTTGTTACAGTTGACTTGAATAGGTTTAGAATTACATAAAACATACACCTCTGTGGTTGTCTGAGAGTATTTTCAGAGATATTAACATAGAATGGAAGACTTAAATGTAGGCAGCACCATTCTACGCCCTGGCCCCCTAGACTGAAGAAAAAGGAAATGAGAAAAAGCAAGCTGAGTAGCAGCATCCATTTCTCTCTGCTTTCTGACTACTGATGCCATGCGACCTGCTATGTCATCCTTCTGTTGCCTAACTTTTCTGCCTTGATGGGCTGTACCCTTAAATAATGAGTCAAAGGCCGGGCGGTGGTGGCGCACGCCTTTAATCCCAGCACTCGGGAGGCAGAGACAGGCGGATCTCTGTGAGTTCGAGACCAACCTGGTCTACAAGAGCTAGTTCCAGGACAGGCTCCAAAGCCACAGAGAAACCCTGTCTCGAAAAACCAAAAAAAATAAATAAATAATGAGTCAAAGTTACTATTCTTTTAGTTGTTTTTCTTAGATGTTTTGTCCCAACAACCAGAAAAACAACTAATCCAGACTTTATAGTGAGTAGGACTGTTGCTCTGACTAGCTCAATCTGTGGTTTTTAGGCCTTTGAAACTGACTGGTAGGAGAAATATGAAAGAGTTTTAAGCTGTGGACTGTAGGAACCCTACTATAACGTAAGCAGAGTTCAAGGGACCATTCTGATAGACGTATGGAAGACAGTAACCTGAAAGAAACGCAGGCAGTGAAGTCTATCACAAGGATTTTATGGGGAAATGGTCTATCGGTCCTTCACGTTGAATTCCAGCAACAAATCTGGCTGTGTTCTGTCTGTTTAATGAGAAGTAAGGTGAAGTCAAATTCAAGGATAATCCAGTTGTTTGTTCAAGCAAATTTCAAGACACCACAGCAGTCGGGCTGTAGCGTGATCATTTCCTGCTAATCTTAATCAAATGAATGAGAAAAAGTAGAAAAAGATGTGCATGAAAGAGTGTGCATTTTGACAAGGAACAGGCACCTGAGTTTGAAGTTGTGGACAAGGCGGGTACAAAGAAAACTATGCATGCTGTAAAAAATTATTAGCATTAAGGGGAACCTTATGATCTACCATAAGAAAGCAGGATAGGAACTCTAAGGGAAAAATCTAATCCATTTTAGGTTACAACTTGCAAAAGTGCAAATCCACAGCAAATGAGAGAAGCTGAACTGAGAATCCCATGAAAATGTTCCCTGTTCCATAACATTCTAAAGAAATGTTTTGTCCAAATTCATCCATCAAGGTACACAGAGGCGACAATAGTTGTAGGAGTCTGGGAAATGTTGTATCTCATTCTGAATGTAAAACTTGGCAGCACTGTCTATGAGATTCAGCAGTCACACAAAATGCAAAAATAGCAGTGGTATGGAGGCATAGAAGCTTGTACCACGGTTCCAGAAAGTCATGGAGTCCAGAGGATATGTAAGCTAGGATTGGGATTCCCTGAAAAAAAAAAGTCCTAAGAGGCTATTGTATAAAATTGTGAAGGTAAACTCTAAGTTGCCACGCCAACCCCAGGATGTTTCAGAAACTAGGATCATTGAATGTCTGAAGCAGTAAAACTGAAAGCGTAGAGTGAAGCCAAGCCAAGAGAGGGAGGCTATGTTTTTAGTGGGTTGTAGAACTGAAAAGGCAGGATTGCCTAAGCCTACTGGCCACAAGCTTCAAGCACTAAACAGGAGCTACTGTGTTTGTTAGCTGCCCTGCTGGGCTTCTGTCTTTCTTTAGTCAACTATCTCCTTGCTATTTCCCAGTCATACCTTGGATAACAGGAAAGCTTACTCTGTGTCAGTGTACATTGGATGTGTTTGACTTGTATATTATTTTACCACTTAAGAGGTTGTCTTGTTTTTTTAAAAAATAGTGTTGAAACTGTTAAATTTCTATGTAGTATTTTGTAGATAACCTAAACGCATTTTTTCCTATGACATTATCATGAGTCTTCAGGGGTCAGCAATGGGATGCCATATCTTAAAAAGGTTGGGTGCATTTTGAAAGTTTAAAAAATTAGTCAATTTCTTTCTTTAATTTTTAAACTCAAATTTCTTGAGAAGTCAGGCAGAGAACTCTTCCAGGAGTTGACTATCAACCTGATTTTCCTAAATGAACTGTGAGAAATTAGGAAACTGGGCACAGAGCACCTTTCCTATTGAGAAGTTACATAGCGGTTCTCTCAGCAGCCTGGGAGCACATATACCCTCATCAAAGTAACCTGTAAAAACAAACAATGTCATTTCTGCAGTTTGGCTTTGAAACAAAAGTCCTTATTCCCCAAAATAATATTATCAGATGTCGACTCCCACACAGTGCCCGAAAGAAAAGTTATTTAGTTAAAAGGTGGAGTGTATTTTGATGGAAATTGTACTGGAGTCCACCTAAGTGATGTGAAACTAAATGACAATCTGGAGTGTTATAGTTTCTCACACCCACATTTCAAAACACATTTTATTCCATGGCCATGCGTGTGTCATAGTTTTTAAAATATCCATCTTAAGACTCAAATGTATGTATGTGAAGAATTTGTCAACAATCATCATTCAGTAAAGGCATGTTCTCCTTGACTTTTCCCTCTCCTGTGGTGCGGCTTGGCCTGGACAGAGGAGACTCTTCCCCCACTGAGATAACAGTTATACAGTGAAGCACCATCTCACATTGATCATGACAAACAATAGGGCCCATTTCACTTCCTTACCTACTTATTTCAATACATCGAAGTGTGCAAATTTTTTAAGGTACAAATTCTATAATATAGAAGCACTGAGGCCTTGCAAAATTGAAACACAGATTCATGAACCTGAAAACAATGCTACAAAAGGTGACTAATTATCATTTTATTCCCTGTATAAATCCTACTTCTACTGTACTAGAAAAAAAATCCAGATAACCCTTGTTGGCCCACAAGGACCTCTACCTGACTTGTCTGCAACTAACTCTCCCATCACGCTTTCCACCTCACTCCTCTTCCAATTAAACCAGTCACATTGTCCTGTATGCACCTCAAACAACTCTATCTCTGCCTTGGAGATGTCTTTGCACTTTCTTTACAGCTGGAATTCCAACATTGCTAACATATTCTTATTTGACTCTCAATTTAAAACTTACCTGTTTCTTCAGAGTCTTTCCCAAACTAAAACTAATGCTCTGAAACCCTAATTTAAATAACTCCCAGTATAATTTTTATAGCCTTCACTTCCTAAAAACTGTTATCCTTGTAACAACCAACCGTTTTCTATTCTGTGTCTAGAGAACTGATTAGAACACAGAAAAGACCATCAAATAGTTTTTGGGATAAAAGCCCAAATTGTTCGTATCTTTTTTTGTACAAAATGTAGTCTTTCAGAGGAGATTATAAACTGAATTATTGCATAAAGTCCTGCTACAAAATAAAACATATCAATTTTAACTATTTATTTTACCTATATAATGTGTAAAATATTATTTTGGTTTGGATTTATTTTTTATTTTTTTCCACATTTTATTCCCTTGAAAAATTATAATATCAGTCAATAAACTTATAAAGAAATTTTGCGAGAACTCCTGGGACATGCAGGCCAACACAGTCCCCACATAAGCGATAGCAATATGTCTCCTTGAGTAGGATGTAGGCTTACACTTGTTTGGGTGTGGAAGGCTTAAGACAGAGAACTCTTCCTAACTATCTAAACTGGGAAAGATAGAAATAAAGGTAATGGCTAAAATCCAGCCCTTGGTGCTGTCAAAGTAAAAGAGAGACTTCAAAAAGATGATAAGAAAAGCAGAACTGCTTTCCAGCAGCACTTAGACACACGGGTGTAATCTCTGACCTGAATTTCAACCCCTGCTTGAAAATCTCTCAAGAACGTTCTATGGAACAAGACATAGTCCGTGATACGCATGCAGCTAGATTTATTGTTCCCTTCAGAAATCATCCCCTTACAGAGCAGGAAATGTGAAATGCTCTCTCCTGTTTCCCCTCATTGGGACACATGTCCTCATGCACAAATCCCACTTGGCCAGTCTCCTCACCGTACCTTTCACTGTAGGCTTTATCTGATAATAGATTCCCAGAAACCTCACCAATCTTTCTTCCAAGTCTCCTCTCATCAAGGCTGCACACTCATCCCGTTTGAGATGGGTTGATCTCCCCAAAGCCCTCTAAACCTTCATCAAGGTTCAGATAAAGGTCGTCTTGACTAGTAAATTCTTTATGTTCAGAATTGTTTATCTCTAGAAATGGCCTAGGATAGCAATAGGAAGGGACAACGTGGCCAGAGAACTTGTGATACATATGCTTAATATTTTAAACAATGTTAGGGGAAATCTCCTTTGTCTAAATAAAAGGGAACATTAAAGAACTTGTAGAGACTGAATAAGAATGAAGATCCAAAGTTCTACCAAGAAACCTCTTGCTGCTACTGACACTCAGGACCCAGTTGGTGCTATTTTTATTTATTTTTTCCATGGTCTTTCTCTTTGCAGAGTGAATAGTAAGATGCGCTGACACTGTGGCACCTGTACATCACAGGATGAGGTTAAGAAGCATGTTTCATAGCTCTAGATGCAAAACTTCTTAATACCAGAGTACACAGCCAGAACCCAGTGTAAACATCAGGAAATGTGGTGACAGTATGTATGTAGTTATAAAACTAAAGTGATATTGGGCGGTGGTGGAACACATCTATAATCCCAGCACTCGGGAGGCAGAGGCAGGCAGATCTCTGTGAGTTCGAGGCCAGCCTGTACTACAAGAGCTAGTTCCAGAACAGGCTGCAAAGCTACAGAGAAACCCTGTCTCGAAAAAGAAAAAGGAAAGGAAAGGAAGGAAGGAAGGCAGGCAGGAAGGAAGGAAGGAAGGGAAACTAAACTAAGTAACCAATCATCCTAAAGTGTGACTAAACTATAATGTGTAAAGTAGCTGCCTTTAACTTAATAATGCTGTCCAACAAATTTTTTTAGGTAGAAAACTATCAATTTGTTCAGAATATTATTTAATTTGTTGAGAAGCTTTGGTAAATTAAGAGAAAAATTGAAAATAACTCAAACATATTGTGTACTCTTCAGTAATAAAAATTTAACTTCAGTGAAAGCATGTACTTCACGGGAAAGTATAGCAGTCTATCAATAGGCTGATAAGCCATCCTCAGCAGTAGTCCCTGAGGCTTACTAGCTCAGAAGGCAAGAGAGGAGCTCCCCAGGCCGGCATTCAAGTTCACTGCCTGGGGGATAGTGAGCTCTCGTCAGTTTTCGGGCCACAAATTATATACCTAACTCTTGTCTACCAATTAAATTGTATGACTTTGGTTGTGAGGATAGCCAATAAAAAGAATGTGGCTGTCTTTTGGTAATGTCACCGCTGGGTAAAACCACCTTAACAGTTATGCCTGGTTGATGATAAATCAGTGTGTCATTAACACATTAAAGAAGGTAGCACTTTAATGTCGGTGCACATACATAGAGATGTCTGCTCCCGAGGGAGCGCCTGTGATGCGCTTCACTTTGTACCTTTCCCAGTGGGTGAAATTCTTCATTGCTGATTGCATTTACTCAGTCACAGATTGACTTCTGTGAACAAGGCCAAACAGATGATCAGGACAGCCTGTGGATTTTCATGATGCCACCTCATCCTTATGTTCTGTTTTACAGGAATATCCTATATTGCAGAAGCAGAGTTTTCTGCACTCAAAGATTTCACATCATAGCGCTCAAAGCCCTCGGATGACTAAGCATATGGCAAGATGGGCCTCCCAGCTATGGCACTAGACACTGCCTTCCCACGTTTACTCACCTCTGGCATAATAAAAGATCAACTGAAACAAGATGGTGCATTTGTATGCTGAGAAAATAATTAGGGCCACACCTTTCACCATACACAAAATCAACACGAAACAGATCAAAGACCTAAACATTTGGCTTAAAACCATGAAATCACTTCAAGATATCAGTGGGGAAAGATTTGTTCCAGTAGGATCCCCAAAACATAGGCAGCAAACCGAAAGTCAACAAATGGCATTCTATCAAATTAAAAGTTCTGACAACAACCAATGGTTAAGAGACAGTATAGAATTATTTTTTTCCTTTTCTTTTCTTTATTGTTAAAAGAAAAATTACACTTCCTCTCCTTGTCCCAGGCCCTCCCACTCCTCCACTACCCCATCTCCCTCCCCCTGCTTCCTTAAGAGGGGGCAGGATAACCTGCCCTGTGGGAAGCCCAAGGCCTTCCCGGTCTAAGAAGGTGTGCATCCATATAGAATAGCCAATACATGCAGAAGAGATAGGTCCCAGTGCCATTATCATTGGCTTCTCAGTCAGTTCCCATTGGCAGCCAAATTCAGAGAGTCCGGTTTGGTCATATGCTCCTTCAGTCCTGGTCCAGCTGGATTTGATGAGCTCCCAATAGATCAAGCACACTGTCTCAGTTGGTGGGCCAGTCCCTCACAGTCCTGACTTCCTTGCTCATCTTCTACCTCCTTCTGCTTTTCGACTGGACCTTGGGAGCTCAGTCCCTTGCTCTGATGTGAATGTTGGTCTCTGGCTCTATCTCCATTCATCGTGCGAAATTTCTATGGTGATGATCAAAATATTCATCAATGTAACTATGGGACAAGGCTAGTTCAGGCACCCTCTCCTCTGCTTCCCAAGTACCTAGGTGGGGACATCCCTGTGGACACCTGGGATCCCCTCTAGAGACAAGTCTCTTGACAAACCTAAAATGACTCCCTTAATGTAGATATCTTATTCCCTTCTCCAATATCCACCCTTCCTCCATCTCCACCCTTCCACACCCCTAAGCTCCCCCCAGTTCTTCCCTTTTCCCTTCTACCCCCCTCCACAACAATTCCAGCAAGGAAGCAATACCCAGGATACATAAAATACCAAAAATTCTCTACAAAACCCCCACAAATAATACATTAAAATGAGCAAAATATTGGAATAGATATTCCCCAAAAGGAAATACAGAAATGGTCAGCAAGTAAATTAAAAAAGGGCATCATTAATCCTCACAGAAATTAAGCGCAGTCAGTACCACAGTGCAATGTTGTCTCACCTCAGTAGGAATGGCTAATGTCAACAAAACTGAAGTGTTAACTGAAATGAGGCATGCACAGAAAGACAAGCAGCATGCGTCCTCACCCGCTGATGGAAAATACAGTCTCTCAGTACCATAGGATGAAACATCAGTCACTAGAACCTAAGAGCACAGAATGAGGGGACAGAACAGCACGGCTAGGCAAGAGAAAGCAGTTCTGGCTTTCTCTTCCACACTCAGGGAACATCTCCACATATAAAAATAATTAATGTCAGAAGAGATGCAAGAGTGACTTGTCACTGAGCGATCACTCCAGGTTTTATGTGTATGTGTGAACACGTTCATATATGTGTAAATCATTACCATACAGTACTTCATGCAAGTACAAAATATTTCATAACAGTAAAAAAGAAATATGAAATGAACAATAACATTTGAATTCATGACTGTTAATGCAATATTTTTTATTATATCATCCAAAGTTCTCTTTGTGAATGTTAGTTCAATTCTTCCTCATTTGCCTGCTTGTCAAAAATTTTTTATATTTCAAAGCTGGGGAGATAGCTCAGTCAGTCAAGTGCTTGCCATGCAAATATGAAGACCTAAATTAAATCCCCATATCCACTCTTAAAAAAAATCTGAGTGTTGTTCTAGGTGCTTGTAATCCCATCCCTTGAGAAGTGGAGGCAGGCGGGTCCCTGGAGCTGCTGTCTGGCTACCGCAGTCTTATTGATTAGCCCTAAATCCTAATAAAAGCCTATCTCAAAGCACAAGATGGACAGTTCCTAAAGAACAACACTGCATACTGACCTCTGGCATGTACATGCAAATGCACACGCGTGCCCGTACGCATATGAACACACACACACACACACACACACACACACACACATCGTTACAGTTCACTGTGTTTCCATGAGGATGTCATCCTTTAGCCACTGGCGGTGGCCACTATGAGGACTGTCTGCCTGCTGACAATTAAGTTATTCTTTCCAGGAATGTTAAGCTTCCCCTAACTTCATGCTTGACATTAGTGTCTGTATCAATTTCTTCTTACTACATAGTGTGTATTCCTATAGATTTCTTTAAGGTACTTACTTTAAAGTGAGCACACTAGTCACAGGTCTTTGTGTACAAATTGGTCTTCATATAAGCTGATATGTAAACACTTTAATATAAAGAACGGGTACAAGAAAGAATCCTGAACACAAGAGAGAATACTTATCCTGTATTCTATAAAGTCCAGACTCGGCTAGAACCTGACATAAAAGTTCAGAACTCAGTCATGAGCCCTGAATTCCGAGATCTCTTCATGGACTGTGTCTGCTCTCTACTGGACAGAAGCTATATCAGCTAGGCTTCAGTGTTAGTACTTCTGAAGAAAGTAGATACATCATCTTTTCTCATACAAAAGAGCTACAGAATCACTTCTTATTCTAATTTTTATAAGAAAGATGATTATACATTATAATTAAAATCTAGAAGCTTTGAATATTTGAAAAAGAGAAAGACATATGTGTTAGCTTTATTTTTAAAATGTGCTTTTAAACTTATTACCAACTTATTTCCAGCTAATTAGAATTCATATCATCATTTATTTAGATATCTTTACTACTCACAATCAATGAACAATGATTTAGTATGCTTGTTCTTAAAGAGAAGTTCACTATTCCCCATATTGCAGAGAGAGAGAGACAGAGACAGAGACAGAGAGAGAGTTTTACACATGGTAGTAGCAATTCCCTGTTGATTAAAAACTAACAAAACAGTCAGACATCAATTTTGAAACTAAGAATCTAGTAATTCCAGTTTTGAAAATACAGCAGCTGCCTGGAACTGCTGCTTTCCTGATGCTGGCCCTGCTCATCCTACACGTTGCCAGCACTGCACTCCTGCTGCGATGGGAAACAGTGTTTATTTGTTGCCTATCTGCCCTGCACATACCTCTCTATGAGTAAAGCATAGAAGGAACTGCGACAGAAAGAAGCATGAGGACATTGCAACCTGACAAAAAGAAAACAAAGGAGCATGTGAGAAAAAAATCACAAAATGAAATTAAATTTATAAGTTTCCAGGAAAATAACACAAAGATAAGCCTTTCTAATGTCTTCTGATTTTCAGTTCAAATATATGTATATTACCCACAATATATTGCAGAAAAAGTTATATATTAAACACTTTAATTAAAGAAATTATTTTCAAGCCGGTCTATGTGTGGTCCTCAGTGTCTGAAGGAACGCCCTACAGAATATTCAGACACAGTTGTCTTTTAAAGAGACATTTTCTGGTGTCTCAGTTTTTATACATCCCCCTTTCCCACATTCTTATTTTTCTGTGAGTCTCCTTTTATGATGGGTATTTCCCTCCTATTCTCAACAACCAAACTAAAATGACTTCTCTCTTTTCCTACAAAAACTCCAAAGGAAATTCAGCAGCCTTTTCCTCTCTTAGAAACTCCTCACAGTTCCTCAGAGTTCCTGTAACTTTCCCTCAGTTTCTCACCTTTCTGTAACCTTTCCTTAAAGACCTGATTCTGATTCGCACACCTCAACAAGAGTCCACAACTTTAATCTTCATAGTGAGACAGTGACTACAGAACACCTCTCCTACGTCTATCATTGAGTGTGAGTGTCCAGTAGCTTAGGGGTCATATACAACCGGATTGTGAAAGGTCCCAGCAGTCCTAGAACCCTGCATCTCATCCCGACATGACATTCTATATCTCAGCTACATAGAAATGCTCTTAATTTTCTAAATAATTTTATTTCATTCTCTGTGTGGTTCTACTTTGCCTTGACCTGACCTTTGTTCCTCTATTCTTTGCTCTCAGTTGATGCTTCCAGGTCCACTTCAGTTATAGCTCTTGCAAATGTTCTTTCTTGAACACTGGCTTCCACTCTCCCAAAGCTGTAAGCAGGCTTCAGTTCTTCACTCTCCTAATGAAGCTTTCTTCCTTTTAGCATGACTGTTTAACTGTTCATACACCTGTTCATATCACAGATAAAGATTGAAATTTTTATTTTATTTAATCATTGTTGGGGTGGATCTTTCTTTTTCAAGCAGGATCTCATTTAGCCTGGGATAGGCTTGAACTCACTATGTAGACAAGAATGACCTTGAACTTGCGACTCTCCTGTATCTGTCTCTTGAGCATTAGAATTACTGCTGTGTCCTACGATGTCCAGTTTAGAGTAAACATTTCCATTTGATGCGCTCAACTCTAGAATTTCATTTCAGACAGACAACTAAACTTATCTGGACTATACTACACCCCTCTGGCCTTCTCAATAAACCAGAGCTGCTGACTGATGTCCTAGCCGATTACTGGAATCTCTTTGAATATTAAAATGCTATAGACACACACTGTCTACATTTAGTAAAAGTTTGCACTGTGTATGTTAGCAGCCATGAGACTCCTTACACATTTTCAACCCGAGAAGGCCACATTTCATAACTTTTATGAAGCACAGTTATTTTCTGCAATTCAAAATGGCCAGGGTATTATTCTTAAGTTCTCAGCATGAACTTGGATAGACACCGAATGACGGCAATCAGCACTCAGTATCTATAGCATCACCACAGAAAGAAATTCACACTGTGTCATAAGGTCAGAAGAAGAACTAAATAAAGTACTCATTATTGCTACTTAGATTGCTCTGTGATATGTCCTACTCAATCTGACCCCAGGAAACAAGACTATTATTTCTATTAATATGGTCTAAACATGTGAAAAGTTTTTATAGAATTATATTTCTCTATAGAAACATGTTCCCATAGTTCCCATAATTTAGTCATTAAAAATCTTTCAGAAAAAACTAATAAAAATTATTACATCCTATACTGATTTAATTATAATTTCTGCATTGTAATGTATTTACCTAAGTTAATTAGATTTAGTCTTTTAATCTCTGACATGGACTTGTCAGTGGATTTTGGCATACCTGAAGAGCAGCGTTCTCTGAGAGGCATTTTCAAGGGAACAGAACAGACAGTTTCCCTGAGAGATGTCTCTTACCAGAGAGGTTTAACAGGTTTATGGATCTCTTTCAGAAGGTGTTCTTCCTCACCACTGCTAGAGAAGGCAGCTCATTTGATCCCGGCTTCTCAGACCACAAAATAATCACTCAGAAACTATAGTATTTGCAATACTGTTTGGCCAATAGCTTACGCATATTGCTAGCTAGCTCTTACATCTAGAATTAACCTATTTCCATTATTTTATATCTTACCATGAGGTTCATGGTCTACCATCAAGGTTCCAGCTGGTAGCTCACATTTTCTCCCTCTGGCGGCTACATGGCATCTCGTGACACTACCTCCTTTCTCTTTATGCATCTTTTCCAGCCTGGTTATATTCTGTTAAGCCATTTGCCAAAAACAGCTTCTTTATTCATTAACTAAATGCAACACATACACAGAAGGACTTCCCAAACCACACCACTGAAAGCAACATTCTGAACGATGCTCACTTGAACTAACTTGTGGGAACTCAAAACAACCCACAAATGTACTACACAACCAAATCCAATAGTTGCCATTTTCTTTTTTAAATGTGAAAAGGAAGTAGAATGGAATGGGAAAAAAAGAAGAAGCAATGGATATGCCTGTGAATGGTTCATTGTGTCTCTTACTGTCAGCATTAATTGCAAGCAAGTATAGTAGAATACTATTTGTGTGGTCTTGTATTTGCCATTTTGGTTATGGTATCTTCCATTTATTCAAGTCTGTGTCATTATCAAGTCTTTTTCCTCACTTGAAAACAAGATCAAAACATTAGGTAACCAATGATGTATTCTGATGGCTCACAAGGGGCACAGTTAAAAGTATGTTAGAACTATTGGTAAGCAGTAATTTCTGATGAGCTAGGTTATGCCATGTCATTTTTTATTTTATAAAATATTCATTTTGTCCCCCAAAATAATGTCTTCAAAGGATCCAGAGAGCAGAAAGTTTAAGGAGTGAATTAAGGGATGGAGAATGACATTCGTTCTAAAGATATTGGAATAAACAAGTTATGAAAATTGACAACTGATTGAGCATCCAGGGAACCTTGAGGTATAATGCAAAACTTGTGGAAAGAACCTTCAGGACACTAAGAACACTACAGGAAAGAAGGAAGAAGAAGAGGTGAGTAGCAGGCAGCCCAGTACGAATGTGTATGCAACAGTTAAATACGGAAGATTTTCTTTTCAGATGGACAAGGAATTGTTGATGGGGTTGAAGCAAAGATATGAGGTGACTAGAATGTAGTCCAGGTCTCGTCTCTTCGAATGGAACTCACATCAAATGATCTGTTGCAATTTCTATCCAACTGCATCGGTGGGTGCTGCTAACAAAGGATACGCAGAACCAGCACAAAATCCAGACCCAAGAAGAGGTTCTGACTGAACACTTGCCTGCTTGACCTGTTCCCTCTGCAGCAATCTGTAAGCCCATCTTTAAAACACCTGCAGTTCCATGGATAACAGAGCAAAATAGGCATGGAATATGTGAGTGTGTCCTCACCTTTACGGAATCCCATAAGCTCAAGATAGCTTAAAATTCATTTTTAGATGAATATCCTTACCCAGTTGACTTTTCAAAAAAGGATTCTAATACAATATTTTTAGATCATTTAAATGAAGAAAAAAATCAAAATTTTATTTTCATTTTGGTGAAAAGATGTCCTCTTTAGTTAGAATATTTCTTCCAGAGACTAACTTTTCCAAAAATCCAAATGCAATTGTTAGAATGAGAAAAACAACTTCACTATATCTTGGCTAGTTTTTCAGGTTGATGTCTTAATAAAAGCTTAGGGTTGTTAACCAACAGTAATGTAAGTTAATGGAGACATCAGCTACCAGGGTATGCTTCATATGTATCTTAAGGATTTCGTCAGAGCAGACTACACAGATATTCACTCGCCCTTAAGGGTTATTGTTCTCAGGCTTTAGTGCCACCCTTATATCTAACAGAATGTAACTTACTGTGATATTCTATTAGCTTACCAACAATGTTCTAAAGTCTTTTATCTTATTCATAACAAAAAGTAAAGAATAGGTATTTTGGCTAGGGTCCACTAATGAGTGAGTACATACCGTACTCATCTTTTTGGGTTTAGGATATCTCACTAAGG
>JAQHUG010000042.1:791808-803581 GCA_028555095.1 Dicrostonyx torquatus | reverse complement strand
GTGTGTATTGTTGGGAACTGCAGATCCCTGGCCCCTTGACTTTCTTTGCCTGACTCAGACCCCTTTGCCTGCTGAAGTGAACTGAACAAAACACCTGTGCCTGCAGCTGCTCTGAGCACGAGACTTTGATGGCAGAAGAGTGGATTCTGATGAGGCCTGCAGCTTAAAAATCCCAAGAGTTGGGAGTGGCTAAAAAATCCCTGTATAAGTTTCCCTGGAGCACAATAAACTTGGCATTCTTGTATCAAAGATGACCCTCGTCTGTGTCTCTGTCTGTCTCTGTGCGTGTGTTTTTAAGTCTCCAGGCCCACTTCCCGGCTCCTGTACCACCTGTAGTGGCACAGGCGCTACAGGAGTAGTACCATAGAGTGTGGAGCAGACGCTGTGATTTATAATATATATACAAAGTTCAGAAGTAATTTTTGTTTCTTTTAAATATATTCACTTTTCAACTTGAGTAGGTTAGTCTCTTCATGAAACAGGTATAATATCCACTAAACCAAACACTAAAATAATTTCAACATTATATAACTGCAGAATTTACCTTTATACCTTATAAGGGACTTTCTTACTCTCAACCTCAATCATATTAGGCTGAGATCAATTACATGAATTGAAATCATATGTGATCACAGCTGTAATGAATCAATTACCTATGTGATTCATTCAGTGTTTAAGATCACAAAGCCTGGAACCTATGGCTTAGGTTCAAATATCAGTTCTGTCAGTTTTTTCATTTTGATAAATCATGTAAACTCTGTGTCAAAATCTTTGTAAAATGGAAGAGTAACTATATTTATTTAAGACTATTAATGAGAATCATTAGCTATTCCTAACATATTATCTGAGTGGCACCATGACAGTTGTCATTGTCTTTTCAATATTCATCACCAAACACTTATCAGGCAGTATTTCAAGTTTATGTATGAAACATTGCCTATTATTGTTACCCATAATACAGAAAGTTCTACAGGTTTTATTCATCTTAGTTATCAAATAAATGACAGCGTATACCTTATCCTAAAATTTGACAGGGAAACATGTTTACACAATAAGATGATGCAGACTGGTTCTTACATATGCCGTGCTTACAAACACCAGTTGCATGGTAACCTCAAACTGTCCGTCCTTGTGTGTCATCTATATCAGATTTCCTTTCATTAGATAACTGGAGGGGTAGGGAGTATATCTGTCACTTTCAAAAAAAATAGTGAGAGATGTTTTTAAATGTCATCGTCCTGTAGTTATCTCTGGCTTTTCTCTCCAAGGTCTATGAGCAAGCAGAGTACTCTCAGTCACATCAGTCTGAGCTCATGGAATGCCTAGGAACAAAGCCCCAACCCAGCTCGGTGTAATTCAGTAGACAGCCAGGTCGGCTCTTCAGAACATAGTGTCTCAGAAATAAAAATACTTTGTCTTTTGAAACGATGAATTCATTAGGGCTTGTGGGTATGAGAAATAATTCAAACCTTATTCGCTAAAAATGCTTGCTAAATGGTCAAAGAAAAACAAGCCATCAACTGTTTTAACCACATTGCACACCCACATGAAGCTGTGTGGCTTCCAGAATCAAATGCTCAGCACTTAGAACTACAGTGGGGATAAACAATCACTAAGTCCTTAGTGTCCCATAAGGATGGCTCAGACATACTGACTTGGATGGGTAGGGTTGACGCCTATGCAATTTGAAAAGGTTAGTTCAATATGATTGATGAACTATGGAGGAATAAATACAGCCATATATATATATATATATATATATATACACACACACACACACACACACACACATGTTACCAATGGTTACTATTTTCTGTTCCTTTGTATGATATAAATCAAATAAATAGTACTAAAACATAAAAAATATACAGTCTTAAAAGATTACTCATTCATTTGAAGTTCCCATTTTGTGCAATCCCAACAAACATGGTGGCTCGTTTTTGTCTCTTGTTTTGTTTATTTGTTTGTTTGAGTTTTTTTTGCTTTGTTTTTTGTTTTGGTTTTCTTGCCTGCCATACTTCAAATGGCATTTCTTGGTTATGATGATGAGATAAATAGATAAATTAGGTATCTTTTATCCCTAAAAGGCTGGTATTAAAACTTTCTTAAAAATCTAGTAAGATCTCATAGAAAATATACACATTCAAACCATGTTTCTGCCTCTGAGTTCTTCAAATTCATTTTTTCTCTAGCATAACAAAAAATCAGTATATATTAGTGCACAAATTTAATTCCTTGCACTCAGGAAGCAGAGAAAGGAAGATCTTTGTAAATTGGAGACTAGCCTAGTCTACATAGTGTATTCCAGATCAGTTGGGATTAATTAGTGAGGGAATAATAATAATAATAAATCTTATAAATAAAAGAAATAAGCTATCTTTTGATACATGTATGAAAGGGCTTTGTGCCAACAGACTCCCAAACAATAACAGCTATGACTGTTTCGGTTGGTTTCCTTTCATAGGTTGAGGGTGAGTTCCTATTGCTGAAGACAACACACACTTCAGACACAAGACCCAGAGGTTCTAGGCTGCCTGTGACCTGAACACATCTTCCCTGGAAATTAGCTTTTGCAAGCTTCCAAAGGAAAGAAGCTAAACAGTGGTTCTAGCAGCTGTGATCCCTATGAACCAGTGAGATGACCAGTATGACTGGAGAAGAAGCACTAATATCGTGGTATGACCAACAGCTCTTTTGTTGGACCTAGGACCCTCTCAATAGGACAGAAATGAGCATATTCCTAGCTGCAATCTAAACATTCTATTCTTATACCCACAGATAGTTGGGCAACTCTCACTCCTCATCAAAGAAACCTCTTTTTTGCACAGAACGTGAACCATTACCAAAAACCAAAATTGGCCAAAATATAGAGAACAGGTGATCATGCAGTACTCAATTTCAGTTGATTCCTCTACAAACCATTTCCTGCACCTAAGGCTCAGAGAACATCTCAGAAGAGAGGGCAGAAAGATTATGGGAGTCAGAGGACCAAAAGATATGCTGTGAGATTAGTTATCCTAGAAATGACAGGCAATCTTCTCCCATGATGCCTCAAAAACATATAACACCAATAGACATACTAACAAACACAGACTCCTACAGGGCCCCACCCATAGACATGGAATGCTGAGAGCAAGAAAAACAGTTCTCCCCAGGGATGAGTCTCAAATTGGTTATCCAGTACCAAGTGGTCAGCCCTGATATTCATACAAATGACACTGAATAGATTGAGAAAGTTGTATTTATACATTTAGATCTTCATATATATATATATATATATATATATATGGTAAAATAACAGCTAGTGAAAAGGAGACAATAATTTCAATGAGTAAGGGGAGGAGCCATGGGAGAGGTTGTAGGGAGCTAAGGCAAGAGGAAAAGTTTTTAAAAGAATTACAGTTTTAAAAATAAACAAACATAAAACCTCAAGAACAATAATTTAAAAAAGAAATTAACTTTCTGGCACAAGGAACAATACAGTATAAAAAGACTTTAGGTGCTTCCCTTAAGGATACACACTGAATTTAGCAATTACACATCATAAATTTTGGCTGCTGTGTCTGATTACAATCACCTACAAAATCTATTAGAATTAGATATGTACTAGAAATCTACTAGAATTGGGAAATCTTAGGTTTTATCATGCAATATTCTAAATAAATATCTCTAGAATCTAAACCTCTAAAAGGAAAAATGGGATTTCTGTGCTTTATCAGAAACATCAGAAGTAACTATGATACTTAAAGTTTACCAACACTAACATGAGAACTTTTAATCATTTTTAATGTTATATAATTATTAAATTTCTGTTGTCAAGATGCAAAAGAATCTTAAAAGTTATTATAATTAATGGTGTGTGCAAATGTTAGTGCTATTTATCAACTTCTCTCCACTCGTCGCATACCAGCTACATTCCAGCTTCATTGTAGCTACTGTGACTCTACATATTTGTGTTCTAGTCATATCTGTCTCCTGTTCAGTTCCAAAGAATCCTGAAGATTAACTTTGACAATTTTGCTCTGTTTCATTCTTCTTTGAGCACTAGAAAGACAATCAAAAGGAGACTAGAGGAACAGTACCCAGCTCTTAAACAAAACCACTTAATCTGTAAAAAGCTGTTCTATCACTGTCTCTGAATATTCCTCATATTCTCATCAAATCAATCACCACCTCAACTGTTGTCTAATGTGATTTATTCATGCAATGTTTGTAAATTTAGTTGTGCTTAAGTATATTGTCACTTGGATTTTGTATCATGTACTATGCTTTCTTTAGACAGTAGACTATATCTTAGGACATTCTTACATCCTTAGAGAGGGTTTAACAAGTAGGCCAATATTTGTTCAAAAGGTAAATTTAATCTTTCCAAAAGTTCCTCTGCTCTTCTGTGTTTCTTCAGTGACACTTAGCTTTTATTGCCTTTTATTACTACTGTGTGGTGTATTTTGGCCATGTGTGGGAATGTGATAGCTTCTACTAGTTTGGAAGTTCCTTGAAAAGTGGATTGAGTTTTGGTCTATTATAAACCTGTCCATCTCCAACATAATAAAACCTTTGTTCCTATTTATTCATCTGGGACTTGACTAAGTGTGTCCAAGAATTCAAAAATTAGATTGCAAGAAAGAGATTTTGGAGAACATTGAATGTTAAGATGACAGCATTGGCTGTCCTCAGAAGAACGTAACTTGCAGTTACGATTACTGAAGGGAGAAAGGGCACAATGGAAAAATACTTATTCTGCTTCTTATATGTTGTATATTTTTCACAAATTACTCGTGGCTTTTTTCCATTTCAGTTTTATCATTTGTCAAAATTAAAGGACTGGAAAACATCAATGGGGTTCAAATATCATTGCTAAGCAGAATCATTAGCAAGACATGAAAATGCAGGTTTATCATTATCAACCAATTACAACTCTTTGAAATCAAATATATGTGTATTTTTAACAAATTCCCAGATGTGTATATCTATGTACCCCATCTTGATTCACACACTAAAACCCTAATCCCAGTTGATGCTATTGGGAAGTAGGGTATTTGAGGGTAGTCAGGTCATTAGGGTAGGGCCTACATTTTGAGGATTGGCATTCTTATAAGTAACCAATGGGTAATCAGCTACTTCCCACCATGTGGAAAAACATCAAGGCAATGGGAATCATTAACTTGGAAGAAGATTTCTAGTTAAGTATTTCAACCAACTAGCACCCAACCTTAGGCCTCACTCATCAGAATTGTTAGAAAAAAAATATCTGGTGTGTGTCAGAGCAATGAAACTTTGCTATGGTTTCTCAAACTGGGTTTTCAAATCTGAAAACAACTAAGATGATGGATAAAATACCTGAGAGTAATGAAAGGAATATTGTTTAATCCGTGGTCATATAATGAAGGTGCCTGAGGGAAAGTAACCAGAGGAGGGGAGACAGGAATGGTATAGTGCAGGTGTGAATGATGTTTCTACCCTATGATTAATTTAAGTTTAACCTTCGGCCAGAAGATGTTGTAGAATATCATTTTAAGATGTGTTACATTTGTTTCTGTTGTGGAACATTTGTTTAATGATGCAAAGATGTGTTGCATTCTTTTATGCTTCATTTGTTTAACTCTGTGAAGCTGGATCACTGTGCCTGCCTAAAACACCTGATTAGCCTAATAAAAGGCTGAACAGTCAATAGCAAGTTAGAATAAGGATAGGTGGGGCTGGCAGGCAGAGAGAAGAAATGGGAGAAGAAAGGAGAAAAAAGAAGGAGGGAGCAAGAAAGATCTAGGAGCAAAAGAACAAGGAGAAGAGGATAGTAGGGGCCAGTCACACCACCACACAGCCAGTCATGAAGAGTGAGAGTAAGAATACAGAAGTAAGAAAAAGGAAAAGCCCAGAGACAAAAGGTAGACAGGATAATTTAAGGAAAGCTGGCTAGAAATAAGCCAAGCTAAGGTCGGGCACTCATAAGTAAGAAAAAGTCTCCTTGTGTGTGGTTTATTTGAGAGCTGGGTGGCGGGCACCCAAAAGAGTAAAGAGAATAAAAGGAAAAGCAACCAACTACAAGAAGACAAATAGTTCAATTGAGCTTTCAAATGTTAACATTAACTTGTCTGAGGAGTGGATCCTTATGGATATGCTCAGGCTGCACTAAACACTGCGGTCTCCTGCCTATTTCTCATGGTACCCTGCGAAGGTTATTGCAACATCTAAGATGTAATTTATCCTCCGCTACTTAGAGTCAAAAATCAGTTTGTGACTTTTCCAAGCCTAATTCTAATACACTCTAATCAACACATGATACAAAACGTAATGGCAAATTTCTGTTTCCTCCCATGCCAAATGAAGGTAATAGGTGATTTACAGAATTTCTATTTCAAAGAAAATGTCAATTTGGCAGTCAATGACAAAGCACTTTATAACTACTTAGGAATAAATTATAGTCAAAAATATACTCCAAAAGATTAAACAGGGATACATATCATTCAGTTTTTATTGAATTATCTATAACTACCTCAGAAATGACTGGATGCAATAAATGTGTATTTGACATTATAATAATATGCAAATGAAATAATTTTTTAAAATACTGTTCAGAAAACTTATCTCTTAAATTTAAACTATATAAAAATATGTACATTTTTGAAAGGTTGGAGCTCAAACTCCATTATTTTAAAGGTTAGCAGCTGTCTGAATTGAAAACAATTCAATATTAAATTTCTGCAGAATTTAATTAAATGTATTTTAAAATAGCTCTCACATTTTCTAAATATAAGTAATGGTGTGAGGGGGCTTATTTTATAAGGTAAAAGACAAGCTTTGTTTTTTCTTTTTTCTTTTAAAACTTTTGCACTGTGGCTATTATCTTATTTTAAGGTGTAACTTTTGTTTCTTGTGATATGGAACCTCTGCTTTTTATATATTAAGTATCAACAGAAACTCAAACATATATTGACTCCTGATTTAATTTGTTCTCTGCCTCTAAACAAAACATTTCCAGCTTTATCTTCTTTTGATTACATGTCTTTACTTTGTACACAAATGATCAGAAATGGATCTTAACTTGCGATATTCTGACACTTTTATTATGGTCTGGTACTTGTTAAATAGATAAGTCACATAAATAATTGCATTAGCTGAAAGAGACAGTTTTTTAATAGGAAGCTGCTCATTGAATGCCCTGCACAGTATGTTCTGAGCCCGATTCAAAAGAGACATTCCTAAACTCCCCAAGTTCATCTCTCCTTTGAGGGCCATTCCTTCAGAGAAATGAAGGGAGCAGCTTGGCTTGGCTTACCAAGTTTTTTGATGAAGCATTTCCAATAAATTCTACTACTCTCTGACCCAACTTTTGCAAATCTTTCTTGAGAGGAAGGTTCTGGCCCTCATCTCAAAGTAATATGTTCTTTCAACTACTTCAAGGTGGCAGCTAGCAGCTGTGCTCCAGTACAAAAGATTTAAGCTGCGCCTGGGAGCTTTTCTTCTCGAGAGGTTTCCAGTAAAGGGCAGAAGTTCCCCTTTCCTGTGCTGGTTTTAGCTATCAAATAGACCACATTTGATGAAGTTTAAATGCCGGCATCATCTATTATTATGGTTTCTTCACCGTTATTCAACTATGTGTGCTATGTTCTTCCAAGACAAAGATGACACTGCTGCTCACCCCTAAAGAAAGTGTTTTGCAAAAAACTTTAAAGAATGTCCAATGACTCATGCACCCTCTTTTCATTTCCCTTTGTGACTAAAAACAAGTCTTTTGAGAGACTTGGCTGCATCAGAAGTTCAATCTGTGGTCACAGAGAAAGTTAATGATACCTAGACCAAAGTCCTGGACTCCATGACCTCTCCCTCCTCCCACTTGTCCCTCACCTGTCCCATGAGAAAGAAGAAGAGTAGAAGTCTGGGGTCAATTCTATCAACAGTCTTCATACTTATGGTGAAGAAGCTAATGTCATGAGTCATCCTATTAAGTCTCAGATTTTATTTTAAACAAATAGTCTACAATCTCTTTGACTAGAGATTATTTATTCAGCATGCTATCTCTACTTCATATAAGTGCTTGATTTGATTCCTCATTGTATTACTATTAAGAAGATGAGTGTGAGTGAATTCTGTCTTTTAGCTGTAGGTTGAAGATATGATTAGATAAATTTAAAATGCTCTATCCAAAGACATTGCATACTTTTAAAAAAGTTTTAGATTTTTAAAGTCAGGGATGCTTCTTTTTGTAGTGATTAGTGCTTATGCTAACCATACTGACTCATAACTGTTCAAAATGCAAAGATTAAAACAACTGTACGGCTCAGTTACAGTTAGAGAGAACATCTGTATCAACCTACCCCAGCCTATGGCTCAGAGGACATCAAGGAAGAGGAGGAGGAAAGAATGTAAGAGCTGAAGTATGGGGATCAGTGCTTTGAAATATTTCATGGGTGTGATATGGCTGCTGAATGCTTGAACTCAGCATCTGTGCTATCTACACAAGCCAGTTAAAGGTGTAGCATGGATAGGGAAGAGGCTACCAAGGCCCCACTTCTTGATGAGTTCTTGGCAACTAATGACTGCTAGGGAAGGTTGGGGATATAGTCACTGGTAGGTTGCCCATGCCCCAAGTGATGGTCCCATACCCATGGGCATATAGATGGCACAGACACAATGCAATTGATCATAATAAAAACATAGGGAAAAAGAGGACAGAAAATTGGGAGGCACGTGTGTCCTGTATGGGAAGCACAGAAGGACTTGGAGGAGGTAGGGAGGGGTGGATATGATCAAGATATTTTATACACATTTTTTTGAATTTTCAATAAATAAGCAAAAATATTTTTGAAAGTCTATATTTGCAAGGTGGCCACAAAACAGAGTTATCAATACAAAAACTGCTTTTTTTTTACTTAGTAAAAAAAAAAAACAAAAAACAAAAAATTTAATTTTCCCCCCCCCAAATATTTTTGTTCTGAGATCTTTACTGTATAAGTATTAAAATCATGAAAGAAAAGTAATGGAAAACACCCACCCTAAGGTCCACAATACTGATAGTGCCTCTGCAAGCTTTTTTTCCTCTCTAGAATTTTTGGTTTTGCTTTACATTTCTTTGTTTTCTAAATATGTATACAGAACATGCACATTAAGCTGAAAATCACAACATGTAAATTCCATTAGTTATTTTGAGAAGCTTTAGTGTCATTTGCTATTTACCAAATACTCAGGACACTTCAGTCTCTTAGCTGTCAAAGTGACTCATCTTCTGTTTCCTCTTACTCATACTCCCAAGGAGCAGGAACCGAGAGAATTGCAGCTGATGTTCTCAGGCATCACTGTCCAACAGCCATGATAGATTTTTGCTTTAAAATATCCAGGAAAGTCTGCAGTGTGCTTAGTAATGATAGAAACCAATGCCTGCAAAAAGTAAATGCGTTTTCTTGTTTATATAGCTTATACTTTCCACTTTAAATTTCTGCTTTAAAATGAGTTTACCATCTGCAGCTCCAGTTTTCAAACATGCAATTACATGATGAGACTTTTATCTTTTTTATTATTTTATTACTTTAAAAAATACCAATTCAAGCTGGGAGGTGGTGGCGCAAGCCTTTAATCCCAGCACTCGGGGGGCAGAGGCAGGCAGATCTCTGTGAGTTCGAGACCAGCCTGGTCTACAAGAGCTAGTTCCAGGACAGGCTCCAACGCTACAGAGAAACCCTGTCTCGAAAAACAAAAATAAATAAGTAAATAAATAAATTAAAGAAATAAATAAATGAAAAATACCAATTCAAATTCCCATTCTCTCCCCACACCCTCCCACCTCTCCCCCCTCCAATACTAAGATAGGACAAGGCACCCTGCCCTGTGGGAAATCCAAGGCCCTCCTTACTAGGTTGAGCAAGGTATCTTTTCAAAGAGAATAGAATCCCAGAAAACGAGGACACGCAGCAGAGACAAATCCCAGTCCAGTGTCATTGGCCCCTCAGTCTGCTCCATTCAGAGTCAACCACATTCAGAGGGACTAGTCTGATCCCATGCTAGTTCACTCCCAGTCCAGTTGGAGTTGGTGAGCTTCCATTAGCTCAGGCAAAGTGTCTCAGTGGGTCAACCCCTCATGGTATTGACCTTTCAATCCAAATGAAACTCAGAGTTAAATCTGGGACAAGAATTCTGACTAAAAGTTACAGGGACAAACAAAACAGAGAATGGGAAAGAAAGAACATTTCATCACCTCTGCTCCAGCCCTCACGAACACAAGGTGCTGTTTTCCACAGAATCCTGAGGAACATTTTCTACAACCAGGAACCAGATATTTGGAAAAAGTCCTGGTTAAATCCTTTATTGGTAATAAATTCTTGGAAATTTCCATTCTATCTCTTCTCCTTTGTGTATATATCCCAAAGTTGTGTTATAGTGGGTTCACTAGATTAAGATGAGTGTCCCTCTACCCCAGAATATCATGAAGAAACCCTAGCTCTGAAGATTTTTCCTTCAATAAGTATAGATAAGAAGTAAGAATAAGCAATGAAAATATCAATAAGTAAAAGTTGGCTAATTTATTTCCTGCATCCACAGGAAATAAATCACTATTCTTCATAGAAAGCATTTTCCATCAAAAAAATTTTTTTCAAAAAAAGTATGTGATAGTAAATCTTACTATCTTGGATGTTTCAATCATCTAAGGAAATATGAACATCAAATTAGAAACCAAAACTTGCAATTTTAAAATTTTATCAGGAGTTTTGGGATCTAAAGAGTAATAATTATAAATAATAGTCTTAATTATTGTCTGGTTTTAATGAATCATTTTTAACACATGAGAAGCAGTCAGCATGCTCTGACTTCTATGATTTTGAAAGTTTATTATTAGAATTCAAATGTCTAGTTATATCATGACTATATCTATATTTTATGTAACATTAATATATGTGATTACATTTACTAAAATACACAACCATTCAAACAGTTAAAAAAAATTTCAGAATGTTTCTAGGTAGTTAATTTTCTCACAATTATCTAGAAGCTTAATGTTATTATGATGCTGGCAAATAACTTGTTAGCTTAAAAAGTTTCCCAAACTTCTGTTTGGCAGAGAGAAACCTTGGGAATATGAGCACATCAGTGAAATGGAGCAGGAGCCATCATCAATCAACAGTCATTTTGTCACAACAACACCCAACAGTAAGATGGATGTGTTTGGAGGGGTTTTATTTTTTTCATTGAATTTGCTAGTTAGATAGACATCTTTTGCTCACAGTCTGAACGGCTAGGGAATTGAGAAAATCTGAGAATACAAACAAAAAACTTGAGTCATTTTCGAATCATTTAGACATGAAAGATGGATCAGTAGCTTCCTCATATCAGGCCATATTAGAATTAAAAATGTAAAAGCCACATGTCAATGACACTACTGATAAGTTAAAAGTTTAATATTGGGGAACTTCGATAATTTTTTTTGTTCTTTCTTCCAAGAAAAATAGAATTTGATGACCTCAAAGCTTTGCAAAAACACAGCTCATATACATTTTACTGATTGGCTACTTTTACTTTTATAAAACCCTTACTCATTGGGTTCACCTTATTATTTAGCTACTCTAGGATTGTGAACTATAGGCTCAATGTCCCTTGTTTATGGCTAGAGTCTGATGTAGAAGGGTTCTTCTATATTTTGTGTTACTTTCATTGGTTAATAAAGAAAGCTGCCTGGGCCTTTTGATAGGACAGGACTTAGATGGGCGGGGAAAAGAGAACAGTATGCTGGGAAGAAGACTGTGTCGGGGAGAGAGCCGTCATGAAGCCGCCAGGATCAGACATG
>JAQHUG010000042.1:747804-775979 GCA_028555095.1 Dicrostonyx torquatus | reverse complement strand
TGGTGGTTTTTCAGAAAATTTGGAATCATTTTACCTCAAGACCTAGCTATACCAGTCTTGGGAATATACCCAAAGGATGCTCAATCATACCAAAGGACACATGCTAAACAGTGAGTTTCCTTTCTTTAAATTGGTAACAAAGATATGGTAAAACTATAATTATCTAGTGTTCAATCACATCAGAGACCTGAGAAGGATAAAATGTTAACTGAGTAAACAGTAAGTACATAGCAAACAACTTCCAAAACTATAGAAGAGACATCTGACTGCCTTGACAGTCAGTCAAGGTTCCCCTGCAGTGCTGGAACATCCATCTTTGGCCTACAGGTCTAGAAAAATCTAACAGATTTTTTTTATGAAGTAGGAATTTTGAAGGACTTACCTACCTTGTCTTGGCAAAGTTTAGCAGTCAACTTCCTTTGTGTTCTGCTTGTCCAATTTGGACAGCACACTGACAAAAGTTGAGGCAAGGGAAGTTTCTTGCCCAGTGGCTAGCTTTGCCACATTGAAAGCAAACTCCATTTGGAAGTTCATTGGTACCCATCTTCTTCTTTGAAGTAGATTGGTGCTGCCAGAAGTCAATGTATCTCACTGTCATGAAAAGCCTTATGTTATTAAAACATCTTAAATGCTATATTCTATAGATCTCTGAAGTATTTGAAGATAACCTATCTAAAATATTTTTCTGTTTAACATTTATTTAGTTTACTCCCTGACCATGACCAATAACAACTTGAAACTAATCCCCCCCCAAAATAACATATATCCATAACACACCAAATGACCAAAACCCACCCACCTCACCTCTTGGGAATGTGGGCTTCATGTTCTTAAAATTACTAACTGCTGCCTGATAACAACAGCATCTTTAGGGGAACCTAAGAAAACTGGAATAAAGATCAGTTTCTAGGAGAGGTAACTATATCATTTGTTGTCCATGCTCTGTGTGATGGAAAAATGCAGGGCTTAGTTAAAGCCTGGCTAACATAGTCCATGGGGTTAGACCATCTCAGCTAACAGCTTTGAAATTGTCCTGGCTATGTATTTTTGAGGAAACAGCAACAGAGGCATTCTGAGAAGCTGTATCATCTGGGATACTTTTCTTCATTGGTGTTTGGTACTTTTGTTCTGAAAACATACAAACTTTCAGAGTAACATACATATCTGCATTAACATAAGTATGCAAAATACAGTGTACACAAGGCAGTTAAAGATGATTACCTGATCTATGTTTGAGTAGGTAAAAGGCATCTGTCAACTTTACAAATCTGTTTGGACTACATATCCAAACCATAATATAAATCTCCATCTATGCCATGTAAAAGGATGGCATATAGTAATAAGTCATATGGATGCTGTAGCCAATAGGATTTATCATGTCTCATTCAGTCTCAGAGGTCCCCATGTAGGGGACTTAGCAGATGCATCACACTTATCTTGTAGTCTTTCTTGTTATCTTCCTTCATGTCTACAGCTAAGACTTTCAAGAGGTCTCCCCCAGTAACATCTGATCTTTATTATTTTGAAAGAATCCATACTTTTTTTCATTTCCTGTGTAAACAAAGGCATAACCACTCCCCTAATATAACACATTTCCTGACTTCCATTTTGAAGTTAAGACATCCTTAAATTTATATAGGATGGTTTGATTCAGCAATTTATGTGCACCCTAACATTTCTCAGCAGCTGCCATTTTTATTCATTAGCATTTAAAAGATTTAAAATTAATAAAGCACTATTTAGGATCCATCATGTTATGGTAGCTCCCATCTTTAAATGGATTGTTCTTTTTATATTACCTTACTCTCTCTTTAAAGACCTCATTTTATTTTTTTCAAACTACTTATTTTTTTATAACTGTCTATACCCATCTTCTTTTTTCCCTTTCCTACATTTTTGCATCTAAGGCCATTTTTAAGCATATTGTACCTGTTTAGAGGTTTTCTCAGGTTGTACCTGGCTTTCTATATACCTACAGCCTTCTCTGATCACATGAGTCAAGCCCTAAAGGAACAGACATACCAGATACGAAGGGGAAGTTGCATGCAGTAACTTACTGAGGCATCTATGCACTGTAGCATCAGGCAAATGTTATAAAAACGTTGCAATGTCCTTCTGTGTACCTGATGGCTACTTTTGCAGCTCTGCTCCACACATGGTGCTGGTGGCTGGCTCCACCCAGCTCTGGTCCATGAGAGCTGAGCCTCAAACCTTTAGGAATAAGCTGAGAGTTGCAGCTACCCACCCCAGCTCTGGAAAGTTGCTGGAATGTGCTATGGGAAGCATTTCTATCTCACCTCCTGCCAGGTTATCTAAGCTATACCAGTCTAGCAGGTATCTATCTAGTCTACACCAGTTATTCCCAGACCCTATACTTGGATATACAGACCTCCACATTGGACACCAAAGGTAGTCAGACTTAATTTAGACCACCAGTTCCTGAATAATGAAACAGAGACTTTTCATTAATTATGAAAGCTTGGCTTGTTCCCAACTAGATCTTAAAACTTAACCTGTTTATTTTCATCTGCGTCTGCCACATGGCTCATTACCTTTACTCAGTACAGTATATCTGAATTCCTCCACATATGGCTGGTGAATCTCCACCTTTCTGATTCTTTTCCAAATTCCCCTCTCTCCCGGGAAGTCCTGCCTGTCCTCTACTGCCTAGCTATTGGCCATTCTGCCCTTTATTAAACCAATCAGAAGGTGCCTTAGGCAAGAGAGAAGGACAGACACATCTGCACACAGATATCTCACAACACACATGCCTCTTAGATTGTAAGGGATGGAGTCACAGAAAAAGTGGATGTGTTACCTAGGGGAGGTACACAGAACTACAGATTCTCACACCAGCATTGTGTGTCCCTATGTGTAGAAGACATGCAGTCTTCAGGTAGAGGCAGGGTGGGGGTCCCTTCCTAAGAGTGGCAAATGGGGTCAATCATGACATTTTTAAGCAAGTGTGTAACAAGTTTCATAGAAAACACTTCTAAAAATCCTTCGTGTTTTCAGATAAGTCATCCAGAATCTCTTCTTCTAAGTGTCTTCATGACCTGTGTGGAAATTGCCACAGTCAGAGTGCACTCTCATCACATATGAGCATTGTGAGGCCCAGGAAGTCCTGTCATGAAGCCTCAAGGAAGATTTTTAGATAACTGTCTTTCATTTGCCTCCCCCATCCACCTCCTTTTTTTCTGGACAGCAAAGTTCTTCAGAACTCTCTGGTTTCTTAGCAGAGCTGTGTATCATTAGCAGATAAATCTCCAGAGGCAATCAGAAACATCGTTCACCATGAATCTTGCTCAGTAAAACTAAATTACTCATGAATACTAAGCTGTGAATGTGCTGCTGGTTTTTCTCCTGACTGTTGGGGTGAAGGCCACTGAGAAGTGCATCAAGAAAGATGTGATGGTTCAGTCATGTACTTAGTAAGAGCCATGTGCACAGGGAAGCCTGCGGCTAACAGAACTAGCATCACATTGCACAACTCAGGAGCTCTACACTGTGTGTCTCAAGGTTTGGGACAAAGCATTAATGTGCTTAACTAAAAATATTCAACTAGGAAGTTGATGACTGATTTATAAAATAGGTCAAGTCATGCTATAAAACACTCACCTGCTAAATATGTACCTGCTCTAATTCCTTCTGAAGGCTAACAAAAGTCTCAAAGTAGGTACCTATGGCCCTAGAGAGGTAAGTTAAACTATGATTAGCTTTATTTATATAGATTTTCTATATGTAAATTTATTTTACCATGAATTTTACTTTGAGAAGAGTTTGGGAGTGTTGTTTTCTATTAATTCAGACTCAGTAGCTGGAATTCTTTTCCAGAGCCACTCCTGTTTCTGAAATTAGCATGGCTTTCCTTAACCCTCAGACACTCACCAACGTCAAAAGAGGGCTGCCACCTGGTGGAAAGCACTAGCATTTATTTTCATCACAAGCCACATAAATTTTTTTCTTTTCTTTAACAAAAATGGTCTATTTCTGTTGATAAACAGTTATTTGCCCGTCTTCATGAAGATTAGGAAGGCAAGAAGGGTGCTTGGAGGACCATGGCAACTAAACAATGAACTTACCTGACCTGGCAGAGGAGGTAATTTTCAAGGTGTACCTTAACTAACTTCATTGTTGCTCATCCAAATCAAGCCTAGCTCCTTCTAGAACACAAGGTCAACTGCACAAAATTATATCCTATTTCTTCCCGAAGACATAAGAAACAAGAGAAAAAGAAATGGCAAGCTCTTTATTAGTTCTCTCATTCCATTTTTTATATTCAAAATAAATGTAATTGAATCTAGTTAAAGAGAAGAGCAATTCAGTTTTAAAAGCCTAACTATCCTGTAATAATGTTTGCATTTTTCTCTAAGAGAATGTTGGTCAAACTGTAAATGTGGAGCTATTCAGTAAAATACTTTAGAAAGAATTTTATGTAGAAGCAATGTAAGAGGAAATGAAATCAAGAGAATAGGGGGAGAGTAAGATAAGTTGAGAAAAATGAGAAAATAAAAGATTGTTAAAGAACATTAGAGACAAAAAAGTAAGAGAAAGAATTATATGTTTTATGTAGAAGCAATAGAAGGGGAAATGAAATCAAGAGAAAAGGGGAAAGGAAGATAAATTGTGAAAAATAGAAGATTATTAAAGAACATGCAAGACAGAAAAGTAAGAGAATACAGAGGATGGGTAAGAAAGTGAAGGAAGAGTAGGGTTTCAATGGCTGTCTCATCCCTTTGGCTGCTTAGAGTTCTCATAGGCCATATTCAAATCACTGCCAATATCTCAGCAAAAATAGAAGTATTTGCCAGAGATCTCACAGTTCCAAAGTTTGCAGATTTTAATAAGCTAAGTGACAATATTCACCTATAGCACTTAAATGTCAATGCTCAAATTCCAATCCTGGCCACTGTCAAGTAGCTGTATCTTCAGGAAAGATACTGAACCAGTTCATGGTTTAATTTCTCCGTCTGAAAAACAGAGTAAAAGTAATAATGCAGTGGATGGTGTCTGCATACGAATACTCATTTGTACTTAATGGGATGATTTGTACGGATGTATCAAGCACAAGTGTCTCCACATAATAGTCACCTAATATCCTAAATTCTGATTAATGCATTATAACTAGAATTTAGAACATTAAACTAGCTGAATTCTAAATCACTCTTTAAATTACAACCTCTTCTATCTGTAACTTCCAACTAATTAGCTCCATTTATTTTATCAGTTGAAACCTATTCATTAAAACTGTACTTTTGTGTAAGAGTAGCTGCTTTTATAATGGAATGAAAAAGAAGTCCAGGGAGATTTCAGGTAGCATCAGTAAATCAGTAGAGAAGACACTAGCAACCTGACCCTCTCCAGACACAAATACAGCCTGGAAAATAATCATGCTTTAGAACTCCACTTATTTCAGTTTCTCACTGCCAAGCAAAGGCGTGCATGGATGTGGTTCCTTGACTCATACCCTTTTGTCTCATCCCGGCAGATAGATGCTATTCAGATTGGGTCCCGGGTCCTGGCACTCATTTCAGATGATTCCTAATCCTTTGCATTTCATAGTTTCAGGATTTCGCCGGTATAAAAGAGATACAATTTCGTCTGTTTCCCTTCTAATTTTTTTCTTTTTAAGAAAACTAAGTATCATATTAAGTGATATTTCATAGATTTCAAGTGAAACTTTGATTTTTATTTTATTGGGCTATTTAATCATTTAAGTTTTCACTAGCTCTAATCAAACAGCAATGCTTAGAACTGCTTCCAATCCTCACTGTACCGCCGTTTATCTTGTCCATTGCCTCATGCAGCCTTGCAGTAATTTAACAATTATAAAATTCATCACATACTCACATATCTAACGAGAAGTTAATAATATTACTAATAAAGTCAAAATCTCAAATGAGAATTTTATTTTAATGAAGGCTCATTGATCTTTGTAGACTAAAATTCATTTAAGTCAACATTAATTTATTTGTAAAATACAAAGAACAACAAGAGAAAGTGAAGAGTTTTACGTAACAGAATGTAAGGGACAAGCATTTAGAAAAAGAAAGACTGCATTTTTAAAGCAGTGAATTCCTGCCCAAAGCAAATGATTATTTCCTGTCTAACTTCAGGAAGTGATATAGAAAAAGAGTTATAATCTATCCCTCCATATAACCTAGTGACAAGAGTCTCAGGGTCTGAATTTCATCTGTCATGAGAAAAATTTAACAGTCAAAATCCTGACCCTTCCATCTGCAGGGTTGCACAGGTGTGGATTGCCACTGTAGTAAGACAAGGTAGCACCCAAGGACACACTGTATTCCCTCTCTTATCAACTATCATTTCTTGTTTTCTACTTACTAAGCAGGACTATTAGAAAGTGAAATACTGACCTTTTAAGTCTTTTGAACTCCAAAGTTGCCAAGGTATTTTAAATAGAACAATACTAAGTAATTTCTGGCCAGTGAAGATTTAATCAGTTACAAATTGATAATCAGTTACAATTGATATATGAACTGGTGCCAAAAACTTACTGAATATTATTCCACTATAAAACACCTTGGAAATTTGAGAGCTTAGATGATGTGGTATTTTGAATGTAATTGGCCCCCATATGCTCACAGAGAGTGGCATTTTAGGAGGTGTGGCCTTGTTGAAGGAAGTGCGTTACTGTGGGGTCTTCTGTGCCCAAGTATCATTTCCTATTGCTTACCAACCAAGATGTAGGGTTCTAGGCTCCTTCTCCAGAACCGTGCCTGCACGCTTGCAACCATGTTTCCCACCATGATGATAATGGACTAAACCTCTGAAACGGTAAGCCACCACATTAAATGTCTTCATTTAAGACATTGTCAAGTCATGGTGTCTCTCCACACCAATAGAAACACTAAATAAGACAGATGACTTACAAGGTTTTAGCTTAGTAGGTAGTTTCATGGGCATCTCTTCTTCTCAAATAACACATTTCTAGATTCAAGAATCTGTTCAATGAAATTTTTCTGAACTGTATGAAGTCACATGTTATTCCCCATAATTATCCTAACTAAATAGTTCTACCTTGCTAACACGAAAATTGTAAATGATTCAAAAGGTAACTATTAAGAAAGAAGTTTTTACTTAAGAATTATTTTCATTACATGATGTTTCAAAAAGTAAAGCTCAATTAAAACTTCTTAGAAAAAATAAAATTTTCTTTTGTTTTTTTTTCATGGCTGAGAAATTTTATTCATTAAGGTCTTAGGGTGATGATAAAGTTACTTTTATAAAGTTTACCCTATACCATATGGATAGTTTTTAAATAATTTATTTATTTATCTTTTTCTTTACAACCTGACCACTGTTTTCCCTCCTTCCTCTCCTCCCAGTCCCCGTCCCCACCAATATTTTCAAAAGATATTTCAATAATGTCTTTTGGGGAGCTGTAATCATTGCCCAGCCTGTGTTCAGAACCCAGGAGAAGCTGGCACAATAGTGTGCTTCTGTAATCCAAGTGGGCCTATAGCAAGAGGAGAGGTTGGAAACAGGTCTGGAGGTACTCAAGCCGGCAACTTACTGTGTACAGTGCAAATGACAGGAGATTTTAAACAAGGAGGAGGCTGAGATCATCATCCGAGATTGTCCTCTGTCTTCCATGTGTATCTCTCTCTCTCTCTCTCTCTCTCTCTCTCTCTCTCACACACACACACACACACAGCACATACATGAAATCACCCACACAAACACACACACACCCAAAGACTATTTGTAAATATTGATATATTGATTTTATTTTACAAAACTTTAAAAAGAGGACCGCATTAGAAGTAACAGGAAAATTAGGAGAGAAAGCAAGATATCATGGAACAAGAAAGGAGATATTGATATGCTTCTTCTTCTTCTTCTTTTTTTTTTTTTTTTTTTTTGGTTTTCGAGACAGGGTTTCTCTGTGTAACAACTCACTCTGTCCTGGAACTTGCTTTGCAGATCAGGCTCTAACTCACAGAGATCTCCTGCCTCTGTCTCTCAAATGCTGAGATTTAAGGCATATGTCACCATCGCCTGTCCTGACATACTACTTTTCTATAAGATATTAAACTTTCTCTCTTGTCTGCTACTGTAGCCATTTCTTTTAAAGTATGTACTATGTTCCAAAGAGACCTGGTTAAACCAATTTACCGGTTGGAGAAAAAAATAAGTATTTGCTGAAGTAACCAAAACTATTACATTTTCATCACAGACACTTTCAAAGAAAATGCTCACATTGGTTTCCATAAATATAAACAAACTTAGGATAAACTCAGCATAAAAGAAAGCCTTAGTCAAAATGAAAAATAAAAGCCCACAGTCTGTGTTAGTCTCGAGATTAGAAAAGCTTAACAGTAATGAAGAAAAGAAACAACACGGGGTAAAGACCAAAAGTAGTTTGTAGTTTCCAGGGCCGTTACTTTACCTGAGCTGTCTTGCTTATATCAGATGCCATGGCTCCCTGCACCATACAGTTCTTTCCCAGCTCTGTCTGAGAAAACCGGAGGCCCTGCCCATGCACCTTTGCAGACAGGCTAAATCACTACTCAGAGATGTTTAAATGCCCTTGGTCAGGAAAGCATCCTTCTTGAAGATTATTGATTATTTCATTTTTACAATCTCATTTTTTAAAACTTTATTTTTATTACTTCATTTATTTTAGAACATTACTGTTGTAGGAGGAGGGTCCCTTTGTCGGGCTGCTTGTTGTCCCAGCCGCCCTGCTAGCTTACACCCAAAATAATCACATGTAAACTGTATTCATTTAAACACTGCCTGGCCCATTAGTTCTAGCCTCTTATTGGCTAACTCTCACATCTTGATCTAACCCATTTCTATTAATATGTTTCACCACGAGGTCGTGACTTACTGGGAAAGATTCTAACCAGTGTCAGTCTCAGGCAGGAGAACCATGGCATCTGCCACTCTGCCCTTCCTCCCAGCATTCAGTTCTGTCTACTCCACCTATCTAAGGGCTTCCCTATCAAAAGGCCAAGGCAGTTTCTTTATTCAACCAATGAAAGAAACACATAGACAGAAGGACCTCCTACACCACATTATTATATCATGTCTCCCTTCCTTTTTCTCCCTCCATCCTCATATACCCCTTCTTACACTCATTCAAATTCATGTCCCTTTTTCATCAATTGTGGTAACGTAACACACATGCATACGTACACATCATACATATTCCTAAATACATAAATGTAACCTTCTCAATCTGTAAAATGTTGCTTGTGTGTACGTTTTCAGAAAGAACTACAGGCACCTAAGGAAGGCTGAGAGCAGGAGAAATAGTCTTCCCCAAGGAAGAGCACACCAACTGGTTATCCAACACCAAACTGTCAGCAAACGCAGTTTTCAAGTGCTATCCCACGGAGGCTTAGATTTTATCCAGAAAGACTGGGGAACTTGAAGAAATAATTCTGTAAAGTTCTGAAAGGTCATGTTCATTGTTCACAAAGACCATGACATTCTGAAACAAACTCATGAAATTTCTCATAAAAAAACATAAAAAAGAGCAGTGGATGTGATCATTCTTCCAGGACTGCTTGGATGTCTCTAAATGACCACTTCTCTTTTAAAATAACTGGTAAGAAAATTCTTCCTCTAGTATGCCTGGTGCTGCCATCACCATTAATTATGTGTGCTATTGGACGGCAACCACGGGTTAAATCAGTATGCACAATCAGTAGTTGTAAGGCTTTGCCCACTCATTCTTTCAGTGTCCTGCTAACCAGGTAAAGACATGTCTTAATGGACATCTCCAAATTACAATTAGTAGCTTTGGCCAGAAACCTCATGCGCGATTATTTCTTTACAAACACTGAAGGCAAAATATCATCTGCTTCCTTGTGCATGGCAGTAGTCAAGTACCTTCCAAACTGCACAGCTGCACAGCTTTCTAGCTTAAGAACAAAAGCTGCTAAGGCTTTGCCTGCGCAAGGAAAGGGTAACTAAATCCAAGATCTTATTACCTTCCTGTTAGCATGTCTCCTCTTCTCACTCTTCCTCCCAGATCTCAAGTTCCTTATCATTTCCCAGGCCTACCCTCATTCCAACCAACTGAACTTTAATGTCCTAAAATAAAATCAAGAGAAGAGAAAAGGGGGAGGGATGAAACATTGTCAGCCTAATTCAAGACAGGAGCAGAGGCTCTGGCCCTGAGTCAGCAGACAAATCCCCAATAGCTCCATGCCACCTTGTCAGCCAGCTTCCCAAGCCAGAGGGGATTACAATGCTTCCAAAAGCAATTTAGGGACAGACTAAAATGTGAACAGGCAAGTTCATGAGTGAATTATCATAGCTATTCCATAAACCCAGATTTTATCTGGAAGACCAAGTAGAAACAGAATTTTCACAAGTATAAGGAGTTTGTCACTCATGGTTTTCTTGCCCATGTTTGAAATTCAAATAATTCCCTTTGGCTTTAGCAGTATTGAGTATTCTATTCAAAATAAGCATGTCAAAAAAACTCAACTTTTTTAGTCATGAAGCAAATAAGTCCTTTGCATTTTGAAACAATTACATGTGACTACATCTAGAATTATTTTCACTCTTCTGGTGGTTCTTGTTTCTGTTTTATCAAAATATGCAAAAATGTGACAATAATGTTAGTTATCTCCACTGAGCAAATACTGTGTGTCATGTGATAAACACACGTATAATTAAGAATAAATATTCCCAGGACTATAGGAGGTTCATCAGATAAACACACTTAATGTCAAGATTAATGACCTGAGATTGAACCCTGGGGGATTCAGAGGATAGAGGGAGAGAGTCAGTTCCTGGAAGTTGTCCTCTGACTCCTACACATACACTGCAATGCACATATGCCCACATATATATTCACACACACACACACACACACACACATACACACACACATACACACACACACACACGGGAATGGGTTAACATAAAGGCAATGCAAATTTACTAAGTTAATTTTTTTTTGTTTTTTGAGATAGGGTTTCTCTGTGTAACAGTCCTAGCTATCTTAGAATTAGGTCTTGTAGACCAGGCTGACCTTAAACTCACAGAGATCCGCCTGCTCTTTAATCCAAGATTAAAGGCACTGCCTTTGCCTCCCAAGTGGTTAATGGCATGCACCACCAATACCATTTTTAAATGAGTATTATTTTCTTTTAAAGGAATGTCGTGGAAGGATTGTCTATTTTGACATTATATTTTATTTCTTTTTCAGAAACATACTGTTGAACTGATCTCCTAGGCATTTCTCAGCAAACAGCTTCTCTCTGAAAAACTACTACTTTCATAGTTGCCTTTTGATGGCTTTAGGATAGCCCCATGTCTTAGCTAGGCCAGTGGAAACAGTTATGAAGGATCTAAAACAACACCTACTCATGGAATGAGTCCCCTGTGGCCTGTCATCTTGGATTCTATGAAACACTTAATACTCATCTTAAAAAGTTCCTTTCTAGTCTGTACTGCTTTGATGTATATTTCTATTAGTTTCAACTGACCAATGTATAATAATTCTCCAAAATAGAATAATCTGCTATTTTATTATGGTCACCAGTAACTTGACAAGGATTTGTCGACTATTCTTTAAAACTCAGTCTTGGATATAAAATACCAACTTACTCCATTGAAGGATGCCAACTGCTTGCACAGTTCCTTTTTCTCCCCATGATCTTTTTGTTTAAATGAAGATATGATTTAAATCAACATTTATTCCACATAGAACCATAAAAAGAAATTTAGAGTTGTTAAGATACTGTATTCTAATGTTAAACCAAGTATAGAAGACTAGAGATTGTACCTGAGGTAGCAGCTGGTACGTGTTGACCACTTGGCTCACAGCTGTATCACTTAAGATCACACTACACACAGTCTCAAAGAGTGCCATACCACAAATGGGAAATCAAAGGCAGACAAAACCAAGATGACAACCTGTGCTTAGCTACAAAATTATATATATTACTCAAACAGGCCACAAATAATCACATTCTTTAGGGACTGATTTTTGTTCTTGTGAATTATATATAAATCAATAAGCATAATCTGCCACACAAACAAACTAAAAGACCAGAACCACAGGGCCTTTGACAAAATCCAGGATCACTTGATAACAAAAGTGCCGAAGAAGCTGGGGGAGCGGGAGGGCCTAGGACAAGGGGAGTAAATGTAAATTTTTCTTTTAACAATAAAAAAAAGAAACTAGAAAAAAATAAAAAATAAAAAAACAACAACAACAAAAAAAAACAAAAGTGCCGAAGAAACTAGGGAGAAAAGAGATATATCTCAGCATAGTAAAGGCAATTTAAAACAAGTACATAGCCAACATCATCCCAAAAGGAAAGAAACTCAAAGCATTCCCACTAATATCAGGAACAAAATAAGGATTCCCACTCTCTCCATATTGAGTCAATATAGTACTTGAAGTCTTAGCCAGAACAATAAGACAACTGGAGGAAACCAAGATAATACAATAAATACAAATAAATCAAAGTATCTTTATTTGCAGGAATATGAATTTATATATATAATATTTATATTTTATAATATAATATGTATATATTATAATATATTTATATTTTATAAATATATATATTTATAACCCTAAAGAGTCAACCAGGAAATTTCTATAGCTGATAAATATTTCAACAATGTATAAGGATTCAAAATTAACACACAAAAGTCATTACCCTTTCTATTATACAAATGACAGCCTGAAAAAGAAATCAGAGAAATGGTACCTGTCAATGGTACCTCAAAAATTATCTTGGGATAAACTCTAACTGAACAAGTGAAAAAATTGTATAATAAAGCTTTACGACATTGAAGAAAGAAACAAAAGAAGACACCAAAAGATGGAAATATCTCCCATGCTTGTGGATGAGTAGGATTAATATTATGAAAGTGCCCATGCAATCAATATAGACTGATAACAATCTGTATTGCTATAGATTACATGGAATACCCATCAAAACTTCAACTTAATTCTTCACATAAATTTAAAAATCAGCCTTCAATTGCATCTGGAAACACACAGACAAACAACAAACAAACAAAAGCAGGTTAGCTGAAACAATCATGAATAATTAAAGAACTGCTGCAGGTCTCACAATCTCAGATTTCAAGGTAAACTGCAGAATTATAACTATAACAACAGTATGGAATTAGCATAAAAACAGATGAACTGATCAACGGAATAGAACTAAAGACCTGGATATAATTCCACATACCAACAGACAACTGATTTTTAACAAAGAAGCCACCCCCCCCATAAATACATACTAGAGAAAGGACAACATCTTCAGCCAATGGCGCTGGGCAAGGGAATGCAAATAGATACATATTTATCACCCTGCAGAAAACTCAACTCCAAATGGCTCAAGCAGTCTTCTTAAATCTATTACACCACTGGTTTTTAAATTTTGTTGATGAGTATTTTCAGTGCTTTTTAAAAAGACTCTTATCTATTCAATTCCTTTTGTCATTTTTAATATTCTAAACAGAGTTCTAAGCGTCTGAACTTGCAGTCCTCAGAATAACCCCAACCAGAAGTTTCATGAACCTCTCTGATCCTCTGTGACAACGAGGAATGCACAGCTGCAGAACCTGAAATGACTAGCCTGAGGGAAAGACACAAATCTTCGCTGAGGACTTAGTGTATTCTCCGGACTCGGCAGGGCACTTTTTAAGCCAGTCATCTCATGTAGTGAGTGAAGATAGACGCTACATGACATCCTGGATATGAAAGAGGAAATGACAGTTCCCTGGGGCTCAGCAGCCAGAGCAAAACTCAGGTTTGCCCACTTCCATTTTTCAGCAATTACTCACTGAGTGCCTTTGACCTTGTGCCCAGCATCGTGCTAGCTACTGCACTTGAAAAAGTGAGAAGTATAAAAATGAATAAAACAGAACTTGGCTCCAGAGAGCATCTTATTATCAAGTTCAATGGAGCAGTGCTGCTTTTTGTGGGCTGTGTTCACCCATAGATCTGTGCATATGAAGACTCAGATGAGACCCAGAGCCCACTCCAACTGCCCTTAGTTAAGAGACTCTCGACCTTTAGAAAGAGAATAGAAAGGACAAGTGGGCACAATTAAAAGTTCCTTACAAGTATGGAACATGGAAGAGAGCTGGTGTTGAGAAAACAGAAGGAAATGAGCAGATGGGATAAGTGCTGCAGAAAGAATAGCCTTTTTTTCTGGATAAAGGACTTGAAATTTATCCAAAGAATTGCTTTCCTTCCTCCTTCTCTTCTTCACTAGTCTTAATTTCGCCAAATAGCTTTCTTTAGAATTTATCTCTGGAAAATATTACATCCTAAAAATTCCAACAATTAATGTTGTCGTGACAAAACTATGAAAGCCTTTTAAATAGTCTGCTTGTGATTTATAGTGGATTAGCCTTCTCTCTGGAAAGGCAAGAAGAGAAATATTCACACAGTAGCTGCTTTCCTCTTCATGTGGCTTGAATCAAACTAATCCTACTTTTGGAAGAAAGTTATCATGGATTTGATGTTTATGATACACAGTGGTATTCACTAGATATTACAAAACTGCATTCGTCTCTGCTTTTGGCTATTTCTGCTCCTTTGAAATCAAAATAATATAAGAGCATTTCTATCTATGAGGAGGAGGATTTTAATAAATGAATAAAGAGATAAGTAATTTCTGAACAGTAGTAGCCATTTCCTACGAAGGGTGACTTCATCAGATGACGGTCAATCAAAAGCAGCTGTGATCTTCCCTTCTGAGGTGCTGAGGTTGCAGAGAGCATCCTGTGTGCCTGCAGAAGCAGCTTTCAGCTTCCACCTGCCAGGACTCATTCCTTCCCCATCAGTACTGCTTCCTGGACTTCAAGAGCAACCAGAAAACTGAACTTCCTACAGCACTCTCAACAACTGTCTTTCTTCAGTCCATTTTTTTCTTAATCTATCCACACAATCAAAAATATTTCTAAAAATACTTTAGAAATTGACAGAAACTGATGATCATCCACTAATGTCTTTATTTGCATAGAATGATGTTTTGTGTATACACACTGTCCCATAATGTCTTCAGAGATTTATAGCTATAGACACGGAGCATAGTAGTCTGTGTTTAAATTTGAAGCAGTAGTGGCTACTAACCAAAGTAAATACTTTAGAAAGAAAGATAATGCAATAATTCTTTCCCAAAATATTGAGCTCATTATTTATTGGTTCTGGTGAAGGCATGAAGCCAGGAAAAAGGATTTGTCAGCATCCCACTTGGGACCTGAGACAAATATGATCAGAGCTGAGATTCAGCCTAGGCTGGACATGATCTCAGTCGTTTTTGTTTTTCTTTTTGTTTTCTCTGCATTTTGAACTATCCTTATTCCTCTCTCCATAAGATTATATCTAGAAGAACATGAAATGAGGACAAGAACAGGATGAATTTAAAGTTCTTTCTCTCTTAGTATCCTCATTGTTGTCTAAGAAAGACTTACATAGATCTAATCTACATGGGAAGTGGAAAGTAGAAAAAGACAGATCTCCTGAGTGAACTGGGAGCATGGGGACCTTAGGGGACTGTGGAAGGGGAGAAGGGAGAGGCAGGAAAGGGAGCAGAGAAAAATGTAGAGCTCAATAAAAATCAGTAAAAAAGAAAATAAATAAAGTTCTTTCTCTAATCTCATCAACTTAGTTTAAAATATATCATTTATTTCTAGGAGTTTTATTGCTTTAAAGTTAAAGGTAAATTACCTAATCAGGTTAAGAAAATTTTCCCACGTTCCCTGCCATTGCTCAAGAGTTCTGAAATTTTTAGTCATACAGAAAGTTATTTGTTCAAGCAAACCATCAAACAAACAAAAAACTTGATTCTGCCCTACAGATTTTACAGAAAATGGACAACCTGAAACTAATCAGTCAAAAAGAGTGACAGAGGCCTGAGGGTGCAACAAAGCTCACAGAGTACTTGTCTAGTGTGCACAAGCCCTAGGTTTGACCCACAGCATCCCATTAAACAAGATGTGGTGGTGCATGCCTATAATGGCATCACTGGAGATGGAGGCAAGAAGATCAAAAGTTCATGGTCATTCTTGTCTGAATAGCAAACTTGAGGGCAGGCTAGGCTACACGAGACCCTGTATCCAAAAATCAGTGACAGGAACCATTGAGAAACAAATTCATTTCTCTGTTTTCATTTGTGTTGAAATGATAACATAAATACATACAACATTATTCATTTTGCTATAATTCCTTACATTCATTCTGCCTTAATCTTGGAATAAATATTTCTGAGCTACTTTTAAAGGAGTTTTAATTTTTCTTTTCCTTTGTAGAAACACAAAAGTCTTCAGTTGACAGGAGAATTGGAGACAAGGGTACAACCATAAGTGCATCTTGACCTCCATCTGCCACCCTAGGTAAAAGTAATCACGATGTCTGGCTCCTGACACTCCCATCTTCCTGTCTAATGCCTGCTTACCAGAAGGCCAGTGCTGCTCTGCTTGTCATTCCTTGCACATCCCTTCCAGTCTATGCCCCTGGGCTGTCTTTGATCTTCATAATCTAGGTCACACCCATTTCATTCAACCTTGGTTACTCACACCCTCCATTCTGAAAAGAACCAAGGACCCATGTAATAATCGTCTCTTACCACAGGCTACAGATCCTTAGATTTGGATCCCGGTGCCGACACACTAAGCTCCTGGTTTAACTTAATGCTATGCTGCCCTTTTGCCTCCACTGGACCCCAACAACTGTGCTTGTGAGAACTTGGGTTTATCTACAGACATTGGTATGCTTCCAACTCAATTCCTGGGTCACACTTCCTGTTCAAGAGTCATAGATGTTGCTGTGGATCTATGCTGCTAGCAACGGAGCCTCATCCTCAATCCAAGCTCTGTAATGAGTAAGTCTGACCCGACAACTAGACTTTCAGGTCAATACTGAGCAAGCCATTGTTGGATTCTGTCTAGAGAATCTGTCAACGATAAGAGCTGTGAAGAAAGATATGTGATGGCCATTTTTTTAGTGGATGATCACAAAAATGACTTGTACACAAAATTAAGAAAATGATCAACAATGAAGAATAAAACTCACAATGTAGTGTTATAGTAGAAAATGAGAAAAGTTCCTTAGAGAACAATATGACCCAGTATGTGGTATTAGATCCCAGAATATGGTACAGAGGACATCTATACAGCAGCGGTTTTGAAAGACTGCCTACATGCAGGGAATCTGCCAAATAATAAACATACTCAAGGTAATGACAGATTTCTTTAACTATGGGACAGGAGGGTGAAAGTTGGGAAGAATGAAAGACAGACAGAACTTTGTGATGGTTGATGGAATTGATGTGTCAGTGGAGAGGTGCACATTTAAACTTATCTGTAGAAGACATAAGCGTAAATATTCTTTCAGTCCCTAAGAGAGCCTGTAACTGTAACCCTAATCCATACAGGGAGCCAGTCCTCACAGTTCCATGTATTACCTCAATTTCTCAAGAAAAGGAACCTTGGGAAAATGTATAACTTCATATTCAGCAGGAAAACACAGTACAGAGCATGCTGAATCCATAACTTACATAAGGCATAAGAATAAAAATAATGTTCTGGTGTTCAAAAAGAATGAACAAGATATGTTTAATCCTAATGTTCCTAATGATGACTTGAACATTAATGAAAATCAATACAAGTGATGTATTATAACTCTTCAAAAAATGGGAAAACACAAGCTTATGCTGCAACAATTATCACATGTGCTCACTCATAGGTGGTTTTTAAACATAAAGCAAAGAAAACCAGCCTACAAACCACAATCCCAGGAACTTAGACAACAATGAGGACACTAAAAAGACTTACACAGATCTAATCTACATTGTAAGTATAAAAAGACAAGATCTCCTGAGTAATTGGGATCATGGGAACCTTGGGAGAGGGTTGAAGAGGGGAGGGGAGAGGAAGGGAGGGGAGCAGAGAAAAATGTAGAGCTCAATAAAAAAATAAAAGACTCACAGATTCATGAGAAGCAGAATATTTGCAAGTTTCAAAGAATCATCCTATAAAATGTAAACTAGTTATTAAAATAGCAGTGGTGTAGCCTAGCAGACACAGTAGTAGTCAAGCAAAATTAATAGACAATTTTAATATGTTAAACTGTGGGTGCCCTGAGAGGATATATATATGTATACACACATATATATATGTATACACACACACACACACACACACACACACACACTGAAACATTTGGAAAACTTGTAGAGTTCCAGGAGTAGAGAACAACAAAGCACCAGTATTAATTTTCTTACATCAAATTGTTTTTAATTTTGTTTCTGAAACGGTCTATGCAGCCCAGGCTGGCCTCAAACTCACTATGTTGCTAAGGCTGGCTTTCAACTCCAGATCCTCTTGACTCTACCTCTCAAGTGTTGACATAAAACATTGTATGTGATAATTCTTTCTGGAAGAAATATGAACAAACTATTCAAAGGAGGACAGTAATGAAATATATTCCCAACAACAAAAAAAATTTCAGGCACACAGTGATGTTAAATAAATGCTATACCACTTAACTTTAAAAAAAATCGCACTGGGGACATGCTGGATTAGACATGCTGGACTGAAATTTTCTTATTATTCTTTCCCTGGAAGCATAGTGTACTTTATTTTCTGTTGTCTACCTTTCATTTACAAATTAAAATACAGTAGACTTTTCTTCAAAATTCACTAAATACACACAATACAAAATATAATGCACCTATAATTCAACAGATGAAGACATTTCATCTTTGGATGTAAAGAGTGAACCACATCTATGTATTAGGAAAGTATAAAAATTGACACATTACAGCTCATTTGTGGCTTTATAAAGAACAATTAGTACCTTTTCCTGTCAGAAATGAGAAGTGGATTATTTTATGATACTCCCATTGTCCTCAGGAATTCTTTATCTGAGGTTGATGTAGAGTTCGCTCATTTGCACTGTTCAGCTGCATATATGTTATATAAGAATAGGATTTTCTTTTTAAAAATGAGAGTTCTGTGCTGATTGGGATGTCTGAAATGTAAAACCTAAACACATGAAGAACAGAATTATGATTCCGCCTAAGGCAAAGGGTGTGTCCTAATGTGAAGTTAGCACCAGAATACTACAGACTACATGTCACTTCTAGGAGGACACTACACAGCTGAAAAACACTGTCACCAAGAAAATATTAAAAGTAGAATTTCTTACTTGTATGAAGGTTATAGTCACTGAACTTCTTTTCAAAATATATCCCCATTTCAGATTTTTCTCAAACTTACATCTCTGTTTTCAGCCTTTAAAAAAATGGAACTGCCAAATAATGGGGAGATGGAGCCCCAACTGGACATCTCTTGTCCTCAAATGAAGCCTCTATTTTAGGGAATATGGCACATCTAATCGAGTTGTTGACCAAAAGGGCCTCATGGGATCTTCAAAACAACTCAGACTGTTGCCAAAGGTATTGGTTGCTCTCCACAACTGATGTTTAAGCTCTATTGATGAAGACAACACCCACACAACCCACTGAACATGGGAAAATTGAGCTGATGCCTGCATAGAGACTGTACCCCTATAGCCCAGTTTAATAGTACAGGAGCTATACTGCACACTACCAAAGAAGAAAGGTAAGCACTAACTGCAAACTCTTAAGTCTACAATGGTGACCTGCCTGCAAAATGTGCTAGTGCAATAGTGACATAAATTTGTGGGTCTAATCTGTAACATTAGGGGCCTGCTTGTTGGGGTTTCTGTCTTGTCCGGTACCCCACAGCCGGCAAACCCCAAAGAAAATCACACAGAGAGTCTACATTAGGTTATTAAACTGATTGGCCCATTAGCTCAGTCTTCTTACTAGGTCTTGTAACTTATATTAACCTTATCTATGTTAGCCATATGGCCGGTACCTTTCTCGTCACATGTTGCCTCTTTAGTGGTCTGTGCAGGAATGCCGAGGGAGCTTCCTGCTTCCCAGAATTCTCCTGTTCTCAGCTCTACTTCCTGTCTGGTTTTCCAGCCTATACTCCCTGCCTGGCCAATCAGCGTTTATTTAAAACATGATTGACTGAATACAGACCACTAATCAATCAATATTTGACTGGATTTTAGGCCTGCCCACTCCATGAGATGAACCCCATCCTTGATATTTCATATAGGCTCAAGAACCTGAGATTAGATAGGCCAGTCACCTAGTGGAAAACCAAATACTCTTGTTTTGCTTAAGAAACCAGCAATAAAATGACTCCTAATGACATCCACCTATACTCATAGATAAGTCTTTTGCTCAGCCATGTTCGGAGAAGCTTTCTCCTGCAGAAGAAGGGAACTAACACAAAGACCCACAACTGGACATTATGCAGACAGTGAGAAACCTTGGAACACTGAGTCCTAACCAGAATGTCTCTATGTCTTCCACAGAGAACCCTGTGGAAGAGAAGGTGGGAAAACTGTCAGAACCAAAAGGTATGGAGAGCACCAAGGAAACAAAGTCTTCTAAGCACAGCATGACCTATGCACATATGAACTCACAGGTCTGTATTCACAGGGCCTGCCTGGGTCTGAGCCTGATGAGGTCCCAGTGCTAAGAGAGGAAGCAAATCATAGTTAACCCAGAAGTGGAAACTCAATGATTATACAAATCACGCAAGGCTAGGCCCCATACCCAGCACTAGATGACCAACACAAAATTAAGTCAGGGATATTTTAAGAGGTTCTTTGTCTCATAATGCCATGCCAGGGTTTTTCCTTTTGCTGACAAGTCCTTTGTGGCTTCTGGTTTTGTGTTCTCATGAGATTTCTGCATTTGTGAATGTGTGCATCTGTGTGTGTGTGTGTGTGTGTATTTTTTGCTTTTATTTTGGCTCTTTTTCCTGTTTGTTTTTCCCTATTCTGGTTTGTTTATTTTTGTTTTATATAATATTATTTTATTTTATTTTATTTACATTATTATTATTAATTATTTTAGATGCCTGTTTGTATCCTAATGAGCAAGAGAAAAGAGAGGTATGGATTTGGGTGGGTGGACAGGATCTGAAAGCAGTTAGGGGAGAGGAATATATTGTATTTAAAACTCTGTTTTCAATTTTTTAAAAAAGGAATTGGCCCTAAATATAGACATTTGATTAGAAGAGAAATGAATTCTTGACTTCTATATTGAAAGAAAAAGTAAGAGTACTTATTCCAGACAGCTTCCCTAGAATTCTAGAATTCTTAGAGCTGAAAGAGCAGCTATGGTTTGCTGGAAGGGCTGGTTCTGGGAGATGATTTGGAGACGGGCGCCTCTAGTTTCATTTAAACCAGAACCCACTGACTGCAGTCTCTAGGTCACCGACTTATTCTTTGCTAAAGCAGAACTAGAACTTCTAATGTGGCCTGGAGTCCAGCAAGGAGGCTGACCCCAGAGAATCGGTGGAAACTCATCACTGCCGCTTGTCAAGCAACCCCAAGGTCAGCCTCCGCACAGCTGTGCACCAGAGGTGACATCTGTCCTAAAGGAAACTGGAGGAAAATAATAAATGCATTTACTTCTGTAGTGGTTTGTTCTAAATGAACAAGAGAGGATATAAAAATTGGAAATTAGTATCATGGAAAGTTTTAATTGTTATTTTCTTTAGAGAATAAGAAAACTACATGACAAAGAATGTAAAGTCAGACTTCAAAATATTTTCAGAATTTTTCCTTTGAACTTCATATGGATCAAGGTGTATGTATTAAGTACTATCTCAATAGTAACTCAGGTTCTATAAAAATCAAAGTTAATAGAATAGTTATGTTAGATAATTGTTTCTGATGTATTCTTTGAAGTTTCCAGATGAGTGCTTCTCTTTTAGCTTAGCTTAGTCTTTAAATGTGTACATGGTCACTTCAATACGCCTGTTTTTATTGTATGGACTTATACTTCTAGAAATAAATACACTGTTCTCAATTTCATCTATCCTTCTGTATGGTTTCAGGAGACAGAAACTCCTGTCTCAGTGTCTCCACAAGAAAGTGGCAGACTTTTTAAACATTCTGTTCCCTGGCATGGGCTTGTCTAGGTTTTTTTAAAGTAATAATATCATTTAATTATGGAGGGTCTTGTGCTTCTCAACTTCATGTACTTCAGCACAATTCTAAATTTAAATTACATATACAACAGGAAGTTTTCTTTTCTATATGCTATGGCTCTTATCAAGTTAACAGAATACAATATATCTATACTGTCTAAGAGTGAAGATGAGAATCTCAATAAAAAATATCAAGCCATCATTGACCAGGCGGTGGTGGTGTATGCCTTTAATCCCAGCACTCAGGAGGCAGAGGCAGGTGGATTTCTGTGAGTTTGAGGCCAACCTGGTCTACATGAGCTAGTTCCAGGACAGGATCCAAAGCTACAGAGAAACCCTGTCTCGAAAAAAAAAAATCAAGTCATCAGTAGCATATTTTATGTCTATTATAACTTTTCAATAATAAATATTGCTATTTTAGGAGTGAGTAATTTGGAGCCAAGGGAGTCAAAAAATCTACTAAAGAATTGGTAAATAATATTAATATAATGCATTAATTTTAAATAAGCATATTTTCCTACTAGATGAACTCACAAAACAGGAGTTATAATTATCTTTGCAAGATACAGACATGATCTTCTATATTACAAATTGATATTGAAACACACTATATCACCAGCAACTGTCTGAAATTCCCAGTGAAGACAATTGCAATGATAGAGTTTATACTGATCTCTGAGTATAGCAGAATAATTATACAGCTTTGATATGAAGGCTTTTGCCTTGCCTTATTGCATCTTATTTTTGTTGTGTTTGGTTGTTGTCTCTTGGAAGCCTGCTCTTTTCTGAAGGAAAAGGGAGATTTGAATCTGGGGAGAAGGCTGGTACAGGGAGCTGGGAGGAGGGGAGGGAAGGGAAATTGGGGTCGGAATGTATTATATGAGTGAAGAATCTATTTTCAATTAAAAACAAAGAAAAAAGGGCTTATAGTTTAAAATAATTATAAAACATACAGAATAACATGTTTCAGAATTTCAAATATGTAGAAACCCAAAATCAAGTTTAGTAGGAAAACAAATTCTGAGAGCTTATTTATTTCTTCTTTTGTGAATTCTAGCATGAGCAAAATATATATATATTTTATATATATAAAATATATATATATTTTATATATATATAAAACTATAGCCCTACACAAGAGTGCTGATAGTGGAAAAGGTTTGAAGAGGCTAAGCATTTTTTATTAAAACACAACTGTTTTCTCAATTTAAAATTGTTTCTACTGTTGGAGACTTTAACTGATTTTGCTGCAATATATACATATATACAATCTATACATATATCACCATATATATGTGTATATACAAATTAAAGTTTCATTTTATTACTTAAATAACTTATATTCTTATTATTCTCACTTTAGGTATTAAACACTTTTCTAGCTACCCAGAGGAAGTAAAACTTGATCACTGCCTAAAAAAATAGAAGTATGAACCCCAAAGGAAATATTTTAATCACTCTTTGAAAGATTAAATCATATTAGAGTCTCCATCTGTTTTACTGAAGTCTATTAATACAAAGCAAATTATTCAGGGCAAATATAAATGTGTGAGAAGCTGGTGGCTAATACAGTTTAATTCAGCTCCTGCATTTCTCTACTCCTGGTCTCTAGGACACTGCTTGGACCTTGGTGAAATTACTTTTCTTGTTATGGCAATATTAAACAAAAGATTAAGAGGAACAAATGAACAATTAAGACTTTACTTTATCAACTGGCCTCTGATGACAGAGAGTTTTACCTCGCCAAAGCTTTAGTTATTGTGCTGCCATGTTTGTTCAAGCTGAAGCGCACAGTGGGAATTCTCCTCACAGGCTGTTTCAGTCACAGACGGTAAGGCCAAAAGAACCAGAGGGTGGGTGCTCTTATCTGCCAAGCAAAGCAGAGAGCTCTGGAGCATTCCAGCAGAGATGAGAGAGTCCAACACACATTAAGACACTTGCCAATCCTTTGCTACCAATGTGAAGCCCAGGTGATTCTGTGGAAAAGACAGGCTACACTAACTCAGCTTCAACTCTAAAACATCAAGCAAGTTCCAAGAAAGGTGTATGAAACCAGGAGCCTGTTTCCACATGGAGCAATGTTCCCCATTTGTAAGAAGGTTTTGTTTTGTTTAGGGGGGGCGTACTAATTAAGTAAGCTCAAAAATGTTGTTTAATTTGGAGTGTGAAATTGTGTGAGAGTTGTTTAATCATTGGTTATTGTTCCTCCCTCCGTTTGCTTTTGCAAGACAGCCAAAGGACGAGGTGGAGGTGAAAATTGATAACACTGGTTAAAGCCTTGGGTAAAACAGCCACAACTTATGAGTGGGAATTCAGGCGCAAATACATATCCCAGTAGTAGAATTACCTTGTCTGACACTAGTAACGCTTTGTAAATGAAGGGCTCCTTCCCAGGACTAATATTTCTATAATCCTGTGCAAAAATATTCTTAAATTCTTTAATATATTTGTTTTAGAGGTGAAACATGCTTAAATGGCACAATTGTTGTATCTAAATGTCAAATAAAAATATTAATGAAACACATAAATTTAAATATTTTAATGTTTTCTTAATCTATCAAGAGAGCACATTTCTTCTTACTTTCTTTTTAACCTGTCTTCAAACACATCTTAAGTAATGGTGTGGGTTTAATATTATAATTTCTGAGTAAAAGGATCAATGGATTTTTTTTATCTTTATAAAAAAGCATACCAGATATTTTAATAATGGAAATAGCTTCTTCCATAAAAGGCTTTAAAAACCTGCCTCGAGCAATATAAAGGAAAAGGCTTTTTAGACTACATCTGGAGACAGACTTAATTTGAGGCAGACTTGGGTACTTTCTCACTTCTAGCCACCTGACCAGACTCTGGAAAATTATTTTTGATTTTTTTCGTAATTCAACAGTAAATAACCAGATGCTGTTAAGAAAACATTGCAAAAGATTTATTCAAAGTGTAACCATTTCCACAAAGCTCACATGTCTGCATTAAATCTGTCCATTCTCTTCATGAAGTTTTTATAAAACACACATTGTAACAGTCACCAAATAGTAAATGCTCTTTTCATACCATAGCCTAGTGTATTACTTTTGGTACAATAAATCAAGGGAAATTGAATCAGCAGCCTATATGCTGACTAGAATTCAAGAGCTTGCTAAAGCTGATATTTGGGGGAATTCTCATTCTCACTTTTGGCGTGGACATTCAGATAGCTGTAACTTCATCCCTGCTTGTTAGAAAGTCTACGACTTGAAAATTAATATGCTGGTCTCCATTTGAACTTACAGTTGGCTGGTTTCTACATTATTTTCCCTTAAACAGAAGGTTTTTCTGAAGGTGAGCAGAAATTTTATTTGAAAAACATGTTTAGTATTAATGACAAGATCAAATATTCAGTCATCATTTTTAAATTTTGAAAAGGAGACACTGAACGTTTTAAAAATTTTCACTTTTCTTTATAGGTAAATGGAACTTACTTCATATTCTGTTCAAAACAACAGTCATCTACATTCAATTTCATATCTAGACTCTCAAACTGTACTATTTTAAAGCACTTAGTATTTTTGAAGCATTTAATAATTAATCCATTTACCCATATGTACTTCACCATTTTTGTCATTAGACTCTCAGACACTTTGTTCCTCTTCGGGACAGCCACAGAATTCCCCCTGGCCTCAGGGAAGTAGCAAGATTAGATTCAAATGTTTGACAGCCCCATGGAGGCAGACAGGAAATGAGAAAGCTCAACTGAGAGATCTCAGGTCACATCAGTGTTAGTTCTCTGCCATCTTTCCGAGCCCTGAAATGAGGAGTCTCCCTCTCAAAGGCTGAATGAAGTTTTTATAGAATGTTTATGTCTGAAAAACTCAGAGCCAGAAAATAGCAGATAATGAAAGTCTAAAAAGCTAACTTTCCATAATTTTTTTTCTGTGCATGCATGAGAGTATGCCCACCTGTTGGTTGAAAAGTGAATGGAAAGTAGCGTCAAGTAGTGGACAAGCAGAAAGACTGATGACAAGACACAAATAGACCTTGAAACTTCTATTGCTTCTGATTACTCTTGGGTAAGGAGAAATCTCCTATCCCAAAGACGTAAAGCCAGTGGGGTTCCTCTCTCTTTGAAGCTTAGCTATCACATCCCATCTCTTTGTACATAGGCCTTCTGCTCAAGGGCTGATGCATCTACTGGAGCAGTACTCTATACTCTTTACACTAGCAGACTCCAGCCTTGGGAAGGCTGTTCCTGCCCACCACCATTGATATAATCAAACTTCTGTTATGCTATTCCATAACAGTGAACTTTCTCTTGAAGCACCTACTGTAACTGCAATGTACATAGTTTATCTGAGTCTTTGCCTAATGCTCCTTCCTGTAAATCCCATCAAGCATGAACAGGGTCAGATGCTGACTCAGTCTTAGGCCAAAACATCTGCTATGGGTTGAATTATCTAGTCCCCAAAATTCATGTGTAGTTGGACATCATAATGTGACTATAAATGGCAATTAATTTGAAATCAAGCCAGTAGGGTGAGCTACCATACTCTATGGGGGTGGGAGGGTAATGGCTTTTTAAGAAAAGGTAGGAACATAGACATGCATACAGGGTGAAGAAGCCTCAGAGGACACCATTTCCATTGGAATCTTGATCCCAGACTTTTAGTCCAATTTTAGAATTGTCAAACAAAAACAAAATTCTGTTTTATATGTTATATGGCCTATACTACTTTGTTATAGTATCCCTAGAAAAATAATATATCAAATTATAAAATTTATAAGACCTAATACATAGTAAGTAAACATATTGAGGTGAGTCCATCAGTAAAATAAACTTGTATTTGAATTCTAATTCTACCTGTTTCATTGAAATACCTCAATCACACTGGAAAGAAATTCTGTAAACCCTGTATTGTTCAGCCGTGGCTCTGACACAGTAAAACAGTTTAAAGCTGTGCTGCTGACCACTGAGGCATATGAGAAGTAGCACTGTCAGCATCAGGGCCATGCGTTTTCCTTTTGGAATTAACTCAGAGACCTTTTCCATGTAAGATTTTTATTTTTTACCCAGTTTAACGTGGTAAAGAGATCCAATCTAATAAATATTTTTCCTCTGCATTAAAATTCCTGCAGGGAATGTTTGGAGGGTAATATGACCAGGATGTACATGTATCACTTGTAATTTCTCTTCAATCAAAGTCAATTCCCTCTCAGCTTCAGCTGATAATTCTCTGGGACTATTTAAGTCCTTATCACCATCTAAGGTTTTGCTTAAATTAATCGGGTCATCAGGACCTATCCCAATAGTGCACCAGAGATGGGAAATGTCTCCTAGCAATCTTTGGAAGTCACTAAGAGTCTGCAGTCAGACTTTCATAATTTGCACCTTTTGGAGTTTAATTTTTGTAAACCTATTTTATAACCTAAATAATTAATAGAATTATCAATTATTTTTCAGGAGCAATTTGTAATCCCAACAAGGCAAATTTTCTTTACTTCTTCAGACATTCTTTCTAACATATCAGATATTTTAGAAAGTATTTGAATCAGATAACAAAATGCTGTCCATGTAAAGGTAAGCTCTACATTGAGGAAACTGCTTACATCCATTTCCAATAACTGACAAACAAAATATTGGCACAGGATGATGTTGCATGAGGAGTGGCTGTGTCCCACCATCCAGCTCCTGGTGCCCAGGGCAGGTGGGCTGTGTTCCCAGCACCTGGCTAGCTTACACCCAAAATAACCACACAGAAATTGTATTAATTAAATCACTGCCTGGCCATTAGTTCTAACCTCTTCTTGGCTAACTCTCACATATTATTTTAACCCATATCTTGTAATCTGTGTATCACCACGGGGTGGTGGCTTACCGGGAAAGATCCTAACCTATGTCCATCTCAGGCCAGAGAAACATGGCATCCACCACACTTCCCTTCTTCCCAGGATTCAGTTCTGTCTAATACACCCACCTAAAGGATGCCTTATCAAAAGGCCAAGACAGTCTCTTTATTAACCAATGAAAGCAAGCCTAATACAGAAGGACTCTCCTATACCAGGGTAGGCCTATTTAACATTCCCTGTGGGAGAATCTTCCATTGATATCTTTTAGCAGGCTGAGAAATATTATAAGTAGGCACTGTGAAGACAAATTTTTCTCTGTCTTTTTCTTGTAATGATATAGTGAAGAAACA
>JAQHUG010000042.1:680970-701809 GCA_028555095.1 Dicrostonyx torquatus | reverse complement strand
ACTAATATCCGGATCTTCGATTCGATTCCATTGGTCAGTGTCTCTGTTCATTTTAAGTTCAGAATTATAGCTCTTTGGATGTGATTTTTCTTCCTGGATACGTCTAAAACCAAAAAGAGATTTTTTTTAAAAAAAAAAAAAGTCTATTCCAAGTTCACAACTCATGACAGTTTGCAGAAGTAGGGGAAAAATGTGGAAGTCAAGGCCAAGTCCCTCCTGTCTCTCAGACAGAAATGGTCAGAAGGGTCAGATGAAAATGCTTTTGAATATCTGCCATTCCCAAGGCGTAGATCAATTTACAGTTCTTTGCTCTGTCTAGCCACTTCTTATAGGAAAATAGGTGCTGCCTAAACTAACCCCGGGAAACTGAGAGCTCACCACAGTATCTCCAAAAGCAGTCATTCAATGCCCAGGCCCTCACCCACATCCGGCTTCTGGCATAGTGTGCAGTGTCTAACAGCTTTAGATGTTTTCTTTCCTCACTGTGCTTGGGCCTGACTACTCACCGGTGTCCCTCAATTCTAAAGAACACACTCCACTCCTTCAAGAGACGTTCCGGGGCCAGAAGCAAGAAGAGGGACTAGAAATGATGCTGATTTAGCCGCAAAATATTTTGGGGCGGCATGTAATTATTGATGCTGAGACAGTAGAACAGCCATATACATTTTCTCCTTTTTCAGAGAGAAGACTGAGCCATGACCTCACACAACGAACCTGATTGTTTTGTCCCTAGCATGTGATTTATTTTCGTTAAATCAAGATGGTTTACTTTATTAACAGATCAGCAAAGCTTAATTTTGTCTTAAATGTTTCCAGAGCGTGATTCTTTCAGAGGATCCCACTGCGGTAATATAAACTGTGCATATGGTCACACACAATTATAAGCTTAGAAGAGACTGTAATTCCATGACTTCATCACAGTGGCTTTTGGGACTGGAATAGTAATTACAGCTGTGCTCACTGCTCTCATTATGGTCCTTCATATGAAATAATAGGCTCCTTCAATTTTTTTTTTGAAAAAATGGCATTTTCAGAAATAGGGGATCTAAGTAATAATTCAAATTTACAATGTAATGAATTATTCTTATCAATTTATGATCATTTCCTTCCTTTCATTTAGCATTACCCATTAAAAATTACAATCTTTACAGAAAGTCTGGTAAAAGCCACTTCACAAAGTCAAACTAAGGTTTGAAGGAACCAGGAAAACTAACTTTCATATGGATTTAAATAAATAGAAACAGTGATGCGAGAACACATCGAGCGGTTACAGTTTGATACTAGCATTATACATTACAAGTTCCCTTGAGACTTTGAACACTTTCCAATGCATCTCTTCATCCCTGAGAACTTCCATACATGAAAAGGATGATCAAAACTGTGAAGACGCAGTAAAACTAAGCAATTACAAATGAAAGTCCATCTTTATTTCTCCCAATTTCCCCAAAACCATCCCTATGAAATCACACATTTAGCAAAATATGACTGCTATGATCACTATAACCAATATAAAAAAAAGTTAGTATATTAGAATCTAAAAATCTAATAACTAAGAAAAGAGAAGAGTGTGACAGGGGAATACAAAATTGTAACAAAATTTATAAGCAGCTAGGAACCTCATAGCTTGAAACTTTAGCTCATTTAAAAATATAAGGGGTTTATTACACATTCTTTCCAAGGAAGGACTGAGGGGCACCGTGACATGTGCACTGTATCCTTTTCCTGAAAGCTCCCCTCAGGGTGGTCTGTAGTGATATTTCATTTGTATTTTAGTAAATAAATCTTGCCTGAAGTTCAGAGAGTAAAACAGCTTTACTGATCAGCCTTATAGACCAGGCAGTGGTGACACACACCTTTAATCCCAGTAGCCACACTAATTTGCCTTAGAAACTGTGCGGTAGTGGTACACGCCTTTAATCCTGGCCCTAGAGAGGAATATAAAACAGGAGGAGACAGCTCTCAGACACAGTTTCATTCTGAGATTCCTGGAGGCAGGATCACCATTTTGGACTGAGGTAGAGGTAAGAGCCAGTGGTTGACTGTTTTGCTTTTCTGACTTTCAGATTGAACCCCGGTTTCTGTCTCTGGGTTTTTATTAATCATGCTACAGTGGTCAAAATGTATCACCATCAGCTTCCAACCCCATGTGGCATGACCATCAAAGACAAACAACTACCATGCCATTGTTCCCCAAATAAAAGGTTACTGTAATCTGTCTTCTATGAGTCTTTGCTTTCTTCACCTAAGAGATGGTTACTATCCCAGGGAGAGTGAAACCCATAGATTCTCCATGAAAAGCATGAATTGTAGTTACCCACTCAAAGCATTAAAACTGCCTGAACAAGAAACCTAGTGGTTATATTTATCTGTGGAGAAACCCAGAGTAATTTACTACCAAACAGTATTTATGGAGGTAACCATGGACTATCTCAAGAACAACATTGTGCATTGTAATAAAAAGCCTCTTTGGTTCACAATACATATTAATGATTAGCTATACATAAAAATAAGTTGGTTTTCATATCTTATGACCCAACTAGATATAGATCTTCAACTGTCCCAAGGAAAACAGAATCTAACCAAAATATAAACAAAAATTCTCAGAAATATATTTATAGTTCAGCAATACAGGAGTAAGGTTTTTAAAAAAGTGTTATCACAGATTTTTATCATGTCCTCCTACTCCAAACTAGACCCTTAGCACCTAGACTATGAAGGAAACGTTCTCCTTAAACAGTCAGTGAAGGTCCAGAGTAGCAGAGGGTTTGTTTATGTAAAGCACAGGAGGAAGAAAGAAGACTTGAAAGAGTTCCTTTGGCCTCCTTGCTAAACTAAAAGGCAGGCTGCCAGGGCCCTGAGCCCCAGTGCCCCCGTGGGGCTTACATTCCAGGGAAAGGAGTGGGAGAATGAGAAAGGATGAGAAGGAGACGGAGATAAAGGAGGAGGAAAAGAAGGAGGAGGAATAAGAAGAAGAGAAAGTCATCTTCCTGGAAAATGGAAAGCAGGACAGCAGCAGAGCCTGGTGTGAGCTGAGAAAGGATCAGTAGATCTGGAGAGGATACAGAGCCAAAAACTGCAGAATTCAAATAGATGCAAACAAGGCATCTCAGGTGCCCTTGAGGGTCAGATGGTTCTCTGAAAGCTGGAGATCAGCTGATTTCTGAAAAGAGGGTTGGAGACACAGAGATACCTGGGTTAATAGGAAAAAACTCTGGAAGATATCTGAAGTAATCTGGAACTGTGTAATGTTTCTTACCATCAAGATTGAATGCTAAGGAAGTGAGATTAGAATTAATTGCAGTCATAGTTATATTTGGACACACCTTGTGAAAACAGGACCTACTAAGTAATGGCATACATAATATGGTCAGTAAGTCCTAAAATCACTCCCAAGTTTTTCTTCCAAGAAAACTGAGCGGGATCACCAAGACAAAGAAGCTGGCCTCCTCAAGAACTTCTCTGTCCATCTTACTCCCTGCAGTCAGCATGGATATGGCTGCTTCTGCATTTTCATTCCTAAGCAGTCATCTTTCCCTGTTCTAAATTTAGTTGTTCAGTCATCAGCTGATCCCTACAAAAGCTACAGCTGCCTTCCAATCTACTCAATAAAATATTGGCTGCAAGCAGGCAATGCTAATAGTCTTCTCACCTAATGTCAAACAGCAATCTGTCTGTGAGTTAGGGACTGTTTTCTATTCCGGTAGATATTTTGCAGATACGAAACAGACAGAAGTTGGAAAGGCCATTTTTAGAGGGAAGAATCAGGTGTTCTTTGTCATGTCAGTACAGTCAGTGAGTACTCTCATGAGGCAAGGAGGAGTGGGGAACAAAGTAATGAATCTGAGCTGAAAAGTAGATCTTCCATTGCATAGTTCAGTGATCACCAGAATTCTTTTGCAGAAATCTTTAACCCCAGAGGCAGAAGCTGAGAAGCATCTAATACAAAGCAGATTACACAAACTTCTAAAGATTACTACCACATTATCCTGTGCTCATGGGTGACCTTGTGTACTTTCTAAATAAGATTACTATCCCCTTGCAAGCAAGAGCTAACATTTGTCTATTGTTGTCAATAGACCGGTCTTACAGTGATGCCTGACTTTATATGTAGTAATGATGATGAAGGGAGATAAAGTATTTAAATAAATTTGTAAGTGTGATGTTCATACATCTGTCCAGTTTTGTGAAATAGGCAAGCAAACCAGAGTTCATGTTCTTTCTCCTATCCTGTTCTATGTTTAAATGAGATCATTTCACCAAGAACTGAAATGTCCTCCAATCATTAAGAAAAAAACCACAATATCCACTTCAAGGTAAACAGGAAATCATGTCCTGGGATATTGGTCAGATAAGGAAATCTTCCCTTAGAAGGAAGAAGCTCCCATAAAAACACAAGGTTACAAGTTTGAATTGAAACTAAACTCAGACTGTATTCAGTCAGTGATGTCACTATGAACTTTGACATGTTAAGTACCTTGCACTTGGTGTTCACATATTAACCATTACCTGAAAGGAGGGATCCTACAGGCTCTTTCTGTTCCTGGTAGACCAAAAGATTAAGTCGCTGTTTGCATAGCTATATAATATTGGAAGGTTTTCTTATTTGTACTCTATAATTTAGTCTTTTCAAAATTCATATACACTCTATGACTTAAAGATTACATTTTTCTATTTAATATGTGAATATAGAGTGGTTACAGAGCTATTCAAGGTCATTCAGCTTTTTCTTTTTTTCTCCTGGAGCTCAAGATTCCCCTGCTACCAGTCTACATCACCAGGACTGGTCTTCATGTAGCTTTTAGAGAGCAAATCCAGGGTTTCTCACACTTTAGGGCCCTAGCTCTTTTCCATGTCATCTTGTTCTCTTTTTCTACAGAAAAATGGGTTGTTTGGTACCGCTTTTTCAGAAAATGATGCAGCAAGATATCCTGTTTCATATAAAAGAATATAGAGTAGTCTAAATTCTGATTGTGAATCAGTAACACAACAGAAAAAGAAGAGCCATGTGCAATTGCTGTATGTCTGCTAGAATACCTAAAATGACTAGAACCTAAACACAGGTCTTAGAATATCTAAGATATCTAGAACCTAAACACAAGTCTTAGAATATCTAAGACATCTAGAACCTAAACACAGATCTCAGAATATCTAAGACATCTAGAACCTAAACACAGATCTCAGAATATCTAAGATATCTAGAACCTAAACACAGATCTCAGAATATCTAAGACGTCTAGAACCTAAACACAGATCTTAGAATATCTAAGACATCTAGAACCTAAATGTTGTATGAGTGGGCCTGCTTTTCATCCCAGCCACCTGGCTCCAGGCCACCCAGCTAGTTTACATACAAAATAACCACACAGAAATTGTATTAACTAAATTACTGCCTGGCCCATTATATCTAGCCTCTTCTTGGCCAACTCTTACTCTTGATCTAACACATTTCTATTAATCTGTGTTCTCCACGAGGTAGTGGCTTACCAGGAAAGCTTCTAACCAGCGTCAGTCTTGGGCAGGAGAATCATGGCATCTGCCACACTGCCTTCTTCCCAGCATTCCATCCTGTCTACTCCACCTACCTGATTTCTGCCCTATCAAAGGCCAAGGCAGTTTTCTTTATTTAACCAATGAAAGCAATACAAATGCAGAAGGATCTATCTTCTTAGATCTTAAACTATCTAAGACATCTAGAACCTAAACACAGATTCTTAGGGTTATAGATTTTCCTGAGGAGATAAATGAATTTGGAGATGCATTATCTCATTTCCTGTGGCAAAGTTTTTTAGCCCTCGCTCTGAGAGCACTCTCAGACAAAGAGCCAGTTTAACTACTGATGGAATCCTGGCCCAAAGGTCCTGGCTTCAGGACAACTTTTTGTCACCCAGAGCCTGGGGGAATATGCAAATGTTTCCTACAAAGCTGGCCGAGATGAAGATTCAATCATAAATTCTTAATCTTTTTTCTTTAATCACATGAACACTGACTTTCATTCCATGTGTAACCTTGGCTTCTTACTAACTCTCCCACTTAATTTGACTATAAAGGCACAAGGAAAAGGAAACAGACACTGCTAGCTAATTGCTCCAGCATATAGCTTAATCCCTGGTGCAGAGCGCTTCACGGAGCATGATTTCTGTGTGTTGCATGTGTAAGATGTTGACTAGGAAAAAGAAATGTTTGTTTTCCTGCTTGTTATCCTTCTAGGAAAAAGTAGATGATCAGTGTGGTTGATATAGAAATGCAAACATAACAATGAGCAACAAATGTTCACATAAAACCTCAGTGTAGTTGTCAGCTCTGTTTGGGCTAGCTCCTTGTTTACAAGGTCTGTGTGTGTGTGTGTGTGTGTGTGTGTGTGTGTGTGTGTGTGTGTGTTCATAGGCTTTGAAAATGAGAAGAAGCCTTCAACTTTTATCTAATTATCTCTCTGCACAGAAGAGAAACCAAACCGAGAGAAAAGAATTTCATTTCCTTCTGCTTGACCAGACTTACAGACCACTGTGAGATGCAAGATGGATTATATGTTTCTAAGAAAGAAAAGTGCATACTACAAATTAAACTTAGACACAATTTATCATTTAGAATTTGATAACAATTCCATTATGAGACAAAACTCTTTCTTATCAAAAATGGCATTAGGAGGGAATTATGTATTATAGATCAAAGCAGACTGAAGATATATTAACTGAATGCAACATACAGAGCAGTTGAAACCTGATTTTCACAAACCAGCTATGAAATTTATTTTTTTTCAAATAAGTAAAGAAAAGTAAATGTGGGTAGTGCACTGTCTTTTATTGATGAACTGTTATTAATAAGTGTAGTATTGAGGGGTGGCTGCGTCCCTGCCGAGGAGCGGGCCGCGTTCCCCGGCAACCAACTCCCGGCCACAGGCTTCCTTTTGGCCCAAAATAATTACATACAAACTGGATTCATTTAACACACTGCCTGGCCATTAGTTCTAGCCTCTATTGGCTAATTCTCACATCTTATTTCAACCCATTTTTAATAGTCTGAAAGTCACCACGAGGCAGTGGGCTTACCAGGAAGATTCAGCATGTCTGACCCTGGCGGCTTCATGGCGGCTCTCTCTGAGCCAGTCTTCTTCCCAGCATACTGTTCTCTTTTCCCCACCTATCTAAGTCCTGCCCTATCAAAAGGCCAAGGCAGTTTCTTTATTAACCAATGAAAGCAACACAAAATACAGAAGAACCCTCCTACACCAAATAAGACTGAGTCTACTAGACATGTTTTTAAAGTCTTATAAGAAAACAAAACAAGGTGTTTAGACTGGTAAGGTGGCTACATGGCTAAAGCACCTGCTGAAGACTTGAGTTCAGATTTTCAGGACCCATACAAAAATCTGGGCATGGTGACACACACATTTTATCCCAGCACAGAGGTGATAAAGACAAGTGGACCTAAGGGACTCCCTAGGTGGTCATTAAGCAGAAATAGCAAACTCCAGGTTCAGTAAAAGTCCTTGTTTTTTAAATAAGGTAGATGAAAGCCACATGACATCAACCCATGGCTTGCACCTAAGCACATACCCATACCCTCCTCCCACACAAAAAGTGCTCAAAGGGTTAAAAATAAGGTAGAAGAAATCTATCTGATGTCAATCTGTGGCTTGCTCCCACCCACAAAGTGTTCAAAAGGTTTTCCACTTATTTATATTTGAGTTTTATTATAATTATACATTGTTGTGGTTTGAAAGAGATGACCCTTATAAGTCTCTCTTGGGCATTTGAATACTTGGTCCCCAGATGGTAGAATTTGTTGGAGGTGTGTCACTAGGAAGGGCATTGAGGTTTCAAATGACTATTCCCAGTGTCCTCTCTGATTCCTGCTTGTGGCTCAAGACCTAAACAATCAGTTGCTGCTCCAGCTCCCTGCTGCCTTTGCTCTGCCATCGTTAACTCTAACTGGCTGGAACCATAAGCCTAATTGAAGTCATTTGTTTGTAAATTGTCATGATCACATTGTCTTACCACAGCAGTGAAAAAGAAATTAAGACATAAAGCATATATTCAATATAGGTAAAAATGTATTTTTAAACCTTCCTTGGATTCAAAGCCAAACTCTTTTGACTCCTATTTTGAAAATGAACTAAATCTTTTAGCAAAATACTGAGTTCAGACAGAAGGTACAAAGATGGCAAGTATAGAATTTCCATATAACTCACATAGCTTTTTCCTATTTTTAGCACCTTTTCATTAGCATGGCATGTTTGTAACTATAGTGTCTTGGTTTGGGTTAGTATTGCTATGATGAAACACTATAACCAAAAGCAATTGTGGAGGAAAAGGTTTATTTGGCTTATAGGTTACAGTCCACCATTGAGGCAAGTCAAGGAAGAAACTCAAGGCAGGATCTAGAGAGGCTGAAGACCATGGAGGAATACTGCGTACTGACTTGCCTCTATGCTCAATTTTAGCTATTTTTCTTTTTTAATTTTTTATTCTTTTCTCATATATTATATGCTGACTCAGTTCCCCCTCCTTCCATTTCTGCAAGCTCCCTCACCATCTTCCCTCTCCCCCAGATCCGCTCCTCCTCCATTTCCCTTCAGAAAAGAGCAGGCCTCTCAGGTACATCAACCAAGCACAGCATAAGAAGTTACAACAAGCCTAGGCACATACCTTCAGATCAAGGCTGGACAAGGCAGCCCAATAGGGGGAAAAGAGTGTCAAAAGCAGGCAAAAGAGTCTGAGACAACTGATGTGGGAGTGTTCTCCTGTATTTTGTATTACTCTTATTGGTTGAATAAAGAGCTGCCTGGCTTATAGATAGGTCAGCCCTTAGGTGGGCAGAGTAGACAGAATGGAAGTTCTGGGAGGAGAAGAAAGGAAGTGGGCCAGTCGCCATGAGGCCCCCGCCGCAGAAGGAAGTACAGTAGATCTGTCCGGTAAGTCACCCACCTCGTGGTGACATACAGACTTATATAATGGGTTAGTTTAGATGTGAGAGCTAGCCAAGAAAAGGCTAGAGACCATGGGCCAGGCAGGATTGAAATGAATCCAGTTTGTGTGTGATTTGTGTATTCCGGGTATATGCATATAGACGTGCGGCCATGTGGCTGGGAGCCAGGCGGGACACAACCCGCTGCTCCCACCAATTGCAACAGACAACCACATTCCTATGTTAGGGCTCTCACAAGAACACTAAGCTACACAACCAAAACATGCATGAGAGAACCTAGCCCAAACATAAACAGGCTCCTTGACTGTCACTTCAGTCTCTGTGAGCTCCTATGACTTGCTTTGTTGGGTCTGTACGCCATGTTCTTGTGGTGTCCTAGACCCCTCTAGCTACTACAATCTCCCCCCCCCTTCCAACTGATAGGAGCAGATGCAGAGACCCACAAGCAAATATTAGCTATCTTTCTTATACAGCCCAAGCCTACTTGTCCACGAAGAGTTCCGCCCACAGTTATCTGGGCCCTTTTATATCAATTAACAATAAAGAAAATTTTCCTTAGACATGCACATAAGCCAATCCAATTGGGGTAGTTCTTCAGCCACATGTCTCTCTTCCCAGATGTGTCAAGGTGGCAACAAAACTAACAAGTACAGCATTGAATCAGCCTAAGCCTATGACAACAAATGAATGGGTAAAGAAAATATGGCACACATACACATTGAGTTTTTTCAGCTACAAGAAGAACAAATTTATACCATTTTCAGTAAAATGAACCCAACTAGAAATAATCATGTTGACTAAGTTGAGCTAAATGTGGTGGGTTTTTTCTCATTTATGACTTCTAGGTAGATACATACAATCACGTATGTATATATGGCATGAAAGTAAAGCAAATCATCTAAGGAAACAAAGAGGACTAATGAGAAAGAGAAAAAGAGGTGTTATGGGGGTAGTATAATTAGTGGACAACATACATTCATATGCAAAGATCCTTTGTAGCACAATACCATATATAATGAGTATACACAATGAAATTTTAAAATAGTGAGGAAAGTTCTAACACTGTGAGAAATGTGGAAAACATTGTGCTCTGTTCAATAGGCAAACCATGAAAAGACAGATAGCACAGTGGTCCCATCTTCATGTGAAATCCAAAAAAGGTTGAACTCGGAGCAAAGAACAAGGTCTGGATAGAGTAGAACAGGGGACCCTCAGGTGTTGATTGTGGGCCATACATTTCAGATCAACAAGAGAGATAACTACAAAAACTCTATTGACGATGTGGTAATTATAGTTAATAACAATGTGTTCTGTTTTATAATCTGTAAGAAAGAAGATTATACATGTCCTCATTTTTTAAAAAAATTATAAATACATAATGAAATGTATATGCCAAGTGATTCCATTGAGGCTTTTCAGAAAGTAAGCCTGATTCACATCATTCTGGTAAGTAAAGATAATTTAATTGTCAATTTAAAAATTTTACTTAATTTTAAAAATATAAATGATAGATTATTAAGTTGGTAAATATACCTGCAACTGATTGAACTCTATAATGAATTAAATAAAAAAAGCAGACAGAAGATAAATGAAGGCATATTTCAAACAAAAAATTATTTGAATGCTAAATCAGACTTGGTAGTGTCTGAATAGGGTTGGTCTAAGACTCTTCTCTTCCAGAATATGATGCCTATAGTAACTGATTTTAGTTTATTTCTCACACACAGACAGCTGTGTAAATCTACTTTAACCCCTTAAGAGTTCTCCAAGTTAAAGAAATTGAAGAACCAGGGAGAGCCTGGGGTTGTGGGAGGGTGGAGATCGAGGAAGGGTGGATATTGGAGAAGGGAATAAGTTATCTACATTAACAGGAGTCATTCTAAGATTTGCAAGAGACTTGTCTCTAGAGGGGATCCCAGGTATTCACAGGGATCTCCCGGCTAGTACCTGGGCAGCAGAGGAGTGGGTGCCTGAACTGAACTTGTCCCATAGTTACTTTGTTGAATATCTTAATCGTCACCATAGAAATTCGCATGATGGATGGAGATAGAGCCAGAGACCCACATTCACATCAGAACAAGGGACTGAGCTACCAAGGTCCAGTGGAAGAGCAGAAGGAGGGAGAAGATGAGCAAGGAAGTCAGGACCGTGAGGGACTGGCCCACCAACAGAGACAGTGTGCTCGATCTATTGGGAGCTCATCGAATCCAGCTGGACCAAGACTGAATGAGCATATGACCTAACTGGACCCTATGAATGTGACTGCCAGTGGGGACTGACTGAGAAGCCAATGATAATGGCACCGGGACCTAGCTCTTCTGCATGTATTGGCTTTTTGGGAACTTATTCTATATGGATGCACATCTTCCTAGACCGAGATGGAGGGGGGAGGGCCTTGGGCTTCCCATAGGGCAGGGTATCTTGCCCCATCTTAACGAAGCAGGGGGAGGGTGGTGGGGTAGTGGGGGAGTGGGAGGGCCGGGAACAAGGGGAGTAAATGTAAATTTTTCTTTTAACAATAAAATAAAAAAAGAAAAGAAATTGAGATATATATGTGTCAGTGACCCCAGTCTTCTGATTCAATGTCCCTCTCACCCTGGAATACATGTAAATTTGCTCAGAAAACTTAGGTGTGTGGATAGAGCAACTACAGTATTTCAGTTCTTTAGTAGCATGGAGTCTAATTGCTGAACTTGTCCTGTCTTGTGGAACTGAGCTTATATGAACTGAGCAGTATGAATAGATGAAATAGGAAGATAAAGGAGCACTTCATTCTGAAGTCTGGTCAAGAGCCTCTCAAAAACTGGATCAATAATCTAATTCTCATAATATGGACATTTTTTTCAAGTAGCAGTGTTAAAAATAACAAAATATCATGCTAAAGGCCTAAGCATGAATGCCCTTGCTCCTTTCCCAAAAGTCATGCTGAAATCTTCTGGGAATTTCAAGAACGTGTGTGTAAACAATGTTTACAGTAAAAACATCTGGACTCAAGTGGGAGCTCCAAGACAGTTGTAGCACCCATGCATGGTCTGCAGCAGGCACAGTACTGAAGCACAAGAAAAATTCATCAAGTCACTTATAAATTCAGCCCCTATAGAATAACACAAAATATCCAGAGAAACTTTAAAAGATGGAGAGGGGTCTTGGAATAATTTATTTCTATCTCTTAATGACTATAGCTTCTAATCCAGACAATGAGCCAAGTAAAACTGTCATTATTGAACAAAAAAGAAAAAAAATAATTGGATGGTTACAAACAAGGTAAAAAAAAATCATTACCATAGTGTCAGCTCTACAGAAAATGCTTCAAAGAATCATTCAAACTGGAGAAATGATAAACACGTTCATAAAGTTACAGGAAATAGTCATACTAAAACAGTAGTAAAGCAAATGAAATATAGAAATATTCAAAACACATTTTAAAACACTTTTTAAATAGACAGAGCTGGAACTAGATGACCCAGTAGAAGTCTGAGGACCAGAGTTTAATACCCAGGACCCACACAGTGAAAGGAGAGACCCAATCCCAAAAGTTATTCTCTGACCTTTACCCTCTAGTTGTGTCATGCATGAACACAGGCACATGTGCATATGATAAATAGACAAAAATTAATGTGTAGATTTTAATAATAACTCTTTTCTTTTGGTTTTTTGAGACAGGGTTTCTTTGTAATTTTAGAGCCTGTCCTGGAACTAGCTCTTGTAGACCAGGCTGGACTCGAACTCACAGCTAGACACCTGAATCTGCTCCTTTTACTTTTAATAGTAGTGTTCTCAGTTTTCCAATCAAATACACAGACAAATAGATTGGTTAACAAGGAAGATGTTTTGTTTCTCGTGATTTGTTGCCGACTAGAAATGTACCTCAGCATAAATGGCGCAGCCATAGGGTAAATATATTGAAACTTTTACTACAGGGACATGGAACCAGGAAACAAGTAGGTGTTACTGCCCTAATGTCTGCTAAAATTTATTTCAAACTAAAATGAGTCAAAGAAACAAAAGATAGCTCATACCAGATAAAGGGACAATGTACAGAACATGGATGGACCCAATTTCATAAAACAAATGTGACTAGATATTAGGACAGAGACTAACTTCAACACAATACAAGTGTATGACTTCAGCAATATAATCTCACCAAACAGACATGTCATAATGACAAAACAAACAAATTAAAAAGAAAATATCCAAGTTAAATGACAGTACAGGTCAAATGGATCTAACAATTATTTGTAGAAAATTACATCCAAATGGCGAAACACAGTCTTCTCATCACCCATATGTAGGAGGGTCCATCTTTATTTTTGTTGCTTTCATTGGTTAAGTAAAGACTCTGCCTTGGCCTGTAAGATAGGACACAGCCCTTAGGTAGGCCGAGTAGACAGAACAGAGTTCGGGGAAGAAAGGAAGTGAGAGAGCCGCCATGAAGCTGCCAGGGTCAGACATGCTGTATCTTCCCGGTAAGCCCACTACCTCATGGTGACTTACAGACTATTAAAATGGGGTAAAATAAGATGTGAGAGTTAGCCAAGAAGAGGCTAATGATAATGGGCCAGGCAGAGTTTAAATGAATACAGTTCTCATGTGGTTATTTTGGGTACAAGGGGCGGCTGAGCAGGCCTGTGACTGGGGGCTGGGAGCCAGGTGCCAGGAAAAACGACCCTACTTCTCCGCAGCAGGACACAGCCGCCCGCCCAAATACAACACCCATAGAACTTCCTCAAAAAGAGATAATATAATAGGACACAAAGCAAACTATAACAAATGGAATAATTGAAATCATTTCTTATATTTGACTGCTATGGAAAAAACTAGAACTCAATAGCAAGAGACATTATAGAACATATAAAAACTCTTCAAGATTGAACAGCACACTATTGAATTATGAATAGATCATCATATAAATTAAGATGGAAACAAAAACAATCTTAGAAAAGACATTAGTGTAAGAACTAGAACTGAGAGTTAGAAAAAAATAGGAAAACCACTTTATGATAAAGATTATATGCAGGACTGTCTGAATGGGATGCTCGAGAAATAATGTCAACATTTGGCAAATGTGACCTCATGAATTATACATTTTAATAGCAAAAGCAGTAAAGAGATACCCACAGAAAACTTTGCTATCTATACATCTGGTAGAGAATAAATGCCTATACTATACCTCAAACTCAAACACCTAAACAAGAAACCAAACAATTCAATCAATAAATAGGCTTGTGAAATAGTTTTTAAATGACAAAATGCGAATGCTCAATAAACATGGTAAATGTCCATCTTCACTAGCCATGAGAAAAATGAAAAATAAAACCCCACTGAAATTTCTTCTCACCTTAGCTTCAATAGCTCATTAAGAAAACAGATAATACCAAATGCTGGCACAGATGTGTGCAAAAACCCTTATATACTATTCAGGAGAATATGTGCTAGCACACTGTAACTTTAGCATGATTGATGCCATATTAGAGGCACTATACCAACTTTAAATTCAGCATGCAGGTCCCAACACCTGCCAAAGTGGGAACAAAGACCTAGTGCAAACCTAGTTCCAGGAAAGTTCCTGAGTAAAAAGTCCCTAAATGTATTAAACTTGCTTTATTTCCGCCTTGTGTTCCGTGGTTTCACTTCTTGCTTTCCAACCAGGATGTGGTTTTTAATGCATAAAAGGCAAAGAACTGTAAGGGTTAGAGCTGCAGAATTTGGGTAAGTTCTCTGTGAAGCTGCTGGACAACAATAAATACTTTCTTTCAGGCTTTAAGAGTATCTGTGCTGTGGTCTCTTGTGGACTTGCCTCACACCACTATGGATATCAGTTTGAATATTTCTCAAAAAAAACAAAACTAGAAATGTATCTACTATATTACTCAGGAAAGCTGTTCCTGGATGTTTACCTGAGGGCCTCCAAGTCAGCATCTCAGTATTTGCACTTTAATATTTATTACAACACTATTTAAAATAGCTAAAATAGTGTTCAACCAAGATGTCTAACAACAGGGAAATTAATATATTTTTCATCATAAATAATAATAAAATTATCATTTGGAGGAAAATGGATTCTCTCAAACATTGTCATGCTAAATGAATTAAGTTAGTCTCAGAAAGACAAATACTACATGTTTTGCTCATTTGTGGTTCCTAGAGGTTTTCATAGAAAAACATAAAATCACATATGTTTGTATATATGATATAAAAGTAGAAATTAGACTGTCTAGACTGAGGCCTAATAGGAGGGGTAAGAAAGGAGGGGATGGATGTGGGAATACGCTGAGCATATAATGTATATTTACATGAAAATATCCTCATGTAACACAGTGCCATGTATAACGAATAAATGCAATGCCAATTAAAATAGACTGATAAAACATCTTAGCTTTTTGTGCATCTCTTATGACCTGAGGTTTTTCCTCAAGAGCTAGAATCCTCTTCAATGCATTCCATAAACCGCAATATTATCTTATTTAGGTTTCTTAGTAATCCTTTGAAGTGTGACCTACAGGCCATCCAAATCCTAAGTAGGGCTTGTAAGGACACTTGAGTGTCATTTTCTCTTAAAAACCCTACACCTATACTTGGGCAAGATTGATCATTCCCTGAGATCCTCTTTACCTATCAACCTCTGTGTATAAAAGCTCAATGAAATCTATTCTGTGTCATACTAACTTGTCCTGAAATTCTTTCCTGAAATGAAATCAGGTATTCCAACTTTGCTTAAATAGAGAACTCTGGAAAGAATCCATCGTGTTGTGGCAGGTGCAGCATGAGAATGTGCAGAAGGAGAATGTGCCCTGTCTCCATCCAGGGCCTCCCTCTGGCTACTACTGCTGCTGCTGCTGCTGCTGCTGCTGCTGCTGCTGCTGATGATGATGATGATGATGATGATGATGATGATGATGATGATGATGATAATGATGATGGTGATGAAGATGATGATGATGATGGTTGTGGTAGTGGTGACCATGACTGGGCAGCAGCAGAGTTGATGTCCTCTTTGAAATCTATTTTAAGTGTAACTTAGAGCTTATTTTAAAGAAGTTATTGTCTCTGAAATGATTCTCAAATTTTGAATTTCAATTCTTTTTTACATTAACTACTAATAGCTAATTAAAAATCTAGTCTCGCTGGGCGGTGGTGGTGCACGCCTTTAATCCCAGCACTCGGGAGGCAGAGGCAGGCGGATCTCTGTGAGTTCGAGACCAGTCTGGTCTACAAGAGCTAGTTCCAGGACAGGATCCAAAGCTGCAGAGAAACCCTGTCTCGAAAAAGAAAATTAAAAGAAAAATTCTAGTCTCTAAAATATTTATAGTATTGAGTAGCAGCAAACTAAGTGATTATCATATTTTAGTTATTCTCAGTGAATATTTTGTAATGTGTATCTATGTGCTTTTATGCATGTTCATATCATTTATCTTGGATGCTTTTCTTTTAATAATTTTTAACCTTGTAATAGTCTTCCAAAGGTGTTCATGCTATTGCCAGGCTAATTGTTAACACAAGGAATAGCCCTACAGACTTGAAGTCTTCTGTTCTATCTTACACTCTCATGACTCATGGCAAAGAACTAGGCTGTTTGCAGGCATAGTCTACCTATGCAAACTCAACTGAGTACTTCTTTCTTCACGGATTGTATACTCAGAACAAGTACTATATGTATAAAAACTTTCATGGTTATAACACTAAACTAGCGAAAAAGGTTCAAACCCAAGTACTGTAGTTAGTTTTTTTCCTGAAACATGTATGCAACAGCCACTCTTAATTATTCTGGACAGCTTCTCAGCGGATCTTGGCAAGAGATGTGACTGAATCACTGTGAATCCATTCCCACAGTAGGCAAAGTTCACAACATGTGCCCCCCAGATGGTGGTTCAGAGCCATCTACACATGTGAAATAGGACATAAGTAAAATTATCTCCTCTGTTTCGGAGAGCGACATCTTTCAGTTAGCGCTGACTGATAACCAAGCACAGCACCTAAGTAGGGGACAGAGTCTGTGGATTCTGAAATGTCACTGAGGAATCTAGTGAAGGAAAATGTTAGATACATCTTATTCTCTGCTATATAAACCTTTACATTTTCATTCTAGAAGTTTAGTAAACATTATAAATAGCTTATGATTGCTATAAAACTATATTTTTAAGTGACTATACAAAAACTTTGTGAGCTGAGTTATTATTGAATATACTTATTAGCATTTCTGAAATTTTCTCCTTACTTAAAATAGAACAATTTTATTAATTATGTAATTGAGCTAAGGCTACTGTATATATTTTTACAGTGACAAACTTAGTAGTGACCATATGATTTTAAGTAAGATTGAATTAAAATAAAATGACTTATACTTTAAATGGTTAAAGTTCAAATTAGTGGGGAAATTGCCAATAAAATTAGTAACTTTTTTCCTATATGTTCTAGAAAAACATGTTCTAATATTCTATCACTCTACCAAAAATAAAGAAAGTATTTTATTTTCTGTATGTCTTCAAAATTGGTATCTGCTTTGCAGATATCATATTGGCATACTACATAAAGGAGAATATGAAAATATGTCATGTTTTTAAATTAGGAAATTATATACTTGTTTGTTAGATGAAAAGTTAAATACAATAGCCTTCTTTGAAAGTTTCATTATAACATTATAACATAATGAAAATGCATAAATATACATTTTAAATGTCATTTTGCCAAAATTATGCTGAAAGACAGTATGATAGACTAAACCATTTATTGGCATAAATCCAGAATGTTAGTAAACATTATATCTGATGAACTTTATTTTTTAAAAATCACATTATAATTAACATTTTCCCTTTCTGAGATTCAACATCACTTCAGTCCAACAGCAACCTTCTGTGTATGAAGCACAGGTGTAAGAAGGACTTTTTTTTTCTTTTTTTCGAGACAGGTTTTCTCTATGGCTTTGGAGCCTGCGCTGGAACTAGCTCTTGTAGACCAGGCTGGTCTCGAACTCACAAAGACCTGCCTGCCTCTGCCTCCCGAGTGCTGAGATTAAAGGCATGCGCCACCACCGCCCAGGATAAGAAGGACTTCTAAAGTGAGCAAAGGTAGTAGTTTACTTCTTGATGCTTTTGGGAATAAGCAAGTGAGAAAAAGAGATGAGAGTTTTGGAACTCTCACCAGCAGATCCCATCCCTTTAACTGGGGGTCAAAACTTTTCCCTTAATGGGAATTTTCCTTATCCTAACCCTGGGTATTTATTCAAGACAAATAAATATTATGTCCAGACAGAGAAATGATTTTTGCAACATTATTCATAATAGTAAAAAAGCAAAAATGTCCACCCAACAAAGGAAGAAATATAATATAGTCATATAGCAGAATACCACTCAGTGTAAAAGAAACAAAACATAATGTAACAAATGATATGAATTGCAAAGGCTTTTTACCAAATCAAAAAGTAGAACAAATTCTGGAAAAGGAAAATCTTGGTAAATAAATAGGAGCTACAGACACAAGCATCAAAACATGAATACAAGAGATGTAGGAGATAATCCTAAGTGTTGAAGACACAATAGAAGAAATAGGTTTATTGGTCAAAGAAAATATTAAATCTAAAAAAATTCCTAACACAAAACATTCAGAAAATCAGGTACACTATGAAAAGACCAAACTTAAGAATAATAGGAATAGAAGAAGGAGAATCCCAGCTCAAAAACTCAGAATATATACATATATATATGAAAAATTTCCTAATCTAAAGAATAACACACCTATTAAAGTAAGAGAATCTTACAGAACACCAAATAGATTAGATCAGAAAAGAAAGACCTGAGGTACATAATAATCAAAACACTAAACATATAAAACAAAGAAATAATATTAAAAGCTACAATAGAAAAAGATCAAGTAACATGTAAAGGAAGTATTAAAATTACACCCAATTTCTCAATGGAGTATCTAAAAGCCAGAAGGGCCTGGACAGATATCTTGCAGACTCTATGAGACCATGGATGCCAGCCCAGACTACTATACCCAGAAAAGCTTTCAATCACCACAGATGATTGAAAACAATGTATTTCATGATAAAGTCAAATTAAAACAACATTTATCCACAATCTAGCCCTGGAAAAGGAACTAGAAAGAAAACTCCAACCCAAGGAAGTTAACCACACCAATGAAAGCACAAGCAATAAATAATCTCACACCAGCAAAACCCAAAGGGACACACGCACATACATACATTGCCACTACCACCACCAAAAGCAAAAACAAAATAACCAGAATTAACAATCATTGGTCATTAATGCCTCTCAGTATTAATGGACTGAATTCCCCAGCAGGAAAACACAGTTTAAAAACAGGATCCATCCTTTTGCTGCATACAAGAAATACACCTTAGCATCAAAGACAGACATTACCTCAGAGTAAAGGGTTAGAAAAAGATTTTCTAAGCAAATGGACCTAAGAAGCAAGCATGCATAGCTATTCTAATATCTAACAAAATACACTTCAAAATTAATCAAAAGAGATAGAGGACATTTCATACTCATCAAAAAAAGAGTTCACAAAGATGACATTTCAATAATTAACACCTATGCCCCCAACTCAAGGATACCCAATGAATTGTAATGTCATAATGCTTTGTTTGTAATCTAACAATAAAGCTTTCCTGAAGATCAGAGTGCAGAGCGAAGCCACTAGTTAGCCATAGAAGCCAGGCAGTGTTAACACACATCTTTAATCCTGTAACTCAGGAGACATAGGTACATGGATCTCTGTGAGTTCAAGGCCACCATGGGCTACAAAACATTGAATCTCTCTAAAAGAGAAACAGCTCACACAAAGTTGATCCCAGCACTTGGAATCATATGCCTTTAATCCCAGCACTGAGAAGGTGGAAACAAGAGTGATATGGCGGGGCAGAGAGAGGAATATAAGGCGGGGGAGAGGGAGCTAGGATACAGTCTAAGGATTCAGTCTGAGATGCAGTCTGAGGTTTTATAGAGACAGCAGCAGTCTGAGAATTCATAGAGACAGGATCGGTCCTTTGGTCTAAGCATTGGTGGACATAAGAACTCTCTAGCGATTGGTTACTCTGCTTCCCTGATCCTTCAGCTTTCACCTCTGATAGCTGACTCTGGACTTTTTTTTATTAAGACCAATTAGAATTTGTGCTACACACATTTATAAAAGAAACATTATCAAATTTAAATCACACATCAAACCTCAAACAATAAAAGTGTGAGACTTCAATATGCCACTCTCACCAATGAACAGGTCGTACAGACAAAAATTAAACAGAGAAGTAATGAAGTTAACAGTATAAATTAAATAGACTTAACAGATAACTACAGAACATTTCAGCCCAACACAAAAGAATATATCTTTCTCTCAGCACCTCAGGGAACATTCTCCAAAATTGACCACATATTTAGTCACAAAGCAAGAGTCAACAGATACAGGAAAATTGAAACAACCCCCTGTGTCCTATCAGATCATCAACAACAGGAACAACAGAAATCCTACAAAGTCATGGAAACTAAACAACTTCCTACTCAATGACCACTGTGTCAAGGCAGAAATAAGAAAGAAATTAAAGACTTCTAAGAATTCAATGAAAATAAATAAACAACATACCCAAAATATAGAACACAATGAAAGTGGTGCTTAAAGGAAAGTTCCTAGTACTAAGTGCCTTCATAAAGAACTTGCAGAGATCTCATACTAGCAATTTACAGCACACTTTTGAGAGCAAAAAGAAGCAAGCACAGCCAAGAAGAGTAGACAACAGGAAATAATCAAACTCAGGGCCGAAATAAATAAAATAGAAAAAAAGAATATAACAATACAAAGAATCAATAAAACAAAAAATTGGTTCCTTGTCTCTAGAGAGGATCCCAGGTATCCACAGGGATCTCCCAGCTAGGGACCTGGGCAGCAGAGGAGTGGGTGC
>JAQHUG010000042.1:664888-678257 GCA_028555095.1 Dicrostonyx torquatus | reverse complement strand
AAACTTCAACAGTCATTTTGGAAATCAATATTGCAGTTTCTCAGAAAATTAGAAATCTATCTACCTTAAGACTCAGCTATACCACTTCTGGACATGCCCTCAGGGGACTTTCTGTCCTATTACAAGAACACTTGCTCAGCTATGTTCACAGCAGCTTAATTCATGTAATAGCCAGAACTTGGAAACAATCTAGATGTCCCTCAACTGAAGAATGGATAAAGAAAATGTGGCACATTTACACAATGGAGTATCACTCAGTTGTTAAAAACAATGACATCACAAAATTTGGAGGCAAATGGATGGAACTTGAAAACATCATCCTGAGTAAGGTAACCCAGACTAAGAAAGACAAGCACGGTATGTACTCACTTGTAAGTGAATAATAGCTGTAAAGGAAAAGATAATCATGCTACAGCCCACAGATTCAGGGGGCTAAGCAACAAGGAGGGCTTAATGGTGAAATCAAAGGATCTCCCTGAAAAGACAGAATAGAATAGATATCTCTGGTGGGCTTGGGGATAATGGAGTTGGAAACAAGAGGGAGAAAACACGGGGGTAAACATTTGGAATTGGGGGTCATTTTGGGGACACGGAGGAAACCTAGTGCTTTGGAAACTCCACAGAGACTGTGAGAGTAACCCTAGCAAAGACTCCTAGTAATGGAGCGATCAAAGTCTGAATGGGACATATTCTATGACCTGGCAAGGCCTCAAGTAGAAGGACTGGGATACCAACTCAACCACAAAATCTTCAGTCTACAGTTTGTCCTGCTTACAAAATGTTCTGGGACTGGAGCCTGGCAGAATCCTCATCAATGAGACCAGAGAGACCTCATCCAACAACCAATGGGAGCAGATGCAGAGTCCCAGATGGAATCTGGGGAGTCCTGTGGAGGAGGAGAAGAATTGGAAGAAGTAGGAGTATTATAAACACCAAGAGAACATGGTCTACAGAATCAACTGACCAGTATTCATGGGGGCTTGTATGTACAGATCTGACCTGTGGCTCTCTGCATATATGTTACAGTTGAGTAGTGTAGTAGGAGGAGGGGGGAGGCATTTGTTATTTCCGACCACCCAGCTAGTTTACGCCCCTGAGAATGAGCATGAAGCACATAAACTCTTTTTATCTGAGTTATAGCCAAATCTGCCACACAGAGCACTGTGCAGCCTGGGAACATCTCTCTGCATGGCAGTGGAAATCCACCATGCTCTCCTACCTGCCTAAGCCGATTATGCTGTCTGCCCAGGCAGGAAGAGCTGAGCCACAGGCATGGTCCCAGGTACTTTNGTCCTTCTGTATATGTGTTGCTTTCATTGGTTAATGTATAAAGAATAGGCCTTGGCCTGTGATAGGGTAGAGTAGAACTAGATAGGGAAAACTAAACTGAATGCTGGGAGAAAGAAGGCAGAGTCGGGGAGATGCCATGTAGCTGCCAGAGGGGAAAGATGCAAACTTCCAGCTGGAACCTTGCCAGTAGGCCACAAACCTCATAGTGAAATATAAAATAATGGAAATGGGTTAATTCTAGATGTAAGAGCTAGGTAACAATATGCTTAAGTGATTAGCCAAGCAATGATTTAAATAGTATAGTTTCTGTGTGATTATCTCAGTTCTGGGTGGCTGGGAACAAACCTCTTACAACAGATTGCCACCCAACATAGGCTTGAACCACAACCCTGAGATTAAGAGTCTCATGCTCTTGTTGACAGAGATTTCTGTCCTGCCAGGTCCATAGAAGTTCAGTCCCCAAAAGAAGCACATAGAGATCTACATTAATTATAAACTAGTTGGTCTATTTGCTCAAGCTTCTTATTAACTCTTACATCTTACTTTAACCCATAATTCTTGTCTGTGTTAGCCTTGTGGCTTGGTACCTTTATCAGTGAGGCATCCTCATCTTGCTTCCTCTGTGTCTCAACTGCTGACTGACTCTTTTCTCTGCCCAAAATTCTCCTAGAAGAGGAAAATTTCTTTTGCTTTTTATTTCTCTTTGTCTGTTTTATCCTACTCAGTTTGCTTGTTTTTATTTTATCATATTTTATCTTATTAGTTGACTGTTTATATTCTAATGAGAGAGAAAAAGAAGGAGTGTGAATTTGGGTGGGTGAGGAAGTGGGAAAGAGGATTAGGGGGAGGGGAGACCATAATCTGAACATACTTTATGGAAAAAAATCTATTTTCAATTTTATAAAAAGAGTACAGAAAAAGACAATCAGAAATACCTTGACTAAATAATTCAATGAGCTTCCTAAGGTCCTCTCTTGGGAGGAGGGAGAAAATGAGTTGGATGAAAGTGGGGGCTCAAAAGAGAACAGTGGCAGAGAGTAGCACAAGAACTTAGTACACTGACAGATACATGTGAAAATGCCATGATTAAGCCCGTTACTTTGTATGCTGTCCTAAAAATTAATTTTAAAATAATACAAAAAGACTATCTGTATGGCATATACACCAAATAATAACATAATCCATGCATAATAGGCATGTTTACATCAGAGAAATTTACATGTTTTTCTTTTGTTCTAGGTGGTCCTAAAGATAGTACATAAAGGATAAATCATATCAAATGCCTGGAGGCAACAGAAAGTGCATCATGATTTACTAGAAAAACAGCCTATTTTCCTTGACCTCTTTATTAGACATGTCGGAGCAGAAGTCACGCACAACAATGGCAATGTCTGAACTGGGGAAAAGGAGGGGTGAGTCTGTAATGAAGTGAGCCTGTTGGATGGCTTTGCTTGCTCAACCAGCCTTGAAGTTTGCGGTATGGTTGCTGTTTTGAAGCTTTCGGAAAGGCTGCTGTTGCTGTTCCATTCGGTATTGGCCTCCATTCCATCATCACCTCTGCGCTTGCGTTTGCTTTGGAAGCAGAGTGATAGACAGCCGTCACCACCAGCAGCTCTCGAGACATAGACAGAGGCCTTATCCAAAAAGTAATAAAGACCACATTTATTAAAGTAAATGAGAAAAAGACACTGAAGGAATGATAAGAAATCTCATTTCCTATTGCAAACTTTAGAAGCGTTTTCCGAATTTCTAGGCAGGATGGAACTGGTTTTAGAAAACAATAAAAATAAAGAATAACTGGAAATATCTAGCTTATATCATAACAACCTGCCAAGAGAATCTTCCAAGTTCCTTAGATGGAAAGCCATCCTTCATTCTGGAAACTGCAAGCTGTGGTCTAAGAAACAGCTGGAATCCACATGTCTTATTAACCATGCAAAGCCTCAAAAGGAATTTGAGTCCTTTTCCTTCCTTTTGCCATGGCTTGTTGGCCTCCTTCACTGTTTCTCAGGCTCACCTAGGAATCCCATGGCCCCATTTCTTTCCTTAATAAAGCTTTTGTCTCAAGAGATTAAAAGTTCCTTTCTTGACTGTAGGCAGAGCTGGAGGTGGGGGAGGGGCTCTCCAGCTGCTTCAGGGGATACACTTCAATGTGAAAAGAAAAATGAAAGCAGCTGTCACCTCTTAGAGGGCTCTTGGCACACAATACAAACAAGTCACCCTGGGAAGTGAAAGCCTTAGTTAGGTTTAAATGTCTGTGTTCCTGTTTGATGGTCACACACAGGCCACATGCTCCTCTGTGTTACTATGGTCACACACGGGCCACATGCTCCTCTGTGTTCCTATGATCACACACGGGCCACATGCTCCTCTGTGTTCCTGTTTGATGGTCACACATGAGCCATATGTTCCTCTGCACCACTGCATTTTTTTTCCAAATCATGGTTTTGCTTTGAGGCAGAAAAAAATGAAAATTTTTCCCATGCAACATTGAGCTTCCAAATATCAGTCATTTGGACAGAAGGGAAATTTATGATGCTGTTTTATTTTATTTAGATGCTTGTTCATACCAGGAAGGCACAGTCCATATTTCTAGCTGTGCGGAAATCCATAGAGTCCTGATCATCATTACCCCAACAGTGACCTAACTAGGATTCTCACTGAATTACTACCTTATTGACAGAAGATGTGGCTGAATAGGAAGTATCCTAAACTAGGAAATCCTGACTCACATTGTCCCAAGAGTTGCTCTTGTGACTTAAAATATTCTATTAGCTGTGCTCAAGTTTACAAACTAAAGCACAGATAATGCTCAGTCAGAAATTCCTAATGTTTCACTGTATACACATTTTACCATTTTCACACAAGCAAATTTAAGAAATCAAAGAAATAGAATGGAAACTAAAATTCAGGCCCTTGAAATGGAACTCACCATCTTCACTGAAGCACTGGGAACTGGATCTCAGGTTCCACGTGTCTAAGAAGGCTAAGACCTAGATACGGCATCAATCCAAACCCCACACTGTTCCTGTATCAAATTATATTTGGAATTTAAAGCTTGGTCAATTAAGAAAAATATATAGAATTCCAATATTATTCTCTTCAAAATGTAAAAAAAAAAAGACAAAAGTCAGGTGCAGTGGCACACACACCTTTAATCCCAGCACTTGGTGGGCAGAGGCAGGCAGAGTTCTGTGAATTAAAGGCCTATATAGTGAGTTTCAAGACAACCAGTACCAAATAGAGAGAACCTGTCTCAAAAGCAAACAAACAAACAGTCTTAGTTAGGGTTTTTGTTGCTGTGAAGAGACTCCATGACCACAACAACTCTTATAAAGAAAAACATTTAACTGAGGTGGCAACTTATAGTTCCACAGGTTTAGTCCATTATGATCGTGGCAAGGAACATGGTGACATGCAAGCACATGTGGTGCTGGAGGAATAGCAACAGCAAGTCAACGAAGACACTGGGTGGTATCCTGAGCATAGGACTGCAAAGCCAACCCCCATAGTCATACACCTCCTCCAACAAGGCCATAACTGTAGTAATTAGGTGCGGGTTGTGTTCCCAGCACCTGAGAGGAGCGTGGGCCCTTTTGTTCCTTCCTGCCCAGCTCTTGGCCGACAGCTAGCTTATGCCTGAAATAACCACATGAAAATGTATTAATTAAATTACTGCCTGGTCCATTATCTCTAGCCTCTATTGGCTAATTCTCATATCTTATTTCAACCCATTCTAAAAGTCTACATGTCACCACGAGGTGGTGGCTTACTGGATGATTCTAACGTACGTCCATCTAGGGTAGAAGAATCATGGTGTCTGGTACACTTCCTTCTCTCCAGCCTTCTGTTCTGTCTACTCCGCCCACCTAAGGGCTGCTCTATCCAAGGGCCAAGGCAGTTTCTTTATTCAACCAATTAAAACAACAGAAATACAGAGGAACCCTCCTACACCACATACCGACTCCAGCAAAGCCACACCCTATGAGATGATGGGGGCCAATTACATTCAAACTACCACACAAACAAACAACAAAAAGTAGATTTCCAGGTAGGAAAAGTGAAAAGAGAACAACAGAAAAGGAGAAGCAAAAACAGAATTGGAGAAATTGAAACAAACACTTAGGGTCAATTATCTAACTACAATATGATTAAAATATCCTAGACTAGTAGCAGTTTTAAAATAAAGTTCTTGGATAAGCATCACCTATGAATTTGTTAGAAATTTGCATGTCCAGGGGATCTGCAAGATGGCTCAGTAGGTAAAGGTTGTGGTCACTGAGCCTGATGAGCTGTGTTTAATACCCAGGACCTATATGGTAAAAGGAAAAAAAATCGACTCTTCCAAGTCATACTCCAACCTCAACACCCATGCTGTGATCTGCACACACACACACACAGACACGGACACGGACACGGACACATTCATGTGCACACACAGTTGCAGACACACCTATATAAATAAAAACTTAAATTTTATATAATAAAAGAAATGTGCATTCTCAGATCCTGTTTTCCTCTTGTGCTTTCAGCAGCTCTGACTATGGGGCTAAACATCTGCCTTAACACAATACCACATACAGAATTTTAAGATATTCATTTCTATAGCCTGAAATTGACTGTAGAGTGTCCCCAGCCCAGCTTGTAGCCAGCAGCATCTCCTCATAAAGGATGTCTGGACTTCAGCAAAGCATTTATGGTTGGAAACATAGGGTTGGTCATCAAGATACAAGGTAAATGCATGTAAAAAATAGTTGTAGACCTCAGACTAGCAAATAATAATGTCAATAAACAACATTTCTGGAACATTGTAGACTGTATTTTAGCTTAAGACTGGGGAAATGCAAGCACTTTCTAAAACAAGGAAAAGAAAAAGAAGAAGAGAAATGTTTACCTTGTTCGAGATAACAGAAGACATAAACATGGACATAATTGCATGTCCTTTATAAAAAGATACAATCTGTGGAACTGGAAATCTGGCTCAGTGAATAAAACATTTACTATTCAAGCTCGAGCAAGTGAGTTCAAAGTCTGAGAGCCTACATAAAAGACAGATGCAGGGTCTTACATATGCAATCTCAGTGTTTCTGTGGAAAAATAAGAGGTAGATACGTTGGGATCTCAGGAAGTTCATAGGCCAGCTAGCCTGGCACATGGCAACCAATCAAGACTGAGTTCAAATTGTGAAAGTTGAATAGAAAAAAGATTGTCTTTTTCTGACCTCCAAACATGCATTCATGGCACTAGTCTGTCTATCTATCTGTCTGTCTGTCTCTGTCTGTCTCTGTCTCTGTCTGTCTGTCTGTCTGTCTGTCTGTCTGTGTGTGTGTGTGTGTGTGTGTGTGTGTGTGGTCTATTTATGTCTGTCTTTCTCTTTCTCTTTCTCTCTCTTTGCCTCTCTCTCATACAAGGCTGGAAAAAAAGACTTGACAACACAAGTCACTAGCTATGGTCTGGGTTCTATGACAAGAATATTTACTTATCCTGCCATATAAAACCCCAACTGGTCTCAAGACAACTTAATTGGTAATAACACATCAAATTAAACGTTTTCTGAAGAACCACAAATGCATAGATGAAATAAATTCTCTAGAAGTATGGTATGTTTCAAATTTCTTTTAGTGAAAAAGTTTAATTGGCAAGATCCTCTCTGATGTTCATCATATGTGCATAAATAGCCATTTCTCAAGTTCTTGGGAAAACTTGATAAATCACCTGTCATCTTCATCGCTTGGGGCCTGAAGGACTTGGTCCTGTTTAGAAGCAGTTGGTATTCCTGCTTTCTTAGTCCATATCGCATATATATATATGCGTGTGTGCGTATATATACATATATATACGCATACACGCATATATACATAAATGCATGTAGAAATGATGACCTCCAAAAACTTAGTGGGATGTGATTGAAACATCTGTAATCCCAATGTGCGGGAGGCAGGGGCAGGGAAAAGCACAAATTTGATGCCAATTATATAGGTAGTTTCAGGCCAGGCTGAGCTAAATATTGAGGCCTAAACTAAAATATAAAGAAAGTGGTGGAAGGAAAGAACTACCAGAGACCTTAAATTTTCACAAGCCCCAAAAGAAACTTTAATAACTAAGTAAATAGAAATGCATATTTAAGTCTTTAGCTTGCCATAAAACTACTTGTTCGAGTACTAATCTCTAATGTTGAGTTCAGTCAAAACTAAGATTATAATGACACTGTTGTCTATCTAAGGGAGGGGCCATGTCTTAAAACATTATCTTACAACTGTAAATTGTGTACTGTAGTAATGAGGGGTGGTTGTGTCCCCCTGAGGAGCGGGCCACGTTCCCTGGCAACCAGTTCCAGGTTGAAGGCCTGCTTTTGTCCTGGCTAGCTTATACCCGAAATAATTACACACAAACTATATTCATTTAAATACTGCCTGACCTATTAGTTTTAACCTCTTATACATATTAGTTTAACCCATATTTTATAATCTGTGTATCACCGCGTGGTAGTGGCTTACCGGGAAGATTCTAACCAAAGTCCATCTTGGGCTGGAGAAACATGGCATCTTCTCCAATGCCTTCTCTCTCTAGCCTTCTGTTCTGTCTACTCCGCCCACCTAAGGGCTGCCCTATCAAAAAGGCCAAGGCAGTTTCTTTATTAACCAATGAAAGCAACCCAAATACTGAAGGACCCTCCTATACCAGTGTATAGATATTCACCAAAAGTAACTCAAATGGCAAATAACATGATGCTTACTTAAAACTCAGGACAAATCCTGATGTAAATTGTGCACTAAATAAAAGCACATCCTGTTCAGTGTAGATGCCAAAGCAAGCAGACAAGGCCTTTTCTTAAATGGAATCCATATTTACTTCATCCCTGAACCCAAGTTCTTCAGAAAGTTAACTCGTTTGCAATAAAAATAATCCATATGATTTTCTGAACATTTTTCATTTCTGTTTTTCAAATACAAATATATTGTATTTTCTAAGTTGATATATTCAAATGTTTTAGGTTTTGTGTGCATATATGTATGTGCTCATATGGGTATGTGCACAGGTGCACATGGGTGTATGTGGGTGCCTGTGTACATGTGAATAGAGGCCAAAGGTCAACATTTGAACATAACAGAAGGGATAGCTTAAGTTCTGCATGGAATTAAAAATTAAAAATATCAAGAGTTTGAATCAACATAAGTATTTCATCAGTAAAACAACTATGAATATTAATACCCCTTTTAAAAATTGAATCATTGATTAAGCTAATTTGATGTGTTGAACAGTCTATGAGGAAAGTTTGAGCCATTTTACCATGTCAGGAGATAACTAATACAAACCTACTTCCTGCTAAAAAAAAAAAAAACAAAAAACAAAAAATACAGAGCATCTATTTGATGTGACATTCAGTATGAAGTTATTATTTCAATTAAATTGATGATTTTGTGACTAAATACAAAACTCAAGGAAATTCTTCAATTCAGGGCTCTTGAGTCTAATATTTTAGTCTTTTATTGATAACTGTTTGAAATATATGTTACTATTGCAACTCTGAGTTGCATCTCTCACAGACTGGTGTTTTGAATGCTTCCTCCAGGGCTGTTGGTACTCTTTGGGGGTCTGCGGAACGTTTAGAGTTGAGGGTGACTGGTGGAAGTCAGCCCTTTAAAGGTTATAGTCGAACCCAGCTCCTATCCCACTCTCTTGCTTCCTACTTGGTCTCCATGTGAACTTTCCTCTGCCACATGCTTCCACCGTGATGACTTCTCCATCATGATGGACTGGAATCTCTCTGAAACCATGAGCCAAGATAAGAGTTTCCTTCCTAGGGGCTGCTTCTGTCTGGCCATGTAGTCAGGACAACACAAAGTAACTATATTAAATGTAACAGTGAGCCTGCATGGAAAACCAGATTATTGTTATCGAAACAATGTAGACAATGTAAACAGTGAAACAATTTAGCGACTCCAAAACAACAAATTATGTTTATGTTTTAAATAGGCTCCTTCAATTCCAGCATAGTATTTTTCTCTCTGCTCTCTCTCATTCGCTCATTCAGCAAGTGCTTGACAGACACTACACTTTGTGCTCAGCAGAACCAATGGTGAACAGCACTACCCTGATGCCTGTCCTGGTTTGTGACACTTAACGTAGTACCCAAGGAAATCGTAATGTTTAGAGAGAAAGGAGCAGCCTCAGGAGAAAACCACCCTCATATGTAAGTGGATTGAGAGGCATTCTCAGGAAAAGTTATGGTTCGTAATTTCACTACACAAACCTTGTAAAGGTATTATGAGCAGAAACATCTGTGTTACATTGTACGCTTTCCTTCAAAAACTTACCACAGTAAAGTAGAATTAGAAAATTTCACAGATGTTTTCCTTAGGACACTGAATTATTTTGGTATTTTGCAATTCTTATCTGCTAGTAGATTTTAGAAAGCCTTTGCTGGGTAATACTGTTCATTATTGAGAGAGCTGTCAAGATGATCCTAATTCTTCCTTTTTAAATGTTCAATTACAGCTATATTTATTTACTTGTGTATGTGTGCACAGATGTCACAAAGCACCCTTGAGGTCAGAGGACAACTGGCAGGAGCCAGTTCTTTCCTTCCACCTTATGGGTCCTGGGGATTAAACTCGAGTCACTGGGCTTGACACCAAGCACCTTCCTCTGCTGAGTCAGCCCATCAGCACAGCACTAATTCTCACAACAGAGTTGTTAAATCATTCATTTTCAAGAAACTTAGTTTATCATCTGCCTTGGTTTATCATTTGTCATTTGCCTTGAAATTTATTTTTTTCTTATCCTTTATTCTTTATATGAAAACCAGAAGTTTTAAAATATCTTTGTCAGTCACTGAAAATTTGAACCTGTTGTTTATCCTTGAGGCACTCAGCACGAGTCTGTGTTGTATCTGAGGGGCTGGCATTGGTCCATGCTGTGTTTAAGGAACTCTGCATTTTTCTATGTTGTGTTTGGGGTCTTTAACATTGTCTGCCTTGTATTTGAGGGGCTCAACATTGATCTGTGTTGTGTTTGAAGGGCTCAGCCTTGGTCTGTGTTGTATTTGGGGTCTTCTGCATTGGTCTCTGTTGTATTTGAGAGACTCACCATCAATTGTATTGTGCCTGAGGGATTCAGCACTGGTCTCTGTTGAAATTAAGGGGTTTAGCATTGGTCTGTGTTGTGTTTGAGGGACTCAACATTGGTCTATGTTGTATTTATGGGACTCAGCATTGTATTTGAGGGCTTCATTATTGGTCTGTGTTGTACTTAAGGGTTTCTGCATTAGTCTATGTTGCACTGGAGGAAGGTTCAGCATTGGCCTCTATTGTCCCCACATCCCCTAATGCACAGGCTGTTTAGAATTAGTGAAGTACTATCAGTATCTCCTGCAGTTATGAAAATAATCTTGGATTCTAATCAGCTCACTATTATTGGTCTTCACTGTTTCAAGGGTGTCAATGGGCTAAGCTAGGCCTCCTGACAAAATGGATGCTAATAAATTTAGAATGTGCTCTACGGTGTGGCTTTCCACTTCTATCACAGGTTTTCACTGTTCCCTTTGAGATGACAACCCGTTCCTTTGCAGTCAGGGAGGCAGACCTCACATGTGTTCCAAATTAGGACTCTTTTGTTTTCTTTTAATTATTCCTGTGTAATCTTTTTTCTTGGATCCACCATTCCACAGTTGGTATTTTTGCCCCTTTCTATAATCCCATCACTTTGGAACTTATCTCTGTCAGATATTGGGCAATTTTCCCTCTTTCCTTTTTAAACCTCCTTATATGTCATTTTTAATATCATGCCTCACCTTTGAGTATAGTTGCCCAAAGTATATTCAAGAGCTCTACATCTGTTTGAAATTTTCTTTTCTTATTTTTTTGTTTTGATTTATGAGTTAGAAGTTCTCTCTAGACTCTGTAGTTCTACAGTGCTCCATCCTGTTCTTTTCAAAAGTTCTCCAGAAAAATGATCCTTTATGAAACATATAGATTGGATATGTTTGCCCTCTGGCTCTTTTTTATTTGGCTAATAGAAGGTATGACAACCTTTAAAATGTACCTATTGGAACTCAACTGCAGAAAATGTGACTTTCAGACAGTTCCAGTTGGTGCAATCTGAAATACATCACAACATCTCTGTTAATGCCACGCTTCCACGGGACTTCCCCCAGGCAGTCATTGAGTTCAGCAGGGAAACGCATTTCTGAGCGCTCTAAGCCTTCGTTGGCAGATGGCTTTGGTTGGAGAGATTTAACTTTTCCTAAAATTCATTGAAACCGCACCACAGTTGTTCCTGTCGTGCCAAATCTTCTTTCCTCCGTTTTCCTCCAAAAATGAGACAGTGGTTGGCTGATTCCTGAAACCTCCACAAACCTCCCTAATTTATATCACAAGTATTTCCAGAATAGGTCCACTTTATACCAATATGGGTATCTGCTTCTTAGAATGCTTCGTCTAACATGCAGAATGAGAGAGGATGGTCAGGGTATTATCTCTTTAAGCTCTTCCTTGCTGTCACAGGTTGTCAAAGTCTGAGTGACTCTCTCTATAGCTACATTAGTACAATTTGGTCACCTTCTTTTGTTTTTTTTGTTTGTTTGTTTTTTTCGAGACAGGGTTTCTCTGTGGCTTTGGAGCCTGCTCTGGAACTAGCTCTTGTAGACCAGGCTGGTCTCGAACTCACAAAGATCCGCCTGCCTCTGCCTCCCGAGTGCTGGGATTAATGGCGTGCGCCACCACCGCCCGGCTTGGGTCACCTTCTTTAATGGTATTGCTGGACTCTTGTGTCCTCTCAATCAGCCTGTTCTTTCAACTATACACTTGATAGCCTTTTCCTTCTATCACCATTAATTTTGCTTATGCCATGTCCTTTTATTAAAACAAACGTTTGCATGACCTTTTGCTACTATAGATTTTTATCTTGAAAAATTATAAATATATACAAAGGAAACAAAAGCAACATGAAGAATCCTTCTAAGCTTTTTCCTCAATGTTGGAATTTTTAACATTCTCTCTGTGTATCTGTCTGTCTCTTTCTGTCTCTCTTTCTCCCCACCCAATGTATGTATGTGTGTATGTGTGTATAATTATGGATATTTTTTGTAAGTCATTTGTGAAAAAGAGACCAGATGTCTCTTCTACATGAGTCAGTATGTTGTTTTTTTCTAAACACAGGGAACAAGTGTATTCCCTAAAATATCCATGGCATAATTTGAAAATAAGAAAAATTATTAATAATGCTATTATCCAATCCATAGATCTTAATTAACATTCCTCTAATAATGTCTTTTATGGAAGAACTTGCTCTAGTCTACCTGTCAATCCAGAATCACACACTGCAATTTATTCTAAAAATAATATGTCATTGTCACCAGACCACACCCACAGAAAGAGATCCTCAATGAGTTTGCTACATATTAATGATCACATAAATAATGTTACAAATTAGTTCAAGAGAGGATGAGACAGTGGTAGTCAAAGGCATCCATTAACATCATAATCATTCAAATTATCAGTATATTGTGAAGGGTATACAGCTGAAAGGTAAGACTAAGAAGTCAAAGGGCTATTATTTTAATTGCTGTGATAACTGTCATATAATTTCTGTCATATCAAGGATTCTTCTGACAGTCCTCTAGAGAATATTGTATATAGATTGTGTGCATGTATGAAAGCCTCAAATACACAACACAGACAAGGATTATATAGTAGCTTTGAAAGACTGCTTTATTGCCAGCCACCACACCCTACCCCTTACAAGAGGCAGTACAGCCAACCATCAAGCATAGGGACAACACTAATAAACATGTAACCTTGTCATATCAGGGAAGAGATTGCTGTTGAAATGTCAGAATTCTGAAACATAAGATGAGAACATGGGGAAGATAAGATAAACTTGGGAACTTTGAGTTCATGATGCCCTTAAATTTTGCTGCCCACAGAAACAGTTCCCAACATCTAACAGAGGAGAACAAACATTCTGCTGTTAGACAAGAAGCACCTCACTAACAAGAAAATATTAGTGCCTGTGGGACAACACTTTGTACACTGTAAAGATTTGTCACTCATATTGGTTTAATAAAACACTGATTGGC
>JAQHUG010000042.1:625676-636055 GCA_028555095.1 Dicrostonyx torquatus | reverse complement strand
CTAAGAATGCTGAAAAATTTTTCAAGTGTAAGTAGTTTTTGGTGACTTTGAGAACTGTCTGTTCATTTACTAGCCCAGTTAATGACTGGATGACATGGGGTTTGGGATGGTTAATTTTTACAGTTCTTTTTATATGTCCTAGATATTAGTCCCCTGAGCTAATTCCAGGACAGCTAGGGCTGTTACACAGAGAAACCCTGTCTCGAAAACCCCAAAAAAGAACTAGTTAGGAACAAGCATAAGGTATAGGCTGAGCTTTCATAATTAGTAAGAGGTCTCTGTGTCATTACTTGGGAGCTCACGGGAAGGACAGGGAAAGACTCATTACAGGTAAAGTAGGACATCCAACTCTGATTTTCCACCAAAGATTTTAATAATTCCAGTGAGGCATTTCCAGAGCATCATTACAATAAAAAGTTTTTTATTCTTTTCTGAAAATTTCCTTTTTTTTAAAGAACAATACTGGAGAGATTATCATTCTAGATCTCAAGATATATTACAAAGCTATAGTAACAAAAACAATATGGTATTTGAACAAAACAGACATGTAAACCAATGAAACAAAATCAAAGACACAAATATGAGTAACTACAGCCATTTAACATTCAACAAAGATGCTAAAACCCACATGTGAGAGAAAAGAAATCATCTTCAACAAATGTTGTTGGGAAAACTGCATGTCCACATGCAGAAGAATGAAATTAGACCTGGGTCTATCACTTTTCATAAAAATTAACTTCAAATCGACCAAATACCTAAACCCTAAACATAAAGTACTGAATCTGCTGGAAGAAAATATTAGTCATAACTATAGGATATAGGTGTATGAAATGACTTTCTGAATAGGAATCCATGTACTGAGAATTAAGACCAAAAACTGACAAGTAGGACCTCCTAAAATTAAAATCCTCTGCGCAGCTAAAGAAACAATCAAGTGAAGAAAATGCCCATAGAACAGGAGGGAATCTTATGGTAGATTCTATCTGACAGGGGATTGTTATTCAAAATATATAAGGAATTCAAATAAGAAAGTGACTCATATAAGAAGAATGGGCCTGAGATCTGAACAGAGTTCTCAAAGGAAGGAATAAATAAGATATTTCAAAAACCATTCATCATCCCTGCCAATCAGTGAAAATCAAGATGTCTTTGAGATTTCATCTTACTACAGTAAGAATGTCAAGATGAAACAACCAAAAACAAATGCTAGAGAGGGTGAGGGAAAGTGGAATCGTCACTTACTGTTAGTGGAATTGAAAACTGCCGCAGCCACTATGGAACTCTGTATGCAATTTCTCAAAACCGTAAAAATAAAATAAAATAAATCTATCTTATGGCCCAGTTATACCACATTTGGCATATGCCCAAAGGACTCAACCTTCTACTCCACAGCTAAATGCTCAGCCATGTTTATTGCTGCCAAATAGCTAGGAGACTGAAACAAATTAAGTGTCCTTCATCTGATGGATAGACTATGAAAGTGGGGTACATATACACTGTGGAATACTATTCAGCTCTAAAAAAAATGAAGTCATGAATTTGCAGGTAAATAGATAGAACTAAAAAAGATATTACTGAGAGGGGTAACTCAGATCCAGAAAAACAAATGTTGAATGTTCTCTCTTATCTGAGATTCCTAGCCCCAATCTTCTGATGCGACTATCTAATCTGAAATAATTGTAGACATCGGGAAAGAAAATAAGAAACATGACTGGGGTGAGAGGTTAGGGTAGCAATAGAGAGGGGTACAGAAGGATGAAACTGATCTGAAAGAGGAAATGGGGAAAGCAGGGGAGGGATCTAATTATGGAGACGGAGGAAAATAAATACAGAAGAAGAGGAAGGACACTGACACTGAAGATGCCTGAAAAAGTCAAGGACCCATCCTATTAACTCTATATCTAAAATACCTATATAACACATGTACCTCTGTGTATACATATATAATTTAAGTAAAATATCTCTATCATGGCAAGCAATGCTCCCTGCAAGAGCCACAATCTAACATAAACCCCAGTACCAGGCTTGAGAATCCTTCCTTTGAGTTGTTGATCAAAGAAACTCCCAAAACTTTATAGGCAGTTGCTACACCCTTTGATTGCCCCCTGGAGACAGAAGACAAGTATTGCTGAAGACACCATGCACTTCTGATAACGGGCCCAGAGAACCTGACCTGCACCTGACCAAAAAGCTTCCTCTCTGAGTAAAAGAGGGTGCCTGCCATTCAAGCTTCCAAGGGAGGCAATCAAGCAAGAGGCCTACCCATAGATGATACCTATGAACCACAACAAGGACCAGAATGGCACACTAACCAAAGGGCACAATAGTGGCACACACATCTTGGCAGTAACCAACAATTCCCTACTTGAACTTAAGGCCTACTCAACAAAAAAATCAGACCTGGTACTGGAAACTGAGAGAACTACCCAGGGCTAGTGAAGTCGTGGATCTTGGCAGAGACCCTACAACTTTCACTTTCATAAACGAGAATAATTCCTAACCACAGTCTAAATATTTGTCCTTATACATGCAGATGAGTATAGTTCTTACTCCCCATCAAAGAAATTCCTCTTTGCAACAGGCAAAGACTATTACACAATGTCATAACCAATCACAATGTAGGATTGTGGTGTCAAGCCCCTGCTGTTACATCTACAACATATCTTCTGCACCAAAGATCAGAGTATGTTACAGAAGAGGGGTCAGAAAGATTTTAAGAGCCAGAGGAACAGGGAGTTCACTGTGACATTGTGTTCTCTCAAAATGTCAGAGAAGCTACACCTATGAAGTCTCACCAACATGGCTACTTAAACATGGACTTTAAAAGAACAATACCAGTAGACATACTAATGTGGAATGAGGAAAGAACCCAAAGGACCTCAGCCCTACACAGAGAACTACAGTTGACTAAGGAGTGCTGAGAGAAAGTCTTTTCCATGGAAGTGCAAAGCAATCAGTTATCCAATACCAAATGATCAACCCTGAAAACACATACACACATATATGCATGCATGCATATATACATATATATGTATAAATACAAGTAATGTTATATGGACTGAGAAAGTTATGTTTATAGATTTAGGAATAATATTTATGTATAATATTAATATAATCACATTACAATCTCAAAACAAGTTTTTAATATTGTTTAATTTTCTTATTTTTGTTTTATATGCACAAGTATTTACCTGCTTTTCTACACTACACATGTCCCTGTTGCCCTCAAAGCCCAAATGATGACATCAGATCCTCTAGATCTTTAGTTACAGATGATGTAAGCCACCATGTGAATGCTGGGAATTGAATCAAAGTCTACAAGAGTAGCAAGTGTTCTGAAACACTGAGCCATCTCTCCAGTCCCTTCATGTCTTTTTTGTATAGACAACAGTCCATATTTATTAAAGAGCACACTAAGATAAATAATTTTTAGATATCAAAAAGCACTTTCAGATACTAACCACCCCTAAAAAATAAGTCTTTTAGAAGAACAAGCATGTTGTTCCTACTATACTCTATAAATTGGTTTTGGCTTCTATATTCAAATATATAAGTAATTATTGCTGACAAACATGTGTACCTTTAGAATAAATGTCTGTCTGTGTCCTAACTCATTTTCTGCAAAAGAAAATCCATTGTTAGGGTTTTCAGTTATTATAAAGATACTCAACCTCTAACAAAACAGACAATATACTTGGAAAAGTGGGTCATGGGTCCTATGGGAGAACCTATTACCATTACTTTGATAAATGAGCACAATATTAAACTGATGACTAGTGATTTATTTTTATGGCCGGAGATTGGTTTATCATTCAGTCCTCACCAGGAAAGCTTCTTTTTTAGTAAATGTAAATTAATTAACACAGACGGTCACAACTGATCGAGATGCAGAGAATGAGACACTGTGAAATGCTTAGCACTAAATGGAGAAGAGAATGATAAGAAAGAAGAGAAAGGCAATTGTAAAAGTTGGAAATAAATGATGACTACAGGAAAACAGTACTTTCAGGACACAACATTGAATCCCTGAATTCACCTCAGCAAAGCAGGCTATCTGGGCCTGAATTCAAGAAAGTTCCCATGATCCTCATGGAAAAGTTTTTCTCATTGAACTGCAATCAGCAGATCTTAGTAAGAAGCAGGAACACACTGGCTCTTGACTTTCTCATCAGATGTTGCCCCAGCCCTACAACAGCTGAAGCAGACATCATTGTGTTCTACTAGAATTTTGTGAGTTTGCTTTCCTTATCTGGGCATTTAGGATGTAGTTAGAGGTCCAAAAGAGCATCTTGAAGTTTTTATGAATATAATGTGCACGCACAAGCTAAACAAAGTCTTCTAAAGTCTACCTTTGATGCATATTCCAGGAACAGACACAACTAAAGCTCCATGTATGACCGATTCAGAGTCAGAGAAGGTAAATTCCATCTTTTGTTTTCTTTTTGACCTGATCATGAATTTGCAGTGAGTGCTTACGTCTTAGGTTTTCCCTGTTTTCCCACTCCTACTATACCAGAGGGTATCTGATGCCTACAGTTAGACCACATCTAAACTCCTTCTAATTCAGTGGCAGTGCCATTATTTTCCAAGCTACTGCCTCTTACTCCTTTCAGTCCTTACACACACACACACACACACACACACACACTCATAACTTCCCACCCACGCTTTATTGAATAAGCTTTATAAAAATACAGAACAAAACAGCTGTCAAAAGCAAAAAAAATCATGTGGGCTATTCTTCATTGTCGCTGCCATAAATGCCCAGGTACCCAGGTGTATATTATCACTTACAATGGTATGTCATTAGTTTTTAAATAATATTTTACTAGTTCTTTGGAAATTTCATAGGATGCATTTTTATTATATTTACCTATAGCTCCTCCTGTATCTACTCTCAGCTCCCTACCTGCCCCAATCAAGTTTTCTTCTTCTTTTTCATTTCCCTGTTGAGTTGGCTTGTATCTCCCAACTATTTTTGAGAGTGGGGCCTGCCCTGGAATGTGGTTACTTACCAGGAGTCATGTTTTGAAAACTCTGACTCTCCATCTCCCAGAAGCTATCAAATGGCAATGGCTCCTCAGCTACTGGTGGAATTTTGCCCACCTCCCCACTCCATGCTGAGATTTCATCTGGCTTGAACTTGTGAAAAGTCTGTACATGGCATGACTACCACAGTGATTCCACAAGTGCAGGTGATCTGTGAGGCCAGAAAGACTGTTTCAGTTAATCCCGCCTTTTCCTCTTACAATCTTCCCTTGCCATACACAGAGATGTTCCAGGAAGTTCTCTGAGCCTTGGGGAGGTGTGATGCAAACAGCTCCTCTAGGGCTTTAATTCTCTGTACTTTGACCAGTTGAGGATTGCTTTGGAACAATCATTTTCTACAATATAAATATGTATTTATCTCCTTGGCTAATAAGTAGCTGATATGCTGATACTAGGCGGGATTTTGGAGGAAGAGGAATGCTGGAAAGAAAGGCAAAGTCTCAGGAGTCAAGAGAGACACAGAAAGAAGCAAGGTGAACATGCTCTGTTGAAATAGGGTGCCACCACAAGGCAGAGCATAGATAAGAAATATTAATTAATGCAAGCATTAGCTAGTAACCAGCCTGAGCTATTGGTTGATCATTTATAATTAATACTGAGTATCTGTGTTATTTGGGAGTGACTGCCGAGTACACGGAGAAACGCCACTTACAGAGGGTCTCTGTGTTAATCATTATCTACTGCAGGTAGAAGCTTCTTTGATAAGGGTTGGGAGATGCAATGACCTATGGATATACCAATAAGTCACTAGAAATAATTTTAACACTGTGTCTATCTGGCAGGACAGTATTTGGTTCTCTCCGCTGGATTCTATGACCTGGTCTATCTGGTCACACATTCTTAGTCCCATTAATAGTGCCAGAAATGGGTTCCATCTGGAGTGGTCCTTACAGCATAAAGTGATGGTTACTCCCATGACATTCATAGCACTATTGCACTATTGCAGCCTTGGGCATATCTATCTGTCTTGTCAGGCCAATCATTGTGACTTTCACAGCTGGGTGAAATTGATGATTACTTTTCTCCCTTGGTAACATGGAGCGTCTAGCACTGTGAAAGCTAGCCACTAGCAAGGCAGCTTCCAAGAAAGTACCTGCTTGGTTTCTCTATCTTCCATGAGTCCACTATGTGGTATCTTCTTCAACAATAGGGACTTACCTGTAAGTTCTGGATTTCTCCGATAAATGTATGAGGCTAGAAACAACCATCTAAGTTCAGTAATCCAGACAAAGAAAAGCTTAGCATCTTTTCTCTCATATGTGGCTGCAGCTCTGATTTTCAAGATGTGCATGATATATTTGGAATACCCACAGAGGAAATTAGTAGAGGAGCTTGGAAGGATTTCAAGAGAGAAGAGGCAAAACACAGTGGCCTACAGGTAAAGGAGAAGAACAGGGAAAGAAGGAATAAATTGGGGATAAGAGATGGAACACAGGGTAATGGATGGGGTTATGAGAAGGGATGACTAACACTAAAGGACAACTGAAAAAAATCCATATGGAAACCTTCTGCTATAGAAGCTTCCTAAAATACATACATATAAACATATGTAAAAAGAATTTTAGTGGAGCTACTTTGCAATGGGGACAATAACCCAATTAGACAGCACATGCAAACAAATCCAGTGCCAGAAATGGCTAATTTTTTTGAACTGTTGCCCCATGGGACCAGTAGACCCTAAGCATTACCAGCTATTGTCACTACTCTAAGTCATCCTTCAGAACTTAGTAGTAGCATCGGTTTTTAATGTTTTCTCAACACACATTTATGTCTTTGACTGATAAAGTTATCTTTCTTATATAGATAAGTAAGTCCATATCCACTTTCCATAAGATTTTCTCACTCACACTCAGATCTATTGTGTATTCCACCAGAGTCAGATACGAGATGACTAAGGACTGTCCATGTAACCAAATCAACTGAAATTATTCAAAATATCCCATACAGTCGTTCTCAGCAATCCAGCTATTTCTACCCTGCTTGCCTCACAAGCACCCTATTGGTCCAGACTGTCATCACCTTATCCCCAAGTACTATCCCCTTGTGTGGCCTGTCTGGCAGCCTCTCTTCTACAAATGTAACGGGGAGCCCTGCCTTTCATTTTTCCAGTGAAAGTGTTAGTGTCTAGTTTCCTAGCATCAGAAGAATCCCTAAATCACATTGAGCATCTCTGAAGTGCACAGCACCAGTCAGAAGCAGAGAAGCACCTTTCCCCTTGCACATCACAGAAACCGAAGCCTCGTTTTTATGAAAGAAGTCACAGCCTGTTTCCTCTAAAACATTATCAAGGAGAACACCACAGATGAGCAAGTTGAACATACATATCTAAAATGGCTACGGCATTCACACCTCAACTCTCAAGAGACATATCTGTTTATTTAAATAAAAAAAATCATCTTTATGTCACCTTCTTCACCTGGAGTTTGCATAATAGCATAAGGTCTTCTTGTGCCCTTTTAATTCATTAAGTAATGTTTGCATTTGGCAAGGAAAATTGCACAGTATATGCAGCCTCAAGCCGACGCCAGGAACAGCTTCTCCCACTCTAAAGCCCTTGACAAAAAAGAACCAAAAAGCAAAAAACACCTCAAGATGACATGGAGCATCTGACACAGCAGACAATGGTCCTACCCACTTTCCCTAGAACTTGTAGTCTTTCCACACACTAACTTCTGTTCTGAGCAAAGCATTAGGGAGAAGAACTTTTGAAAGGCAGCATCCTATAATAAAGGGTATTAGCTCATCTCTACCTTTGGACATCAGCCATACATATAACATGAAAGGACACCCTGCAAACTCCCCCAAGTGGGGCTGGCAGCCTGTGTGTCTCACCATATGAGAAGGAGACCAAACCACCTTCCCAGGACCACAGAGACTAAACACAGCAGAGCCAAGCACAGAGACACAGACGACACGGACTCCTCAAACTAAAGAACACGTTCTCCAATCTCCTCTCCTAGGCCCCGCCCAGGCGGGGCAACAGCTGGCCGTTCCCATGGGGTATTCTTCGAACGTAAACTTTAGGTAGAGAACTGCTCTGATAACCTGCCATTGGTTATGTTTTTAAAACTCTTAACCACAGAGTTTGGAAAAGTTTCTGTAGGAGTGATGAAATTAAAATAGTAGAAGGTAAAATTCGAAGTGAAAAATCCTAAGCACTAAGTCTTTGGGATTTTTAACTTTCTCATGCTGTTAGAAGAAAATCAAGGATTATTTCAATGGTTTGATTAAGGAGGGTCCGTATCATTCTAGACACCCTGATTTCATCAGTGTAGGTATAACTTCAGTTACAGACTGTGACAGTGTTTCCATAAACAATGGGTATAAAGTGCTAAGAAAAGCGACCTGAAGTATAAGTTCTCTCTTATCAACCACCATGTCTTATCAATGCTTTCTTAATCCACATACATTTCTGCAAATACTTTCTTAGGTCCAATGACATCACTACATCAATCCTATCAAACTATCACTAGTATAAAACCCTCAGGTTTTGAGTTACAATCTTTATGGAATTACTATGAAAAATAATTGCCATGGTGTCTTGCTCTTTTATTCTGTAATGAAAGAACATTCTTCATGCCAAAACAGTACTTTTTAAGTAAGAAAACTGAGTGTGTATGTGTGTGTATGTGTGCAAAGAGAGAATTATGCACATTATGTGTAATTTTAGGTAAACAGATAATAATAGGACTCCTTAATAATTTTTTGGACAACTTTGTTATTAACTCTTAACTCTCCTCCTCCTTCATTACAGATCCCCGTCCCCATTTTTTCCATTTCTCCCTTGAAATTGCTCTATATGCTTATTCCCCTCTGCTTCTCATACTATCATAAATATATAATTACCATAAATATATAAATATCATATGTTTTAGTGTTAAACCTTCTGCACCTCTGTTCACACTCATCAGGTTCTCTTACATTGGAAATGGGTAACCCCTGGAGCCCTAAATGAAGACAAATCAGGAAACGTAGTCCATATTCCCCTTGATGAACACAGTGTGTGTAGCTGCTGATGGAAGACCAGCTATGGACAGGCTGCAGTGTAGGGCATCGCAGCTCTTTCATTCCAGCTTTCTCTGAAAATGTTTCACCAAAGAGATGGAGTTGCCTATCTCAAATTTGAGATGAACAGACACAACGGGCAAAGTTAACAAAATGTATTTCATTATAGATCTCACTCTCATATCCATTCATTCTTGTGCAGTAACATTTTATGAATGCCTAGAGCTGATATGAACTCTAGCTTATTTTAGAGCCAGTTAAGAATACATTTGTATTACTGGAGAGATGGCTCAGTGGTTAACAGTTGACTGCTCCTGCAGAGGTTCTAAGTTCAATTCCCAGCCACCACATGGTGGTTCATAACCATCTATGTAATGGGATCTGATGTCTTCTTCTGGCATGCAGACATACATGCAGATAGAGCACTTCTACGCATAAAACAAAGAAAAAGAATACATGGTGATATTTGCTTTAGATTTTAACTCAATGATTTCTCCCGTTTATTTTGAACACTTTATGGGCTTGCTGTTCCTGATGTAGTTTGGGTTAGACCACAGATGTGGAAATTTTGGTAACAAAAATCTAAGACTGCTTTATTATAAAATTAACCGATGCCAAGATGTTAGAAATAAATACTAGGTTTCCCAAATTTAGAGTAAATGAGCAGAATATAAACATCTTTTATGTGGAATATCACTGCCCACGGCAAAGATTATATTAAAGAAAACCACTGTGAAGATAAGAAAATGAGTGTCTGGGGGAGAAACACATATTTTCTTTAAATATTTTCTAGCTCCCGCGTCAATCAGGATAATATGGTGAGTTTCTAGAAGGAAGAAGTTGTGGCAGGAATGGCTACCTCTTCACCATACTTCCCTCCTACCACAACACAGGGTTGGCTGTGATTAGCAGCCCAGGTGGAGCTAATGAAGTCAGCCATCATGGCCTGAGTACAGCCTGTGTTTAATAGTTTCCCTGTTGGGGGTGGGGGACAGGAAGTATGAGCTAAACGTGTATCACTCCATTAAGCAGAATTTGCTTGCCCTTGGTTCCTGCTCTCTCAGTACAGCTGAGAGACCTTGAACTTGGCTTGCTGACTACTGCAATAACACTTCTCAGCTAACTCTAAGGTTACTTCTTGGAAACAAGCCAGTTGCCAACTTAGAGCACATGTCCTAGACCAAATGAGGCAGGGATGAACCAACCACCTTGTCCCTGTTACTGCCTTGGATCAAATGAGGCAGGGATGAACCACCTTGTCCCAGATACTGCCCTGGATCAAATGAGGCAGGGATGAACCACCTTGTCCCTGCTACTGCCCTGGA
>JAQHUG010000042.1:608507-624741 GCA_028555095.1 Dicrostonyx torquatus | reverse complement strand
CCACATGGCTCAGTACCTTTCTCGTCGGGGCAGCTCACATCCTGCTTCTTTGGTGAACTGGGCAGGAGTGGGGGAATGGGCTTCTTTCTTCTTCACAGAATTCTCCTGTTCTCCTTGCGTCACCTCTACTTCCTGTCTGGTTTTCTCGCCTATACTTACTGCCTGGCCAATCAGCATTTATTTAAAACATGATTGACAGAATACAGAATTGTTCCTCACCAGTGCTTTAATAAATAAAGCTTGCCTGAAGATCAGAGTGTAGAACTAAGCCACAAGAGGCCAGGGAGTAGTGGCACACAGCTTTAATCCCAGGACTCAAGGCCACCCTGGGCTACACAGATTGAATTTGTCTAAAAAGAGAAAGAAAGCTCACACCTTAAATCCCAGCACTAGAGAAAAAAAAAAGACAGGAGTTTAGTGCAGTCTGAGGTTTGGTGGAGAGCAGGGCAGTCTGTGGCTTAGTGAATTGCCCCTTGGTCTGAGCATTGGAAGAGTTGAGAACTCTCTAGTGGCTTGGCTGCCTTGCTTTTCTGGGCTTTAGCTTGAACCCCAGTGTCTGTCTCTGGTTTTATTATTCGTGCTACATAAAGGCACAGCAAGTGAAAGGCTATTTTTCACTGTATACAGTTTTAGGTAAGAACTCTGGAGAAATGAAAATGAAAAGATAAAATCTGCCTCCTAATTACACTGCTTTGGAGGTGTTGAGCATGAAGGCTAACAGGAGCAGGTGAAATGGCCTTCCTTTCCACCTTTATCTTTCCTTCACCTCCTGTCCTCACAGAAATAAAACAGCTTATCTATCTTACTTGGAAGAAGGGGAGGGAAAGCACAGATTTCTTGGAGATGATAGCATTAGGATTTTATTTCCTATCTTGATTTAAAAAAAAATTAAGTATTTGCCCCGCAACAAATGAAGCTACAGCTTGTGTTTGACAGCATGACTAATCCTGTGAATTTTTGAAGTTTAGATAATATATCTGACTTCTTAGAAATGAAATATTCTCTTCTGGGATGTTGTAGACAGTATAGTTACATTTTTCATGATTTTCTAAAACTTTTTATAGATAACAACTTCCAAAGCAGATGTGTATTCCCATGGGAAGGACTATTATAACTGAGTGATGAATGGTTTTTTTTGCAAGGTTAAAAACAAATATATGAAAAGCAAATTGTAGTTGAGAGAAATGTCCTATGTCTTCATTTAATTCAATAATCTTCCTTGGGGTGTGTCATTTGTGATTATTTTCCTGCTATCCCATCCCAGGAGAAAATTACTGCATCTGACACTGGTAAGAGATGGAAAGGCTGAGATACATAGAGGCTGACTGAAAATGAAAAAGTAAAAGGAAACCAAGCATTGAATATGTAGTTTTAGGGCTATGTGTTCCTACTGCTTCAGAAACAAATGCAATAGACAAGTGCCAACAGCATCGCGCACAATGAACAATACCTCAAAGACTTGATCTCTTTATCTAAGACAAGAAGTAAAAGCACATGTGTAAAGTAAAAAAAAAACTGTATGTATTTATATACATTATATACACATGTACACTTGTGTTTGTACACATGCATACACAAACAAATGTGAACATACTCAAGATGAAAGTGAGTGTGTAAGTAGATCTATGGATAGGAAAGAAAATATTTATTTCCAAATAAGGTAACTATATTTTAAAAAACTAAAAGAAACAAATCATATAGAAAATAATTAAGGGATTTCTTAGCAATGTTGGGAAGGAAGTACCAAGTGGTAAAACTGGTGAGATGGTGATACATAGAAATCAAAACCCTACCTCTATATGTTATACATGCCAGTGCTCAATAACGAACAACAAACTATGTTCCAAGGGAGGGCCTGGCTGGATGGTTCAGTTGTTTAATGCTTTCTGTACAAAACACAAGGACCTGAGTTTGGATCCCATGAACCCACATAAAAATCTACACTTGGTGGCACACATTGTAACACCAGTGCTGAGCACAAGAGATAGGCAGACCCCCAAAGCTCATTGTCCACCTAGTACCATCACATCAGTGAGTTTCAGGTTCTTTGAAAAGATACTATCTCAAAAGCTGGTATGGAAGACCAGAGAGCAGGTAAAAGTGCTGGCTTCACATGCTTGAAGGCCTAAATACGAACTCCCAAACCACAGTGGATAGAGAGAGAGAGCTGGCTTTAACCTCCACACAAAAATCACAATATGTATACACCTGAAAAATAGATAGGTAAGTAAATAAAGTTTTCAAAAAACAGTAAGTTGGAGAACAATAAATAGCATAAGATGCCTTACATAAGTTTCAGCCTCCACACAAACATGCTTGCACACACCCACACATTTACATGCACGTACAATGCTATACATACATACATACATACATACATACATACATACATACATACATACATACCACACATAAAATAAAGAGGAAAGGGGGAAAAGTAATACTCCCAAGGAAGTAAAGTAGTAAAGCAATAATACTTGGGATTGGGGTCCAGGGAAATAGCAGTATGCTTCCCCAGCAAGCACTTCCCTAGGTTCAATCCATAGTACTACAAAATAAAAATAAAAATAGTTCTTGCAGGATCCTTTCCAACTACCAGTAAAGCCCTGATATGTCTGACTCAGAGGTGTTGAGACACAATATAGAGAGTGGACTGGAAACCAGAATGCCTACAGAAAGTGATGCTGTGGACATGGAAAGAAAGGGAAGACTCATGAATTATTCCAGAGAAAAGTCCAGAAGGGTTTGACATATAATACTGTTCCTGTGCCAAAAAAGAATAAATTAAAAAAGCTCTCTTGTTATGACACAGAAAGTGTATTTTCATTGCTATAGCATCAGAAACAAACAGACATTGATTCTTCTCTTGATCTTTCTAAAGAAAAATTGAAACATGCATGGTCATAGTTAATTTTCCACCATTAATTTTCTTTCTCTCCTGCAAGATAAAATATAGCCATAACATCTCTGCTATGTAGGCAACTCACTTCATCTTTTCACACAATGTATTTGAGAAGTGATATACAGTTAGCGAGATCCTACGTTATTCAAAGTTAACTCATCCTTTCTCATCATTTCCATTTCTCAAAATTCCAAAGCATAATAAGTTCTAGTCAATAGAAATCACCTGCTGCTTCCTGAATGTTTGTTCACACGCTATGCTTAGGAAACAGTTGTAGATGATGGACTTATCAATAATCTTCCCTCTTGTTCACCTATAAAATACCTCACCATTTTAAAACCAGAATATTTATTCTTCCTCTGTGATATATGCCATGACCCATTCTTCAAGAAGCTTTTTTGGTACTACCAAGAAAGCTAAAGAACTACCAGTAAACAAAATTAAATTTCTGTCTGTTAGAGGAATAGAAGATGTTCTGCTTTAAAGTCAGAACTGTGCAAGGTAGAATAGACCAAGAATGCAAAGGAAAAGTTTTCCAAGTCTTTATGAAAGGCAATAGACATTTTCAGTAAGCCTTGCACATTTTAAAATAACCGTCTATGTACTGTCAGTTTGGGTAGGCTGATAGATGCCAGATGCCAAGGCAGAATAAAAGAAATGTATTGTTGGTGAAGAAATGTATTGTAGGTAAAGATTATGAGACATAAAGAAAGAGAAAAGGAACATTTGAAGGCAAAGGAAGACTCTACACCATGACACAGGTCTGATGTGTTGAGCAGACAAAGAAAAGGATGGAAGACTTGAGGAGGAACTGGAAGACTGGACAGCAGGATAGTAACTAAGGAAGTCTTAGCCAGGCAAGTGGGAAGCCAGCACAAAGATTATCATGGAGCAGTCCTACTTCCATAAAAATGATCAAGCCTGGTATTCTCCACAGTGCTCAGTAATTGGTTAAGAGCTATTTGGGGTGATCTTGAGAGCAGTTGAGGAACTGCAAGGAACAGGAAGTTAACTCTTGAAGGGGACATTTAGAGTGCACCTTAGTGACTACTCCAAACTCTTTCCTTTGATAAACTCCTTCAAGTACACACCAAGAAATACAATATTTGTATTTCTAGAACTTTCCACCATGTCCAAAACTCAGTAAGTATATTCCAAATTATAATAAGATGACAGTAAGTACAAGGATTAAGTTAAACATTATAGATACAGCATGCATAAAACTTATTATTAATTTTATTATATAACTCTTGTGAAAAATACTATTAGACAACAAATCCTGAGTAACAAAGGAAACAAAACAAACAGATATTGCTACTAGACTATAATGCTCATATAGACTCGTCCTTACAACAATTGGAAAAGCCTGCCAAGTTCTAGTTTCCCCAAGACATTTTGGTAATAGAGTCTTATTAATCTCCACAGAAATAATCTTGAGGATATATTTAGCTCAGGCTAGAACATCTTTGGTGGTTGTAAATTACCTCAACTTGATGGTCTTATCATTATGTTCTGGCAGGTAACCAAGGGCAATATCAATAGCCTTACTGTTTGTGGGTATTCCATGGGACCTCCTAGACCAACAGTATAAAGAAGGCACCCTACACCTGATAGTGGGCTTTTTCCTTGATAACCTATCCTCCACCCCAAATATAGGTTAACACTACTTAAATTTCACATATATATGAGTGGATGGATAGATAGATAGATAGATAGATAGATAGATAGATAGATAGATAGATAGATAGATAGATAGACAGTTATACAAAGGAAGCTTCAAAAATAGCAAATTTCTATACAGCTTTCTCAAACATCTTTATTGTTAACTATCCCCCCTGGTCCTTTCCCTTGCTCTGCTCTTCCATTAACAAGAACAGACCTGTCTTAGGGTTTGGATTGCTATGACAAAGTACCATGACCGAAGCAAATTACAAAAGAAAGCATTTAATTGAACTTACAGTTTCAGAGGGCTAGTGTCCATGGTGGTGTAGAAAAGGCATGTGGCAGGAACTCTCAGCTGCTTCTGTAAAGCCACAAAACAATCCCACACCAGTTTGGAATTTATTATTAAAAGGGGTTATTTATTGGAGGGGGAAAAAGCTTACAGATCAATGTCCCAAACCATAGTCCTCTCGTCTCAAACAGGAAACAGAGAGTCTAGCAGTCTAAATGGGAGCCGGAAGCAAGAGAGCGAGTGAAGAGCTGCTGCCGCTTTTTAAAATGAAAGAGACCACGCCCCAGTGTGCTGGTATCTTAAAGGCTATTGGCTGAAGGAGTGGAAGGAGCTCCTGGTCGCATCTTGATGTTCACATCTTGACCTATACAAGCAGAAGGCAGAGAAGACACACTGGGAACTTCATGAGTCTTTTGAAACCTCAAAGCCTGCCCACAGTGACACACCTCCTCCAACAAGACTGTATCTCCTAATCCTTCCCAAACAGCTCCATCAACTGTGAACCAAGTTTCCAAACACATGCACCTACGGGAGCCATTCATACACAGATCATAAGACCTAAATAAACATCTCAAAAAGAGGCACAGAAAAGTTCAGCAGGCACATTTTAAAAAAATGTTATCATAATAAATGACCAAGGAAAAACAAATCAAAACCACACAGGATAGCACTTCACCTCAGTAAGACTGGCTATTATAATATAGATTAAAGATAATAGATATTGAGAAAAGTGAGCCTTCATACACTTTTGATGACAATATAAATGAATACATAAAGATAACTTACAAAAGTTCCTACAAAAAGTTAATAAAAAGAACTACACTATAATTCTTTAATTCCACTGTAGGCCACAGATCCAAAAGAAACAAAGTCAGTTCATTAAAGATACATCTGTACTTGTATGCTGCATCACTGCTCACAGTAGCCAAGAGATAAAACACTGCATAAATGGAAAAGAGAACTGTAATGTGTTATGTAATGGGATAGAACACAGTACACAACCACAGAAAGGATGAAATCCTATTGTATGAAATGAAAAGAACAGGAGTCACTGTGCCAAATAAATAAGCCAAATGAAACAGACAAGCATCCCATGATTCGTTCACTCATATGCAGAATATAAAATTTGATGTCACCGAAATTGAGAGAGCAGAATGAAATGTCCAGGAGAGTAGAAGCAGTAATGTGGGGAGGCTGCCCAAGGGGTACAGAACCAGACTTAAAAATAAGAAGTTCAGGCATGCTACAGCATTGCATTAAACAGTGACTTCAAGGTATGTATGTTTCAAAAACTCAAGATATTATTGTCAATGTTTCTGCCATCAACAGATGATAGAACCTTGATGGGATAAATGTTTGCCTTGAGTTTAAAGTTGAACAAAACCGCATGTGGTGCTCCAATAGCATGAACAATTTTATATTTTTATACTTTGACTTAAAATAACTCGCTTTAAGCTAACAAGTGTAAAAGTAGAAAAGGCCCTACCCTGTCCTGTCCTGGGTATGGTAAAGAGACTTCAAAAACAATCTGAGAAATGATTTATTTATATTAGTCCATTCGGAAAAGGATTTTAGCAATTTATTAAAATATTAGAATCAAATAGTGCAGAACTTTGATTTTTTTAAAGATAATCCCTCTATTATTCCATGAAGAATGAAGATTAACCCCTGGAACTAAGATTTCAAATATTCGACCCACAACAGGGAGCCTAAGTGAGACAAAGGAAACCTCTGGGAGCTATGCCCAGAAACAGCCATGGAAATATACCTTCCTATGTCCCTCATATTTCACTGTCCCTACACAAATAGTGCCTTCTGTGTCTTTCATGTCTTAGAAAGAAGTAATTAGAATGCATGATGCCGTCTTTATCTCTGTTTTCCAGGTATGTGAGATTGATTCACACTGAAAATCAAATAAAAAAAACTAATACCCAGTAACCAGAGAAACATGAATGAGCTGGGATGAGGAGAGGCAGTACCAGAAATACAAAATCCTTTCAAGATATATCAGGAGGAGTTGAGATAAGTTGTTGGCTGAATGGCCATGAGAATTGACTGAGAAGCAGAAGATCAGCAGTTTTAAATGCTGCTAATAATAGGATGACTATACTTTTGACAGGGGTGGGGATGGCAAGGACTATTAATTGCCATATTGTGATCTATGAAAAAAACCAGAGCAGAAAGATATAAGATAAGAGACTTTTCGTTTTGACCTAGAAGTCTGGCTTATTAGCAGTTAGAAAGGTAGGTATAAATTTCTAGGAACCAAGTTCAGGAAGACTTTTTTCTCTCATAATGTAGTGTCCAACGTATCCATGCAGGCAAATGGTATGCTCATTAAAATGGAAATAAGAATATAAAACAAGAAAAAGGGGGTTAAGCAAGTGTACCAGAGTGACAGAAGGAGGAAGAACTCTAGGGAAATTAAGCAACAGAACCTATCAGCAGGCAATAGGGCAGTGTAGCATCATCAAGAACTAAGTGAAGCGAGTGCAGCGCTCCAAACATCAAATGCTAAACAAAATAAAAGGAGAAATACTTGAGAAAGGGACAGTGGTTATTCATTAAGAGATCAAATTGAACCCCTGAAGAAAGCATTTTTATTGCTTTTAGAAAACAAAAAGGGGACAGTTTTAAAAAAAAAAATTAGACCATTCACTTGAGAACCTTGGTGAAGAAGTTTCATGAGCTGAGTGACGCACAGCCATGGAGAAATGCAGGTGTCTTGAGGGAGAGAAGGGGCAGGAAGAACAGAACTGAGAAGAAACAAGAGTAATTGATGAAGTGAGGCATAAAGAGATCAGAAAGAATTCAACCGCCAAGCATAGGATTAGTCCCGCAGTCTGGAGGCACAGCTCACTTCTGAAAAGGAACAAAAAGATGACTCATTTAAAAGAAATCCTGAGATATTTTAAGAAAGGAGGTAACTTCAAACTTTGTCCAAATTACCCCCAGTGTCTGTATGAATGGCATTTTTGGTGAATCAAGTATGTCGAGAATAAATTATACACAGCAATCTCACGCTTCACTTGAATTTTTCATTTCGTTGGTTTTGCTTGAGTTCAGCTTTGCATCTGGTGCTCTGTGCCTTCGCTCTGTTTGGATTGGACTGAGAAATACAATGTACTTACGCTTTAAACTGAAAGGCCGGAGTCACACTGATGAAGGGACAAAGTTGAAAGATTGAGGGGATTACCAAGGGCCGTTCACAAAGCCCTGGGAGCAGAGGTCTTGTTTAGAGCAAAATAAACAATCCAGGATGGAGGGGAAATTTATGGTGATTGTCTCACTACAGACCTGACCTGTGTTTTTGGAAAGGCAAGACAAAGAAATCTCCCAGATGGTGCTGGCTGGCACAGACAATGTGAAAACTAAAGTAGGCTGGTAGGGAGGAAGGCGGACACAATAAACAGGATTGTTCCACACCAGGCCTGCTTTGCTCAGGACCAGATTTCATTTCCATGTGATCAAAACTAGAAAGCTAAAGCTGTTTCACAGACCCCATGCAGCTACTGCATTAGCTGTGGCTGCCAATCAGATACTCATGCATAGAACTTGAATAGAGGATGGAATTAAATGGAGAGAGAGGGGCACTAGAGACATAATTAGCTGGTACTGATGAGAAGACATCATGTAGCTTTCCCAACAAAGGAAAAATGATAAAGTATGTTTCTGGAGCCAACAATTCTCCCCGGGACTAAACAGCAGAACACTAGACGCTGACACTAGGATGGCTGTGTCCGTGGCAGGACAATTCTGGCATGTGGTTTGGGGCTTGTTCCTGGAGACACAGTATAAAGTCTCCTCCTCCAGCTGTTCCAGGATCTAACAAGAACTAAAATCCCTACATCCTATCCCTATCCGAAGGTAGCTTCTAGCTACTGAAACCAAACAAGAAGACAGATCAACAAACTAGAGTCCTGGGCCCAAAATGACAGCCTGATTTTTGTAGCACGAGAGCTAAGAATGGTTTTCAAGTAGTCATATTTTAAATGATTCTATAAATTAGGATGGTGAACACTTTTTATAAATATACGATGTTAAGTTAAAAGTAAACTTTAGATCAACAACAAATAATTCTTAACTACAAGTGTATCCCAAATGGTATTTGGGAGGGGTGTGTGTGTGTGTCTATGTATCAGTACATGTCTGTCTATGTGCATGTGTGTCTGCTGTCTATATCTGTGTACACACCCAGAGAGAAAGAGTGTGTGTGTGTGTGTGTGTGTGTGTGTGTGTATACACAAAGCTTTATTTGCTAACCATAATGCAAATACACCTTTAATAAACTCAACTGTTCATGGGTCTGAAAAGACTAAAATTTTTACTATCTAACCCTTTCAGAGAAAGGTTTGTTAAGCCCCACACCCACACTAAACAACTTCCCCGCAACACTGTAGTCTTAGGCCACTGAATCTATATTCCATCAACTCAAGCAGTAATTAGTGAAAATATCCTAGGTGGGGTTCTCTGGGGAGAATGCAGGCCGTGTGCTCCTGGTGCTTTCTTGGAGACTGGAGAACTGACATGTCCAGATCAGCTGAAGAAGAAACCTTGAAAAAGGGAGCTTAACTTCACCCAGAGAGTTGGACAGGTACAGCCTGAGAAACAGAACTGAGTAACAGAAACCATGGAGTCAAAGGAAAGGGGAAGAGGCCCACCCCTGTAAGGAGGTAGTGGGGTTCAATTCTGAGGAAGCCAGAAGCAAAGATATCGAGGGTTATATTATCATCCTCAGTCCTAAGCCCATCCTTCTTTATCTGCCATGGGTCACTGCAAACCACAGTTCGGTTTAAGGCTCCTCAGGCAAGGGATTTTGTCTTATCTGGGTTTAGAGGACTTGAGATCATGAGCAGTTTTCATGACTCACTGCTTCATTAGGACATCTGAATCTAAATTGCATTGCTTCCCTGTCAACCTGACTCGGAGAGTCATCCTCATTCAGAAGATTCAGGGTCCCTTCTCTAAGTGACTACACGCATATCAAGCCCAGACTTCTGAGACAAAAGTGGCTGTGAGGATCTTCATTGAGTTAAAAGAGCTACAACTGAGCTAGCGGAAGAGCCACCCATCCTTATCATCATCCTCTCTCATCAGTCCCCAGCCAGTTTCTGTCAATGTCTGGGTATAGTGTGGTACTTCTGCTGGCCCTTTAATTGGGTATTTGGGGCTTCTTGAAGAGGCAACTTTTGGTACTCACTACCATCCTGGCCAAAACTTTCTTGGAATTAACCTATGATATGAGAATTTTCTGCACTCCCTCCTTTGGCACAGGTATCAAAACTGAGCAAGAGTCTTCAACTTTTCTACCTACTTGTACTCCTTACAGCTGTCTCCCAAGTGTCTGTAATCACTTAAACACTAAGTCCTGTCTTGATAGCTGCTTCTCCAAAGCAATAAAACAGGAGTAGATGATGTGGTCCAGGCAAGGGATGACCCTAACCTGAAGGAGGATGCTAGCAGTAGACATGGACAACAGGTGGGTCACCCAGGTATTAATGTATCTCATACCATATATCACAAGAAAACAGAAATTTTAAGTTATATCAAATGGCATTGAAGCAAAACCTCTGGATTGACTTTGAATGTATCTATTTTATGCAGGAAAGGTCCTTTTGAGATTCTGGAGTCCATGTTTCTGCAGTATTTAAATCGTGAGCACAGTGTTGTAGAGAAAAGTTACATAGTGGTATGAAACAACTGTACATCCGAATACATCAATTTTTCTGTCCTTGACTATTCAATATGTGTTCTCAATTCTTGATAGATTTCATCTTCCATTTAGACAATTTTAAATAATTCCGCAAGGCTCCTCTCCCTCGCAGCAGCACTGTTCACCCTGTTTGGGGTCATTTAGTTTGTAGAACACCACACACTCACAGATCTCCCACTTCATCGCCCATGCCTTCCTGGGTCTATTCTCCGCTTGCCCTGAAAATATAGAGTGGCCCTGACCTGCCCTCCACCTTCTCCTTTTACACTTGATCTCACTTCCTAGCTTATCTCACCCACGCCTGGAACTTTGAACTCTATTTAATATGCCCGTAACTCCCAGATTTTACATGAAACCCTGATTTTCCCCAGCGTTCCTTGCTTGCTGTCCAATTACCCCCTCAGTAAACCCTTCTTAATATCTAACAGAGATTTCCAACTTAAAATAGCCAACATGAACTTTTGCTTTCTCACCAACATCTCCCCTGCTGCCCCCACAACCCCTCAGTCTACCTCACCCAGGAACAAGCAATCCCCATGAAGCCAGTATCTTCCTATCCAATGCTGTTTTTCCTCGCTACACTCATGATCCATCAAACATGGAACATGTCATGACATACCTTGTCAGGCTTGACCTCTCACATCACTTGCTATTCCTTTTAGCATCCTACTTCTTTGTCATGGAACTTCTTATGTGACTGCTGTGTGTATGGATACATTCCTTTGGTTTTACAGCTAGCTCTCTCTCCTGTACCTACAACTGTTACCTGACCATAATTAACATCAAAAACTACCTGTCAGATTAACAAACACAAAATAGAACAAGTAAATGAATTAAGTCAAGGAAGTGACATGATTTTATCTCTTGAGGATTTACACTCTTACTCATTTCTTCTGCATATGGAAGTGCTCACAAGTGGAGTCTAGGGTCACTTAAGCTCTTGTTCCAGCAGTCACAATTTTTACAAACATTTTTAACTCCCATTTGTTTATAGCTTTAACTTCATAGGCATTATCTGAACACGGACTGTGTGAACAGACACATCCCAGTTTTTAGAATTCCTAAACACTTACCAGAAGGCATCATCTCTCAGCCAGTAATCAGCTCATTTCCAATAAAATTCAAAGTCAGGACAAAAAGTTGGACATGTTATTTTCCTTTGCATTGCTGTTAGTTTTATTCTTAAATGAATCATCTCCCCCATGGATAATCGGACCATTCCTAGCCCTACAGTGTAGGACTTGGCAAGTCATCATTGTTTTTCAACCAGGAAGCATGCATCAGTTATCTCCTCTGAGTTCCTCCCAGAAGCTCATTAATTAGAACCTTTGAAGACCTTCCTCTTGCCTGTGCATTTAATGCATCCAGTGCTAATTCCACCTTCAACAGCAAAACTAGCCTTTCTAATCCTCTGACAGGTCAAACCTAATAATTGCCACGGTAAAGGAGCCTGGATGTAGCATGGAGAAAGGCCAGGAGAGGTTCCTGGCAAATGACTTTCCTAAGATCATTTTCCATTCCAAGCTTCTGGGACTTTCTGGGGGAAATGATCTTTACCACCAAACTGCCAGGAAGTCACAGCACTTCATGAGAAAGGGAATCAGACCTGCAATCTTTCAAGACCCTGGTCATTATCCTCAAAATGAGCAAGTACATGGATGCTTCCTTACTTTTCAAAAAATCTAAACACGTAACCAAAGAGATCTGTTTCCCAGCCAGCAATCAGCTGGTTTCTAATGAACCTGCCTTAAAATGATCTGCAGTTCGTGGTTGACCCGGAGAGCATTCTGGGCTCAATGGAAAGTAATTTATGTGTTTGGTTTCTGCATAAAATGATGGATGCCACCTGGATCTGAGCAACTGAGAACTAATTAACTAGTAATGTCTAACACTCTAATCACTTGTAAGTAAAATATAGCTAAACAAAGAGAAAAGAATGTGCCTTCATAAGAGCAGTTTCTCCCCTTCATCTCATGCTCGCTACAGAAAACCAACACTCTAAAAGTAAATGTAGACCAACATTGCAAAGGCCAAATAAATATCAAAATAATTGAATTCAACAATATGAAGTTAAAATTTTCTTTCTAAAAATTTGTATATGCACATTCAACAATATTGTATTTCAGTTATCAACACCATTGTATTTCAGTTCCTAGCAAGATATTCTACAAAATATGAGCTATGTCATTACAGAGGATAAATGCATGATTTCACTGAAAGCAAGGTAATAACTGAAGTTATTTATTTTTAATTGCATATAAGTGTGCTTTACAACCTTGCATGTGCAATGTTTACTGACCTGTGGTTTCCCTGATACTGTAACACATTTCCTTCTTCTGGCAGTATCTTCTTAAGCTTGACCGGTTTTTCCTTGCTCATTCAACAGTCATTTATTGAACCCCTACAACCTAAAAATTATGCTGGAAACTGAATAGTAATAAATGTTCTTAAGAATTCAGAACCCAGTTGTCCAACTTTATTCTGGAACTCTTAGAGCTGAGTATCTGTACCGAGCTTTTCCTTTTGGGCCACCATCTAGCTCCCAAACCATGACACAGAGACTTAGTAGTTTTGAATGCTCAGCCTTGGCTTAGCTCTTTTCTGGTTAGCTCTTTTAACTTAAATTAACCTGTTTTCTCTTCAATTGTCCTTTGCTTTGGGGCTTTGACTTTCTGTATATTTTACTTCCTCTGCTTCTGGCTGGCTGGCAGTGGCTGCCTGGCTTCTGGCCTCAGGCGTCTCTTTTGCCCCTTCCTCCTCCTTCTCTCATTTTTCTCTTCTCTTCTTAAGCCTATATATCTCCTCCTATTTATTCCGCTTGGCAACCTGCCTATCCCTCTCCTGCCTAGCTATTAGCCATTAAGCTTTTTATTAGACCAATCACATGCCTTAGGTAGGCAAGGTGAAACAGAGGCAATATATCTTAAAATAATTAAGCACACATCCTGACCTCATTAAACAAATGCATCATAAACAAAAGTAACACACCTTTACACAGTTAAAGTAGTATTCTGCAGCATAAAAAAAGGTAATGCATTTTTGCCCAGCTAAAATAACATTCCTCAACAAGCATCTTTGAGGAATATTTCAGTGAAACACACACACATACTGTGCTTTATTGACCTGCTTGTCTCCCCCATCAGACTGGCAGTTCCTGAGACCGTAAATCATATGGTAGTTGTGCTGCTTCCCCATTTTTCAATCACACTGTCAGGCATAGAGTAAGAACTCAGTAACTAGAGACCACAGATGGCATCAATTCTAAATGCCTTGAGAATCTCTCAGACCCAGTTTCTGCGTTGAATTCCTGTTTTGACTTCCCTTCATGGACTATAACCTGTAAGCAAAATAAACCCTTTCCTCCCCGAGCTGCCTTTGGTCATGGTGTTTAATCACAGCAACAGAGAGCAAACTAGGACACCTCCTAAACTTCATTTTCTATAAGCCAGCAAGAGATTGTACTGAAATGCAAATTCCATCATGCTTCTCAGAACCTCTCAGTGTCTTCCTACAATGATAAATCTATTACCTCCCACAGCGTTCATGGCATTGGGCATGCATGACCAACAAGATCCAATGTCATCGACACCATTTTTCATTGACACTCTTTACTTATTCTACTTCCTTAGTAGCCTCCAAGCTCTACCCAGATTACACAGTATGTGTGAACACTGTGAGCATTTGCATTTAGAGCTTCTCCACCAATAACACATATTTCTGGTTATTCCTCTTAAGGAAATAATATAGCAGATAAATTCAAAAAGCTGAAACCAACTATAGTACCCCTTGTGACATCTAGCTGTTACCAAAGAATTCTAGATTTAACTGTGATTCATCAAGGTCATTCTAAAATAAATTTAAATGTTCTGTGGAGTTACAACTTGATGTAGCCTAGAATCTCACATTATATCAGACTCACCAGAATATATATTCAATTATTTTTGTAGAAATGTGCCAATACATATGTTGTAGATTGTCTAGGACTAGAGAGTTGTCAATTGAATAGAAACTTAATAAGAAGTCCAAAGCATCCAAATCCTCAAATTCTCTGCTAATCATAGTATAGGGAACATCATTCATCTATCTTGTAACCAGAGACTTATTGAGTATTTAGCATGTTCTAGAAAATCAACTGATTCCTACAGTAAATTTTAGATACTGTACTCAGCACTTAGTAAGTTCCACCAGAAATTTGCCTTGTATTTTCAAAAGTGGCCTATTGGACCTCATACCACAGGATGCCAAAGGAAGTGGCCGTGCAGCTATTCTAACTCTTCTCTTCTGCTAGAGAAGGAATTTAAATGGGACCCAGGCAAGAGTCTGCCTCTAGACCAACTGAGTTAGTGTAAGTAGCCAATAGCAGGTTAGGCTACCTCCTATGTAGCTAAGAACATCCCCCACCACAAAAAAAGAAAAAAAATCCTGATGTTTGACCTCCAGAATGATGGCACAGGGCAAATAAAAAGCATATGCCTCACTGGAATGCTTTTGGGGGAAAAATTGCAGAAAAAAATCCTTTTGTGGCACTAGAATGGGGGAAGAGAGACAACTTTGAGGTTATTACTCTAATACTCACATACTGTTGACACCAGAGAGTTTTGTTCCCACCGGGCCAGGCATGGCGATGACCCAAGTTGGCTGAAGTTGGACCATGTTCACAAGAGAGCATACATAAGTGTGCTATGCCTTTCCCTACCTGTACTTTTCCTGTGAGTTTCATTGGACTTTCACTGTAGAACAAGCCAGGACACTCAATGCTACCATAACTTACCTCTGTGGTTATGGTTACATTCGGAAGATGGTTTCTATCTACATAGACAATGTATTCCTGTATTTATAAGTGAGCCAGTGACTATACCTTGCTGTAGGAAAGACAGAATCTTCATCGGTTTCTGCCATGTGTTTTGTCTTTCCCCCTATCTTTTACTCACTAGCCATTATAATACCTGTGTTGTCAATGTCTTCTACTCAACACTCCCCCCAGTCCCCAGTTCTACATAAAAGATGGTCTATGACTAACAGTGAATGGCCATGTGTGAAGAGACAGAGTGAACTGTGTGATTTGATTTTCAGCAGCAATGGTTTTTGCTTTTGGTCATCCTTCTTCCTCTTGTTCTTTCCACTGCTTTGTATGTATATTTAGAGCAAAAGGCACAAACGTGCAGGTGATTGACTGCCATGAAGCTCATAGCAATTGCTCTCAGAGAAAACAGTCCCATCAGTATTCACCACACAGTTCTTCAGATGCAACAACTTTATGGATGCTCAGCCATGACGACCTTTGAAAACTATCATTGAAGACCTAATCTGCAGCATTTTAGACATTACAAAATCTTCACTAGGCTAACCAAATATTCAAAGCTGCTGAAAATATTCAGAATATATATCCTATTATTTCCTATTTAAAAGGTTTTCTAGAAATCCATGGTCTTTGAAGAACTTCACAAAAGTCTGAAGTGGTCTTGCCCCAGACTTTATTGGAATCTTCCCACCTTCAAGCAAGTAGGTCTGACATGCACTCTGTAAAAATAACTTTCCTCCATACCCAAACATAATTAAAGCAATATACAGCAAGCCAACAGCCAAACTAAATGGAGAGAAACTTTCAGCAATTCCACTGAAATCAGGAACAAGACAAGGTTGTCCACTTTCTCCATTCCTATTC
>JAQHUG010000042.1:582271-606457 GCA_028555095.1 Dicrostonyx torquatus | reverse complement strand
GGAGGGGAGCAAAGAAAAATGTAGAGCTCAATAAATATCAATAAAGAAAAAAATAACTTTCCTCTACCTGCATTCTTTGGGAACCTACCGATATTTCAGACTGGATTCAATCCTAATAGGATTTAATTTTCTATGTGAAACTATAAGAGTAGAAACATAGATGAAGAATGTAGTAGGAGAGGAATGGGCTGCGATCCTGGCACCCGGCTAGCTTAACCCCCAAAATAATCACATGGAAATTGTATTAATTTAATTACTGCCTGGCCCATTATATCTAGCCTTTTCTTGGCCAACTCTCACATCCTGTTGTAACCCATTTCCGTTAATGTGTGTATCACCACGAGATCGTGGCTTACTGGAAAAAATCCTAACCAGTGTCCATCTCAGGCAGGAGAATCATGGTGTCTGCCACACTGCCTTCTTCCCAGCATTCCATCCTGCCTACTCCACCTACCTGATTTCTGCCCTATCAAAAGGCCAAGGCAGTTTTCTTTATTCAACCAATAAAAGCAATACAAACGCAGAAGGATCTCCTACACCAGAAGAACCCATATGAGATGCTTGCTGCAGCTTTTTAACATTTTTTCCTCAAAAAACCCACTTTCTTCTTTTATTAAAATTGTTTTGTAAACAGCCATGAACACATCACAAGATTACAAAGTTCTACCCTGCCTTTTTCATCAGGAAATGTTAATACTCATGTCATTCATTTGAGTTCAACATTTAGTCTCAAAAACCCACAGACAACACATATAACATAGCCAAAAATGTTTACAGAATGACAGGTTGTAGTTCAGAATAATTGTGAGAACAAGCTAATTGTGAGCAGCCAAACATTCTAGGTACAAAAATCTCAGATCAGAACTTTGATCTGTAGCTTCCATAAACATGAACATGAAGTTCATGGTGTTCTCTTCTTTTCTCCTTATCACTGTAATTATATATGTTACTGTGCTTTTAGAGAGGTGACAAAGACAAAATATTGTTTATTGAAAGAAAATTTTAGTATTCTTTCATATAAAGCATTAGCTTTCTTCTATTCTAGACAATTCTAAAAATGCACAGAGGGCAGACATTCTGTGGAATAGTGATGTGGGAGTCCCATCTATGTGTTGCTTTTCTTGGTTAATGAATAAAGAAACTGCCTTGGCCTGTTGATAGGGCAGAACTTAGGTAGGCAGGAAAGACAGAACTGAATGCTGGGAGAAGGAAAGAGTGAGAGAGATGCCATGGATCCACTGGAGACAGATGATGAGAATTTTACCTGGTAATCAACTGCCACGTGGCAATACACAGATTAATAGAAATTGGTTAAATTCTAGGTTACAAACCCAGACAATTCAGGATAGTATCATATTGCAATGTCAGATTATTAGCTTCCCTCATTAGCAAACAAATCCTTTAACATATAAACAAACTCCAGGAAATAAGTTGTTGAAGGTAAATATTGGTCTGCTTAACACATGTTTGTTGTGTTTTCATGTATTACACATATACCAAAAGTAGTGGTTGTGAACATATATCTATGTATTCATTAAGGGAGGTATATGGCTATAGTCTCATGAATTTCATAACACAAAAAGGCAAAGACTTTTTTCACTAGAATTTTGTCTGAAAGAGAGAACAGTGTCTACAAGAACAACTTGTCACCTGTTCTCTTCAGTTAAATAGACTACAAAGTTATATTACTCTTCCTTTAGTCTTTAAGAAGTTCTAAGCCAAATTTCCTATTGCCAATCCCAGATAATCAGTTTGTCTTTGCATCACCTTTTAGTTGAATAGAATTCAAAACTATCAATAATTGTGTTATATTACATTTATTTTCTATCAAAAAGAAGCTCAAACGCTTTTTTGGAAATAGTAGGTCAATTACACATTTCAAACAAGAATTTGAAGGAAATCCCAGAAAGACAAAGTGATAATTACATGTTCTCCATTTCCAGGTGGGCCACAACATTAAAAATCGAATCATGGAAAGTTGCAAACATTCAGTAATAAGACTCCACGTCACTGAGAGGGGAATAATATCCACAATAGCTTTCCATTTTCCACAGTTCTGAGCTCTGAGCCATTCCAAGAAAATCAGAACGTGATAATTCCAGCCATATAGAATATCCCAAAGAGAGAAGAACAAAAACCTTCCAGGAAGAAATTGAGCTGAGTGGTTGGATGTTCTCCCTACATGGAAAGCTTTGAGTTGCCCCAGCCCTTCCACTCTCCTGACATTTATCCTTGCCTAATACCTCAGCTCTTTCACAGCCTAAACCACAGCCCATATCCGTTCCTGTCAACAGTAGAGGCCCTCAACTTATTCACTCCACCTAGGAAAGCATTTCTCAGGTTACAAGAAGAGTGGGCGTGGCCACTCCAGGCCCTTGCTTCATGCTGGGGATCTGTTCTTCCATAGAGAGCTGCAGTAGAATCAGGAAACAGCACGCTTGCTGTCTCACCTCACGAATGCCCCACAGTGTGTGTCACCGCAAGGCAGACCCTCACCATGTGCTGGCGCCTCAATAGTGATTTTCTATCCTTTAGAACCATGAGCTAAATAATTTGTTCCCTACATGAAAATCCCCATACGACTAAACCACACGTTTAAAGGAAAGCTCTGATCTTTTGTGTTGTCTTACCAGAAAGACCAGTTCACAGAAAACATTTCCCTTCAAACTTAAAAGAAATAACTAAGCTCAAAAACTGGCATGTGGATTTATTCATTAATAAAATGATAATAACTTAATTGCTTTTAAAAAGAAATTAATTAGAACACAGCCTAAAATACAACTTGCATGAATTAAATATAAACTGTATTATTTTCTCTGCTTCTCCTATTTGAATTCACAACACTCACAATGATACCGAAGGCCTTGATCACATCAACTCAAAAGAACAAACACATACTTTGACATAAATAAAGGGGAGTAGCATTTTGGAATGATCACAGGACCTTTAAAACCATTGATTCTTAGACTGGGAAAGTAGCTTGGTGGTATAGGACTTGCCTATCACGTGTGAAGTCCTGGATTTAATCATCAGCATACTCCACACACATACCTCCATGTTATCTTAACTATTTCTCACAAAGAAGGAAACTCACATTAGTTCATTATTCTTTGGTCATACTTACAATATTAGAGGATCATTTAGTCACTCAATGAACAATCATTTGTCAGGTATTATGGACAAAAAGATGATGTAGCTACGGTTTTTGAATATTCAAAATGTGTTCCTCCAAACTATAAAGCAGAAATTAGTTTCTTCTGTCATTTAAGAAGAGGGTGAAGCCGGGCGGTGGTGGCGCACGCCTTTAATCCCAGCACTCGGGAGGCAGAGGCAGGAGGATCTTTGTGAGTTCGAGACCAGCCTGGGCTACAAGAGCTAGTTCCAGCGCAGGCTCCAAAGCCACAGAGAAACCCTGTCTCGAAAAACCAAAAAATAAAAAAAAGAAAAGGAGGGTGAATACTGGCAAAATGTCTGTTATGAGAGCCAAGTTCAAACTAAGGGATCATGTCTACCATTTTAAAGTAAGATTGGACAGATTAATAGACTATGCCTTTCAAAACAGATTTTTTTCAAACTGCTCACACTAATCCTGTTATCCACATGTAGTACACCCCCAGGTAGTAGAAATCTGGTGTGGGAGGTCCTTCTGTATATGTGTTGCTTTTATTGGTTAATAAAGAAGCTGCTTTCGACCAGTGGCTTAACAGAATATAGGCGGGCTGGAAGAGACATAGAGAGAGAGTAGGCAGAGTCACAGAGAAGCCATGGAGCTGCCAGAGACAAATATGCTGGAACCTTGTCAGGAAGCCACACCCATGTGGCGATATACAAATGAACAGAAATGGGATAGTTTAGGATGTAAGAGCTAGCCAATAAGAAGCTGGAGCTAATAGACCTAGCAATGATTTAAATAATATAGTTTCTGGGTAATTATTTCAGGAGTCTGGGTGGCCAGGAAACAAAAAGGAGCTTCTGACTACAGATGTCTCTATTTACAACTCTAAGGCCAGACACATAGGTCAGGGAAAGCAGTCTGGGTAATATAAGATATTGACATAAAAACACTGAATTACATTTTTGGGACGTATTTTAACTTAAGGTCAGATAAAGATCAGAACATCTGAGATCAACAATACTTATGACAAGGCTCATCTTTGAATTCATAATACCATATATATGGCAGTCAGTTGATGACTGAGACACAGTTTTATTGCCCATTTTTACCTTTTCCAAAAATATCAACTGGATACGTCTGAAATTCCATTTTCAAATCAACAAAGAAACAGGTACAAGATCACACTGTCCAAGTATGAATTCCAACTTAGAGTGCTGCTTGCTATATAGAGGCATTGCCGTGGCATTGCTGTGCTGTAGTATGCTGTACAGAGGCATTGCCGTGGCACTGTTGTGCTGTAGTATGCTGTATAGAGGCATTGCCGTGGCACTGTTGTGCTGTAGTATGCTGTATAGAGGCATTGCCGTGGCATTGCTGTGCTGTAGTATGCTGTATAGAAGCATTGCCGTGGCACTGTTGTGCTGTAGTATGCTGTACAGAGGCATTGCCGTGGCATTGCTGTGCTGTAGTATGCTGTATAGAAGCATTGCCGTGGCACTGTTGTGCTGTAGTATGCTGTATAGAGGCATTGCTGTGGCACTGTTGTGCTGTAGTATGCTGTATAGAGGCATTGCTGTGGCACTGTTGTGCTGTAGTATGCTGTATAGAGGCATTGCCGTGGCACTGCTGTGCTGTAGTATGCTGTATGGAGGCATTGCCGTGGCACTGTTGTGCTGTAGTACGCTGTATAGAAGCATTGCCGTGGCACTGTTGTGCTGTAGTACGCTGTATGGAGGCATTGCCGTGGCACTGTTGTGCTGTAGTACGCTGTATGGAGGCATTGCCGTGGCACTGTTGTGCTGTAGTACGCTGTATAGAAGCATTGCTGTGGCACTGTTGTGCTGTAGTACGCTGTATAGAGGCATTGCCGTGGCATTGTTGTACTATATTTAAGCAGCAGAAGAAGAAAGCTGCATTTCTAAACCACTTTGATATAAGTGATGACCAAAACAAGATTGCTCTCCACTTTCTTTTTGGAGTTCTCCTCTAATGTAAATGCTAAAGAGACAGAAGTAAGAGCTAAGGTATAGCTGAATGGCAGAACCATTGCTTAATGTCTGTGAGGCCCTAATCATAAAGATAGAAACAGAGAGAAAGAAAGAGAACATAAGGGGTTTAGGGGCATACATATTTTATATAATCTGGGTCTAAATAGATAGAAATATTTGCCCAAAAACCAACCAATTCAACATGCAGAATGGCTAAGTCCATTTGTTCAAAAATAGGAATGCACAAATTTTAATATAAAAAACTATAAAATTCAGATTACTCATAAGTGAGTTATGAATAGAGATTCAATAAAATATTTTGAAGGACATATCATCATTTCTAACAATGTAAAACAATTTTGTCTCCTTCACTCTAAAGGTTTTTTAGAGCTAAATGTTGGCTGTTTCCCTAGATATTTAGAACTGATTAAGAATATTTCTGTCCTTTTTTTGTGATCCCAAAGTGCCAGATTTTTGGACTTTGAATTGCTGGATGATGTCATGTTTCTGAACAATCATACAAATGAGCTGTTTTTTGACTTTTAATGTCCCATGTGTCATATACAATCTGACTTATTTGTAGTTCTTGATATCATAAAAACACCATGGAACCAAACTTTCCACTTTGAAATGAAAATTTGATTCATATGATATGGAAATACATGCGTGAAAAATAAGAAAAGACCAAGAAAGAAAATGCACTCAAAATTACAAAAAAATATTATCAATGGAAAATTTTAATACTCTATTATTAAAGATTTTAGCTAAAATACTCTACCTAGCAATTTCACAAACATACATGGCTCTGGTATTTTTATGTGTTTGATACACATGAAAAGAGACAACACAGAAAGTAATTAATGGCTAGAACAAGAAGTTACAGATACAATCACCAACATGTACTGTAGAACAAATTGCTTAAGTTCTTCATACTCAGTTTTCTTACTTGCTTAATAACAGAATAAAGCTACACATCTTGATAATAAGATTCAGAAAGATAGCACACATGAGAAGCCATGCACAACCACACCTAGAGGTGGTGAAGGCCTCTATTCTTAGCACTCAGGAGTCAGAAGCAGTGGATCATGTTTGATCATAGCCCAAGCTATAAGATCCCACCTCTAAAACCAAACCAAAACAAACAACAAAATGTATAGCAAATTTCATTATGGAAACTAACAATAAAGAAGTTGAAAATTAGGATTTATACAAAACAGCTGTACTATTAAAGGAAAATTTTAGAACAATTTGCCAAGATTAGAAAAAAAATCTAACCCATCAATATAAATATTTCAGGCTGTGCCTAGGAGCTATCCATATATCCAGAAGCCAAAGAAAGGCAACGTCCATCAGGAAATAAATCTTAAGGACAGGAACTGCAGCTCAGAGACAGCCTGTGCAAGTCTAGCCCATGAAAGACTCTAAGTTTGATTCTCAGCACCAGGAAAAATATATAAATCCCACTCCAAGAGCAGAAGCTTAAAAGTATACAGATTTAATACAATCTCTGACAAAATCCCAATGGCATTCTTTGCAGAAGTAGAAAACAGCACTCAAATTTAGATGAAAACATAAGGCCCCAAATAGACAAAGGAATCCTTACCATAAGGAGCGATGCTGGAGGGATCAGAATACTCGATCTCAGATTCTATTAAAGGACTCTAGCAACATGAGCAGCATGCTACTGGTCCAAAAGTAGACATGTAGAAAAATTGGAACAGAACAGAGGACCCAACAAAAAACACATACAGTGATAACCACATCACTATTCACAAATCCCACACCTCACTGTGCACAAATATCAGTTTAAAATGGATCAGAAACCTGAATGCACAACATAGCATTTTTTACTGCAGGCAAAAAACATAAAAAGACACTTCAAGATACAGGAACAAGCCAGAGTTTTCTGACATGGACTCCAATCACACAGGAAACCAAAAATTTACAAGCAGGGTTGAAATTTAAAAGTTTGTTCATAGCAAAGGCAACAGTCACCAGAGTGGAGTCGGGGAGAAAACAGCCTATGGAAAGGGAAAAGTGAAAGTCTGCGAACTGCACACCAGGCAGGAAACTGATACTCAGGACACTTAAAGAGGGGTAAGAACTAAACATCAAGAATCATATCTACAGATCAATAAATATACTGATGAACAGAATGGATATTTCTCAAAAGAAGACATACAAATGGCTTACAGATATACAAAAAACTATTCCAGATCTCCAGCCATAGAGGAAATGCAAGTGAAAACATTATTGGGATTCTATCTCACTTAAATCACAATGGCTATGATCAGGAAAACAAATGAGAACAAACGCTGGCAAAGAAAAGTTTAACCAACACTCTGAGAATGAACTTACATACCCAATATAGAAAGCAATATGACGAGTTCTCAGAATACTGAAAATAGAACCACCGTATGACCCAGTTACACCACTCTTGAGTACATACCTGAAGGGGTCTAAATTCACATGCCACAAACATACCTGCACATCCATGTTTACTGCTATATTTTTCACAATGGCCAGAAAACAGAATAAACCTAGATACCCATCAATGGATGGATGGGTAAAATGTTTTGTGTTCATATTAATATAATATATTGGAATGATGTAACCATAAAAAAAATCAAGTCAGGATATTTTGCAAGAAAATAGATGCAAATGGAATTGTTGTGAGGAGAAATAATCCAGAGTCAAAAAGGTCAATAACACATTTTCCTCTTACATGAAGTGTGTGAGTGTGTGTGTGTGTGTGTGTGTGTGCTGCAGAATAGAAATTGTATCAAGAGAAGGATGGAGGGGAATTTAAAGGAGCTGGGAAATCTATGTGGCAATGGAACACAAGGGACAAGAAAGCAGAAGCTGGGATTTACTGAAAAGAAGAAAGAGAACTAACTGAGAAGGGGGAGGAGGCAAGTGGGTATGCAGAACAAATCAGGGCCATGTACAATGGCATACATGCATGAAAATAGCATGATGAGACCAGGCAGTGGTGGCGCACACTTTTAATCCCAGCACTCGGGAGGCAGAGGCAGGCGGATCTCTGTGAGTTAAAGGCCAGCCTGGTCTACAGAGCTAGTTCAAGTAGAGCTAGGGCTGTTACATGGAGAAACTGTGCCTTGACAAACCAAAAAAAAAAAGGCATCATGATACCCATAACTTTGTATGTTTACCTAAAGTATTGCATAAACAATAAAAATAATTTTATTCCACTTCACAGTGCTAGCAGGGAGCTGCTGAATACTGTTGGTGGAAATGTAAGTTAGCATAGCCATTATGAAGAACAGCATGGAGTCCACAGTACTGATGAAGTTGTCGTGCCCCCATTTAGATGCCTCCTCCTTGCCCATGTTCAATGTAGCACTTTTCACCATAGCTATGGGCTTTTTGCATAAAGATAATGTGGCAGATATACACAATTGAATATCATTTAACCATAAATAAGAATGAGATATCATTTGAAGCAAAACTGACAGGATTAGAAGACCTCTACCAAGGGAAATAAGCCAGATTCAAAAAGGACCAGTACCGCGTGTTCTCTCCTATGAAGTTCCTAAAAAAATAAAACACGGTGTTGGCCTGAAGTAAAGCAGTGATTAATAGAGGTAAGAAGGATGAGACACTTGGGTACGATTTGGGTATAGTATGTACCTGCACGAAAACAGACCTGGACTCCATCAGAACCCATTATTAGTGTAGCTAACACAGACTGATACAAAGAAAAATCCAAGCTAACAGGAAGTCTTTCAAATGTGAATTCCAGGGGCTTTAGTCATAAATAGACGAAGCCTTGATGCGCTTTGTTCCATTCCTGGTCTCACCTCTTGATCTTTTGTTTTCTTTTCCCTGAGCTTCTAGTGAGGAATCCTTGTGTCTCCTCCCACATCTCTGGTGATTTTTCTCTTCTGAAGCGTAGATTTTTATGACCCAAGATTTTGCTCTGAATACTTTCACTCCTTTCTCAACAGTCTCATTCCTCTGAACAATTTATTCATTCCCCTGTCTTCAGTCAAAACTTCTATGACCTCCACATCTGAAATCCAAGCCAAGTTCTCTCTTAGGTTTTTGTCTTCTGTGGCCAGCTGCACCCTGAAGCTTTCCGCCAGTCCCATCTCCCTTCCACACTCTTCCTTTGCTCCCTTACTCAGTGCTTCTAGACAACTCCATCCCATCTCCCCGGGACTCAAGGTTTATGCTTTTGTCATTTCTCATTCTCTTATCTCACCTTTCACCTCCAAACTGTAGCTAAGCCCTACAGATTCTAAGCTTTCTGCAAGGTCTTTTGAATTCATCTGCTAGCATTTCCTCCTTCGTGTTCAGACCTAAAACCTGTGATAGTGAGAACATCTCCCACAAGTCTCTCTGCCCTCTGCCCTCCATTCCTAATAGAATCCATACATTCTTTCTCTGCCCAGTTTTGATTACCACACTTACCTACGTCAAAAGCGTTCAGTAGCTTTTTTATTATGTTCCATGATCTTTCCCTAACTTTCTCTCCCTCCATAGTATTAAATCTCACTGAACTTTCTCAGTGATTGTGTTAATCTGTCCCTATTGGATAACTTTCTCATTCCAGTAGTCAATGTGAGGGGTGTGCATGTGCACGCACGTTTGTGTGTGTGTGTGTGTGTGTGTGTGTGTGTGCATGAGCATTTATAAGTATAGACAAGAACTCATCCTCAGATGACTTCCTCAGCACAGCCATCCACCTTGCCTTCTGAGAATAGATGTCTCATTGAGACATAGGGCTTTTCACTAAGCTATACTGGCTAGTCAGTAAGTCCCAGGGATCTGCCTGTCTGCCTGAACAGTACTGGAATTACATCAACGCTATGCCTGGTATTTAATGTGGGTGCTGGGGACATAACTGGGATCCTCACATTTGCATAGCAAGAACTCATCCAAGTGAGCCATCTTCCCAGTGCCCACGTTCTCCCACGTTCTGAGATCCCTCCAACACACACAATCTCTTCAGACTTTCTTCTTGAACTCCCTCCCTCATCTCTAATGAGGGCCTCAATTGCCCACAGGTACTTTTTGCTGGCCTGTTGCTACTGCCTGTTGTGTGGTCCCCATTTCCTGGGGGCGGGGAGTGGGGAATAGGTAGGCAATGGCACAGACTCGGGAGATTCCAGTACAGAAGATCTTTATTATAAACAGGTTGGGGGTTTTAGTGGGGTTAGGGAAATTAAGCTTCCACAGGAACATTTCTGGTTGGTCCTTTTGAAACTGGCGGCCACTGCTGGTGCGTTGTGATTGGCCTGGAGCACGTGTCATTAGTCACTGCACTTTTGGTCCGATGACAGGTTGTCTTGGCCATTTGTGCTTACTCATTGTGAATTTGCATGCGCTTGCTTGTGCTTGCGCTAGTGCCCTGCCTCACCCACATGTGCAAGCAATCTCTCATCTCTTTTACAGATCTTAAACCGTTTAGAGTCCTCGGTAATACTGTTCATTCTATATTTTCTAAGACAATCATTTAGGTATATGTCATCTTCCATATAAGATCCAAGTTATTAAGGGTACAATCTATAAACCTTAAATCCACCATCTCACCAATAGTACAAGATTTTGCATGTGCTACACAGTCTATAATTTATGTTAATTGTAAGAATACTTAGGAAATAGCCTGCTTGATTTTTTTGGATATGCATAGATGTAATTACCACTTCAGGATACTCTTCACCTCGATGAGAGTACAGCCTGACTAGAATATATTGTATGGCCTTGCATAGTCTAATCAGGACTCTTTTCATGTACACAGAGAAAAGATGTCTCAAAAGGAGACAACAATACTAGTACACATAAGCATGAACTTGGTAGCAAGTATTTGGAAAACTCTCCCCAGCATAGCGTTCCATTCTGAATGTATTTAATTGGTAGCATGGAAAACATTGACAACCTCTCTGGAGCTTGTTGACATAAGTTCTCAGTGGTGCTGTTTGCTTTTAAGATCTTTAATTATAGTTGTGGGCTGATGTGTTGAATCATTTTCAGTTCTGCTTAGCCCCCAGCGTTCAAAGCTTTCATTTCAATGCGAAAACGTAGCCAGCTTGCAACACAGTGAACAGAGGAGACAGTACTCTGTCCTTCCAGCTGCATTTGGAGAATCAGAGTCTGAGGCCATAGGACTCCCAAGTCGGGGAAGTTAAGATGAAGGCCTGCCCACGTACCTCCCCAGGCCTGAAGATCTGAACTCCCAGCCCCCTGTTTTGATAAATTACCTTACAAATTAGTCCAATCATCTCACCATTATACTTGTAGGTTTTATTTCTTTCCTGGAACTTCCCGAGATTAAAAATAAATTTTAGTTTCTTCCAACATAGTTTCCAAGTTTGCAGCTCCTCTTTCCTTCACATCTGAGTCTGCACCAAGCCAAATGCAGGATACTCCCTGCCCAGTGATGTCCCTGCTCATCCATCACGCCTTGCTGATGCGATCCAGTGCTATAAGTTTTCTTCAGGGAGCATGGGTGGCCAGCAGACGTGAGCCCATGAGTGAATGGAAGAACTGTGTAAGAGTGTGTCTTGGGGAAGGAACATGCACAGGCATGGCTGCCAGATCTCCCGATGTTGATGGTGTGTGTAGATAGTTTTAGTCTCTTCAAAAGGAATAACTCAATTTCTGCTTTCATCCTTCCATGACATTTATTTTAATGGGATTTTTTTTCTGTTTTCTGCATGCAAGTTTAATTTACATGTGCTTTTTAAGACCATATAAACTCTCCTCAAAAATATCTGACACCCATTAGGGATGTGGATACTCAAATGAAAAGTGACCTCTAAATTTGATTAACCTCTCTCTTTCAATGTATTCGTTCTTTATTTCTTAGCAACAAAACTTAGAGTCAAAATGACTTTCTAATTGGGTCACCTGTAGAATTTCTTTAACTTTTCTAGTAAAAACTTGATCCTACTATGAATCTTCTTATCATTCAGACAAATTGATGTTTCTATGTTACTTGTTCATTATTTTCACTTTCAAGTTGACATTTTGATAACATGAAATAAAACACTATTTGGAGAGGACTTTTTATAAGGTTTTTCCTGCACATTTGGTTAAGTTTTAACTTCGTTACTGTTTTCAGTTTGTTTCTAACAGACTATGAGCTGTGCCACTAAAGCCTATGAGAGATGATGTCCCTTCCAAAGGGGCACAAAAACACAGCTGGATGCTCTCTTGGGGCACTCAAAAGGTCATCTGAGACATCCATGAAGAGCCTCTATTCTTCTGCAGATTTTGACACAGGGACGGAACCTCAAACTTGATCCGAAGGACTTGGGGTCTTTGTTTTATTTCTCCAAGTAGTGCCTGCCAATATGCAGAACTCTTGGAAGGGAATCTGTCCATTCACATTAGCAACCAAAAAATTTCTGGAACAGAAAGGACTATGATGCCCTTCTCTGCCTTCTCAAGGAAGTCAAGGCAGGCTAGATGGCTGGAAGAGACTGGAGGGATTCTAGTCAGCCCGGCCATGACAAACATGGCTGTGGTGGGCCTTGCCCTTTTCCTGATTCATTTTGTCTCACTAAAAACTGATAGATTACATTCCTAAAACTAGCCACCAAGATCTAGCCCCTGATTTGACCACTTCCTCCTCCTGAAACTAACTACCAAGGTACAGCAATCAAAGTATTAAAGTCTAGCAATCAAAAGTTCCCTTTCGACTCACCTAATTGTTTCACCTCATCCTAATATGGGGTTTCCCCTTTTGCCTTTATAAACTGCCATTTGCCTAAGGGCCACATCTGTCTCCTCTATCGGGAAGCAATCCTTTGTCATCGTCATGCCCCCTCCCCAGGACTAATACCCCTTCCTCTTCTCCCTTGTTCCCTCCCCACTTCTCCCTATCCCCTGTGTTGGTCTCATTCCCTGCCCTTTGTCCCTCAGGAGCAAAGTAATCTCCTTTGTGCTGAGAACTTTGTCCTGAGCCAATAATAGTCCCTAAATAAACGGTAATAAACAAAAGTCTTGCCACAGAATTAAAATAAAGACAGAACATAAAGGGAGAGCAAAAAAGGGCCCAGCTGGATCAAGGTGTCATCTGCTCTTCTGAGTCTAAGAAAGCAACCACCATGCAAATGTGTCCAGTGGCTTTTCATTCAAAATCATCATTTTGGGATTAAGGCCCTGTTGTTCTCTGAAGCTCATCCTTGCCTTTGCAACAAAGCCATACCTTCCCCAAGCTTCCTGCTGTCAAGGATTTGCTTTTTCTTTCTTTTCATTGACTTTGGCTTCAGAACACTGATGGAACTTCAAGAAAATGTTCCTCAGACCACCCTGCAATTTGGGAGCACACCAAACCTTGTGTCTGTCTCTCTTGCTTGAGGTTAGACTATCAGAGCGTTCTGACTCTGCTCTCTTCCATCTTCTTCCTATGTAGGCATTCCTCTTAATAAGATCCTTCAAATTTAATTATATCTTGGCATTTGCCAACATACAAAATGCTCTTGTAATAGGCATGATGGTGACTGGCTAGAGGGTGGCTGAGTTTGCTCTCTGACATGAGCAGAGAATTAAACATCCAGAAAAGGCTGAAGACCAACCCTCAGAGACACAGAAAGTAACCTCTTTATATACTCGGAATGAGAGGCCTGAGACGGGAAGTCTGTTAAATGGTAGGTAGCTTGGGTATTTTATAGGGACCCTGGGTCCTCCCCTCCCCACCATGGTCTTACGTAGATGCTCACCTCCAGGCCTTCCTTCCATTTCTCTTCTCAGTGTTTTGGAACCGGGAAGCAGTCATCACAGGAAACCCACTTTTTGCTTTTCTAATTTACCAATGTTTCGCTCACTCTCCTTCACTTTAAACCTGTCTTTGTGTCCCCAAAACTTATTTCTAATCATGGTAACACAGAATGTTTACAGAGATGAAACACTGGAGATTGCCTCCTAAGGCTTAGAATTTCTGTGAACTTAGAAAGGTTGGAGCTGGATTTAGAAAGCTTGAGCCAGAGAAATGTCTTCCATTCTTTTGGTTTCCTTCAGGAGACAGGTTGGCTACTCCTAATTAGCCTGACTCACAAACCCACATCCATTCATCCTAACTCTTCATCTTTGCTCACCTGTTAGCGGTGAGTAGCAAAGCCTGTCCTGGTGTCTCCTAGGCAACCTTGCACTATATATATTATTGAAGGCTAAGACTCTGACATTGAAGACACCAGTCAGTTTAGGAGGCATTGTTTGTAAAACCAGGTGTATGGTATTCCAGAAAATGGGAGCTGTAGAAGACTGCTGGTTTACTTCCCGCCGCTCAGACCCAAACAACCATGTAGAAACTGTAGTAATTACAACACTGTTTAGCCTATTAGCTCAGGATTCTTATTCACTAACTCTTACATCTTAAATTAACCTATTTCTATGTATCTGTATGTCGCCACAAGGCTGTGGCTTCCGGCTAAGTATCTGTTCTGGCATGTCTTTCTCCTTCATCAGTACATGGCGTCTCTCTGACTCCACCTACTCTCTCTATATATCTCTGTTCAGAGTTCCCTGACTTTGCTCTGCTAAGTTATTGGCCCAAACAGTTTCATTCATCAACCCATAAAAGCAACACATATACAGAAGGGCATCCCACATCAGAAGCTGATGTTGGGAAGCTCCACCCAGCCCCACTCCTCCCATTCCAGACCCAGCCCCTGAGAAAGCCAGCCATTGGTAGTTGGCTCCTGCCCTGGAACTGCTCAAAACTGCTCATAGGCTAAGACCCAGGATCTGCCAGGTGCTCTCCTGCTCCGCCTTCGGCATTCCCTAGAGTCACCCTGGGGTTGCATCACTCTGCTCTGTTTACTGAATCTGGATTTATTAATTAAGTTTGATTTGACTTATTACACCAGCAGAGGAACTCAATAATTGGGGAGGCAATGCTTATCACCCCCCTCTAAGAAACAGGCAAGAGACGTTAGGAGTCAGGAGGGCGGTAACACCAGGACTCTACCTCACTTCTGTGTTTCCCATTTAATTCACCAAGGCAACTTTTACTCAAAAAGCATGTGGAGCCTTCTAGACAGCCAATAGACTAAGATGGAATCAGAATTATTTTAATTCTTTCCAGACTATGGATATATAGTGTTAGGTAGATAATTAGCAATTAGAAGGCTTAAAGATCGTCCATGATGGCCTCCTCCCTCATGATGTGGTACACTTTGGACCCCACCTCCTCCGTTCCTGGTAAAAACATTAATTTGCAGATGGAAGGCAGTGATCCATAAAGAGAGAAGGAAGGATCAGCATTGACCCTCCTTCGGGTTTGAGTTTTCTCAGCCCTCAGTAACCCCTTCTACTTGGCGGGGCTTCGATTGATAAGCACCCTTTGATGAAGACAGCCAAGACCTCCTGTGTCAAGGAGCAAATCCTCATTAAGCCTAATTTATAACCTGGGAGAACAGCCTGAAGGCAAAGGTGAAAAGAGACGTCATACTGCGGAAGACACGTCAGGATGGAGGCACTAACTACACCCTCAATGATAAGTGCTTTATACCCCCGAAGCCTCTTCTGGATGCAGATAATCACAGACCCTCGCTGCTGACCCTGCCTGTTTTCAGGGTTTTATCCCAGAAAGTGTAACCTTTGTATTTTATACCTCCCTTTTGGACCCTGGCCAAAATCCTAAACGTGCTCGCCTGGACACCTCCCCCACGCAGCTGTTTGGAGGTTTCCTAGGCTTCCAGCAGCTTTGCTGACCTCTAACTCAGAAAGCACAAACCTCAAGGTTTTCTCTCTTCCTCTCTGGGGCTCCCACCTCCCAGCAGCAGCCAAGCTCTCCAACTTCGGCGCCTTTCTTTCCCCTCTCAAACTCCAAATGCATTTATTCTCGGGTTTCTTTTTTAATTTATTTTAAAGTGTCTTATTTCAAGACTAAGAACCTGCTAAAAGGACCGTGTATGGCCTGGTAGTGAAAACAGAAGCCTAACTAGGAGACTGTTCCTGAACCGGCACTTGTTGCTTCCGTGTCTGTGAGCCCCTGTGAGCCCCGCTCCTGTTCTCTTGGGAACCTGCTCTTTTCGGAAGAGGGGAAGAAGGGAGTTGAGAGCAGAAGCTGCAAGGAATAGAGGGAGAGGAAATGTGGTAGGGAGGTATGAGAGAAGAATCTATTTTCAATATTTTTAATTAAATAAGTAATTTTTTAAAGGGGGGAGAATGACCTTGGGGGAAAAGATGTCTTCCTCTGTTGGCAAAGGTCGCCTAGCCTCAATATTAATATCTTTCTCAAACTCAGTGTTCCAGCGATAATGATTAAAGCTGATAAAGATTAAACAATTACTTTTTGCCGGAGAAATTGGTTTTTGTACTGATTAATTCTAACTAAAATTTTAACCTAAAACATGAAGGTATTTTCTATTCAAAAACCTTTATGCGTCTAAGTAATCAGATACATTTTATCTCAAACACTGTGAGAAAGCCTGGCTGCTTCTGTTAGCTTCATTAAGTTTATATGTAATTAATCTGATAGCTACAATATGAAAAAAAATGATTCCGATTTTCCCATATGCTAAAATAAAATCAGAAAAATATTCCACTTCATCTTAGCCAAGAGGCCAAAATTAATCCAAGATTTAAAAGGAGGAGAAGGAGGAGGAGGAGGAGGAGGAGGAGGAGGAGGAGGAGGAGGAGGAGGAGGAGGAGGAGGAGGAGGAGGAGGNGAGGAGGAGGAGGCGGAGAAAGCGCAGGAGGCAGAGGCGGCGTGGGGATACTTGAGTTCCACAAGCGAGATCCACTCAATGCCAAGAAAACAGTAAAGTAAGATCATTATTACTTTTTTCCATTGCTTTATATAGATCACATTTCTTCTATGCAACTCAGAATGTTGATTTGTAGCATTTTGTATTTTGCTTTACATAAAATGTTTTCTAATTTGTTATGAGCTTTTCAACAGAGTTTTATTTATTTTTAATTTATGTGTGATGCTGAGCATTGAACTCAGGGCCTCACACATGCTAAACCTACCCTGACCTGTGTCACTGGCCCCATGAATATTATCAATATTGTATAGTGTTCTGTTCTGCAACTGTCATAATATGCTTAAACCTTCACTATTTGAGGATGTTTACATTACTTCAATTGTGCACTAATTAACATTTGAGAGAGTGTGTGTGTTTCGCATCATTCTCAAGAATAGAGTTGGTGGATTTAAGATTTTAAATATTTGACGCTATTGACATCCATTGATTTGTATCTTCATTGGCAATACATAAGAGGGCTCATTGGAGACCTTGAGAAACATGGAGGAAAAATATGGAGGATCATAAATACTTATTTGAAATATTTTTCTGACGTGAAGCTAAGTGGCATCTCATTCAGTCTTGCATTTCTGTACCAGAAATACTTAATCAGATTTGTTAAACCATCTATATTTATCTCTTTGGAATAACTTCAGATTTCTTCTTTTTACACTCTCAGACATGATTTCTACACTCTTCCTAAAAATTATCTTCAATTGTTTCAGGTAGAGAGATCTCAACATGCCTCTTGAGTGCTCTGGATCAGTCAGTGTATTTGTCTCGGTTGCGATAGGAGATGTACATAAATTTATAGCCAATAATACTGGCATAACCCTATGAATGTGGATGTGTGAGTGACAGAGAGTTTACACACTTGACATCAATGAAGATCAGCTTAGCTTCTCTCCCAAAACAGAAGAGTCACTGGCTTATACCACAGTAATAGGCTAACTAATTAAATTTACTTTCTTCCTTAAATTTCTGTTCTATTACTTCTCAGGTTTATCTAAAAGTTTCTTAAACCATTACTATCATCCACAGAGTAAAACTTCCCAAATTAAGAGGTAATATTCCATTTGCAACATTGGTTTATATTTTCCCTGATATATGTCTAGATGTAGAGAATTTGATACAGTGGTTTGGTGTATTATTATTATTAACTAACCCAATTCATCCTCCCAGATTGTGGGTTGAAAGTTGGATAGAGTACTAGAAATCAGTGTAGAAAATAATTTTGCCAAATTTCAATCTCAATCAGCCTCTATCAAAGTTCATCCTTTTGCTGCCTAAGTATAATTACATGACATTTTCAAACGTCTTAAGAATTTATTTTAAAGGCTCAATGGGCTTACTGGGTGCCAAACTACTTTATAAGATACTTCTGATGATATATACTAAAATAAATTAAAAACACATGGAATCAATGTTCCCTAAAAAATATGTGTGTTTTTAACGTTAGAGAAGGGGGTGAGAAGAGGTAGTTGGCAGAATGTTTTGGGTTTACCAAATCAAAAATTTTCTGAAAACTTGTTCCAGATGCTTGATGAGCCCCTGGTGTCCCTAAGTTTCACCCAAGCCTGCTATAAATAAAGATAATTATAAACAGCAATAAAGTAAGGGTAATGCGGTATACATTGGCTGTTACAGGCATTAGAATTAACTCTGAACTGAATTGCACCACAGACAACAGAGGATGTGGATGAGTAGTCAATCATGAATAGACATATAATTCTATAATATGCCAACATGGAAGACATGGGAAAATAGCAGAACAACTTCACACACAAACATGATGACAACCTAACATCCAGAAGCTCCATTGTGTAGCCAGTGACTCTAAAGATAGGATGACAACTCTTCCATCCAGAAGGTCTGGATGCTTTGCTATCACTATGGCTGAGAAGAACTTCCACCTCTTATATCCCAGCAGCCAAGGATAGTTACCATCCAGGACTTCTGCTTCTCTAAATAGCTGTGAGATTCCTAGCACTTAACCATCCTGCATGGATCCTAAAGTAGCCTGCCAGCTTGCTTTCCATCCCTCCCAAACTCCAGATATCTTACTGCTGTGTCTTCTTCTCTCTAGTGTTTCCCTACTTAGAATTAGTTATCTCTCCTCGTCAATTGTCCACTCCTCACCTCCTCCAGAAAGACTTTTGTCCAAAGCATTCCTCCATGGCCAACCTACAGAATGAAGTTTTTAACCTCCTCTCAATATCACTTGATAGCCTCATCCACATAATTTCTTATTTCTTTGTTCACACACAGGGTAAGCTGTCTTAAAATCTGCATAATTAAATTCTGCTGATTATTTTTTAACAGGATTGTGGTCACATCGACTCAACTATAATTGAACACTTTAGCTGGCTTCATTGAGATAGTTTTGCCATGAGTACTCACACACACTCACGTGTTTGGATGTGAATGTGATGTGGACAGACGGGAGTTAATACAGACACATTTCTACAAACACACAAATGCTGTCTTTTTTTTTTTTGAGGATGCTATTTCCTCTGGCTCTTACTTATTTTATGTCCTATGGAAGTTTAAAGTGAAGCCAGGAAGAGTCAACATGGAAAAATATCATCTAGTACTGCTTCAGGGAAATAATTCCCAGACTCATCTGCTGGAAGATGTAAACTACACATCTGGACTCCAAGCTCCAGAGTGACTGTGGAGAGCTTCACCTTTCAAGGCCATGAGAGTTGTACTCGAAAGGATGCTTTAGAAGAGCCTGGGCTTCATAAGAAAAGACATAGGAATTTAGTTGAAAAACAGCCTCAGTGTCTGCCATGTTGGAGCAGTGACATGTCAGGGGCTCTGAGGTCCTATCACTATCCTAAAGAATCTTGACCTGTGTGTAATAAATTTGGTGTCAGTTTGTATAAAGAGAAACAGCTCCATGTCATCTATGTTCCCACTTGGAATTTTTAAGGAGTGCTTTTAATTCTTGAAAAAAAATACATCTTGTTTTGTTTATAGTAGGGTTTTTTTAATGAATTAGAAAGCACTATCCACTAATTAGATAAATAGCTTTTAATTTAATTTAGGGTTGAGGTTGTTTTGTTATAATATCTAGTCCACAGCCTTTGCCTGAGGAACACTCAGCGATGAATGACAATGTCTCCCTCTCTGAGGGTTTCTCTGGATGTCTGCCAGAATGTTGTGCTATGGCGGTGGCCGTCATCATGATCAGACTCACAGTCTCTCGACCATTCCTCCCAACCTTCTCATTGGTGCAAGAGTAAAAGCTCAAGCTACCCAAAACTTAACCTCAGAACACAGAGGAAGTATACCCTCTGGGGACAGGTGAGAGCTTTTTCTGACACTGTCTCCATGTCTGTAGACTTGTGATCAAGATAAACAATAAATGATCTCTTGTCAGTAGAAGTACTGTAGACACCAGTGCTTTTCCTAGCCATAAATGCATCGTATCTATCGACATGAAGATAACAAATGCAAAAACTGGCAGGGGATCGGGAAAACCATCTCTAATCCTATCACACAGATACTATCACTGGGATTCTTGTTTTACAGTCTCCCAGAGTTCATGTGTGTATTCACACACAGATACATATATGGACTCCAAGGCAAAACTATAAAACACACGCAGCCTTCAATCTATTTTGTTATTTCATCATGTTATTATGTTAGAACATTTCTATGCTGAGCAGAAATTGAAAATAAAAAGAGACATCTATATTACCACATTTTAAACTTCTTATTCCACTAAGTTAATGTCTCAAGAGTTGCACAAACATGGCACTACTTGGCGTCAAGACTTTTCTCAATGATTCACTCTTTCCTGGAACCCTGTGACTGGCACATTTATACATACACTGTAGACATTTCACTGGTGTGTGTGTGTGTGTGTGTGTGTGTGTGTGTGTGTGTGTGTGTGTAGAGTCCAAGACTGAAATCACTGACTCTTACTCTCATTACAGTGGCAAAAATCATTTTAATTTATGTTGCCAAGTGCATGTCCCCAGAAGCTATAGCGATCACTGTCCAACAAGAAACCTCTTAAAAAGAAATGATTTATGAATTTAAGAATGTTATTGACATAGTTTTGGGAATATAGCCCACTCCTGGTCTTGAGGCCACTTATGTAAATATATAAATTGTTTAAAACTTTAACTTTAAAATTGTATTGCAGTCTCTCTCTCTCTCTTTCTCTCCCTCTCTCTCTCTCTTTTGCTCACTCACTCACTAAGGATCCTGAAGGAGGAGTTTGTGACAGATTAAGAGTATGAAAAAAAGAAAGTTTAATTTTTTCCTTTAAGATGAAAACTAAAATAGAGTTTCTACCTCTAGTCATTTATATCGTCTTGGTCTTCATTCTGACTCAGCTTTAATTTAAAAAAAAAAAAAAGTACAGAACTTTTCACAAGAGCCAAGGAGAAAAACCAGTTTTCTCTCTGGTTCTAAGTGATTTTCAAAAACACATCACTGCCCCATGTTTTAAGGTGAAACTTCATTTCTGTCCAAGTGTCTGACAGTACATGTACCTGGGAATCTTGACCAGGTCAAGTGTAGATGAACTACAGCTGGTAAAATGTTAATGGCAAGCGTAAAGAACTAAGTTCAGATTTGCACACCTTGTAGAAACCTAGGTATGGCAGTGCCCAAACCTGTACCCCTAGTATCATATGGAGGTGCAGATGGATATCAGAAACTCATTGACCAGTGAGCCGAGCTAAACAAATGAACTTCAGTTAGAGACTGTCTCAAAAAGAAAGGTGGACTACAGTCAAGGAAAAATTCCCAAAGTCAACCTCTGCCCTGCACATGTACAAGTAGAGATATATATATATGTGACTGCATGTAAAAATGTACACACCGACATCAGCAAGTACACCACACACACACACACATTATAGTTGATGTATTTAATAGATATAGATATATATGTGTGACTGCATGTAAAAATGTACACACCGACACCAGCAAGTACACACACACACACACACACACATTATAGTTGATGTATTTAATAGATATAGATATATATTGTGACTGCATGTAAAAATGTACACACCGACACCAGCAAGTACATCCCACACACACACACACATTATAGTTGATGTATTTAATAGATAGAGATATATATGTGTGACTGCATGTAAAAATGTACACACCGACACCAGCAAGTACACCACACACACACAAACTATAGTTGATGTATTTAATAGATAGAGATATATATGTGTGACTGCATGTAAAAATGTACACACCGACACCAGCAAGTACACCACACACACACANACTGCATGTAAAAATGTACACACCGACACCAGCAAGTACACCACACACACACACACAATCGTTGATGTATTTAAATAAAAGAAAAATCAACAATTTAACCAGTAAATAAATTTATTTGGGTTATGAATTTAGAACAACAGAAACTTTATAGATTCATAGACTAAGCAAATAAGATTATTTCAACAATTGTCATTAATAAAGTTTTGATAACATTAACAAGACAATGTTAATTGTGACGTCTAGTTATTTAATTGTAAAGACACAAGACTCTATCACGGTAAAGCATTGTAAGAAATAACTTGCATAAAAGTCAGGACAAGGGAAGAATGCATTCCTTCTCCCCTCACCCAAGAACAGGAAAGAGCAAGCTGAGAAAGCAGACACAACAGGAAAAACAAGCAAAGTCAAACACACAGGACTACAGCCCACAAGACATGAGGTCATCCCTTGAGGTCTAATAGAAACCCAAGTGATACCGCAGCTCAGTCTGCCATCCTAGTGCTGGACTACCTCAGAGGCCCCATGTGGTCACTCTGGAACAGTACTGAAAATGAAAGAAGCACATTTTAGGAACTACAGGACACATTGTGCTTCCCACCCAAGCTCTACGTGCTCTCTGCAGGAATGAAATTTTATGTGGAAGGATAAAAGAATGTGATCTTTTACTAGAAGTGGATGCACTGAGCAAATGGTTTCTGGACTCTGTTAAAATGCTCCGAGGATAATATTCTATTTGCCTTAACAAGTAGAACATAACCTGTAACATTATAGCAAAAATAACATGATAACAAATCAGATCTCCTCTGTTGAACAAATTAAGACTTTATTTAAATGCCTGTTCAAAAGTCAACATAGACAAAATCATCTATGTATGTAAATTTTCTCTCATAATTGCTGGTGGTTCCTTACTCTATTTAGTTTTACTTCTCTTCCTGACAAAAACAGAAAGTTTGACATCTAAAAAATTTTCTGAATTAATGAATATTAGAATTTTTAAATAAAGTAAAACTATAAACTTCCCCCCTCATTTAATTACTTGAAATCCCAAAAGGAGGTGGGGGAAATGAAACAAACAAACATGCAAAAGGCACACATCCCTTCCAGCTGCTGAAAGCAAAACAGAGAGTATCCCAACTCTGTCTCCAGCCCCTCAGGCTCAGCAGCTGCAGACTTGTGACAATGGCCCCTTTCCAAGGGGGTCTTTTCCTTCTAAGGAAGGAGTGAGGCTATGCAAGAGCATCTGGAGAATCTGGTAAATGTCTCAGTCACCTCCCCGGGTCCTGAACACATCCTAGCCAGCTAATGATAGCAACAAATAAGCACCAGGATGATCCCCATCTCACATCCTCTGCTTCACCTGGCTGGAGGATCTGGCAGGAAGCGTTTGCTTTGGGATGTAAGTGGCAGGTGACAAGTAGTGATGCTGATAACCACCCACACAGCTTTAAACAGCTTTAAAAAATAAATAATGCCTGGCCTGAATTCAAGGAGAAAAAAAAAATGTAGGCTAGCACTTCCTTTAAAAAACCAACAAATGTTTGGAAAGCAGTTGAGTTATAAACATGATGTAAAATCATAACCATGCAGAATCCAGGTGCTTGGAGACATGAGTGTCAAATCAACCTCACCTAATCTTTGTATGGACTGCTGGAAAGACCCATTTCCCAGAAAACAAACATCCCATTGACTGAAGAGTTAGCATTCACTGGATAGATGAAAAGGAACAAAATTTAAGACACTGAAGTACTTGAAAAGCACACACTGATTTGGAAAGAAGTGAGCCAGCACTGGCCCACTGGATTCCATCTACTGAGAAAAGGGACAGTGAGCAGTAGGTTAGATGCAGAAGGGGTTTCCTGCTGGTCTTCTCATTACTCCTGCAAAACTAGTAATGAACACATTAAATGATTTTTCAGCACGCTCAGGAAGTCAGCAATGTGTTAGTAAGTACCTCTCTACCCCACTCTCCTGGACTACACTCCCTTTCTCCGCTTTACCCACCAACGCTTTTGTATTCCACCCTCTTTTTTTCTGAAATTAAGTATTTTATCAACTCCCGCACCAAGAGGGAACAGGACAAACTCCAAGTGTTTCACTA
>JAQHUG010000042.1:550093-561869 GCA_028555095.1 Dicrostonyx torquatus | reverse complement strand
TGAAAAAAGAATTAGAGTTCTTAAAACAGTGAGAAGGGTCAGTGTTAAAGGAGCTTCCCACCAAACCTGGCAGCCTGTGTTTCACACAGAGGACCCAGGTGGTGGGAGGAGGGAACCAATACCCACAAGTTGTCCCCTAATTTCCACAATGTGCCATAGCATATAGACTCCCCTTCCTTCACAGATATAAAATGAATAAATGTAATGCAATAGTTTTAAGATTTTAATTTATATGTAAAATCTTGAACCTATGACCTAGCATACATCTCATTCAACAATACCGGCCAGGTCCTATTTCATGTGTCAAAAATAGGGTTGGGTTCAGAACTATTGGTTTGCAATTTACAAAAGAGTTGTGTGAGTGTTCATGATTGTATTCATAATTACCAAGTCCTGTCAATCATTGTCATTAATGAAATCATCTCTAAATATAGAAATTAAGCAAAAGTGATTATTTTTATAATTCAAAGCTAATTGTTTAGTTTAATAAATAATCAAGCATCCAGAGTTACAGAATTGGTAATGAAACAAATATGTGTGTTCAAATTCCTGTAACAGAGCAAAAAATATGTTACCATTTAACAAAAGGGAAAAATGACATAATAAAAAGATTTATTTTAAATTACACTAAAAGACTATTTGGATGCAATATAGTTTTTACAAACCAGAATTTTGATGACATATCCAAATGAGTCCAAAACATGTGAATTAAATTTTCCTTTAAAAAACTGCATATGCTGTAAAAACAAATAAAAAGAGAAATTACTGAGTACAACAATCTTGGACTTTATTAAATGTCAAATATTTTAAAATAATTAGTGACATTTATAAATGTAAAGAATCATATGCTCATTAACTAGTATTTTCTTGTGCATTCACATACATTTTTTTCATTTTTTACTTCAATCTCAATAATTTCCACTTGACTTAAAATTCATATAATTTCATACATTTTGAATTAGCCTATGCATTAAATTTGACTATAGTATTATAAAATTGATCCTGTCCACATCCCAATTTAAGAAACTAAAAGTAATAAACTTCATCATAAGAGAAAGTTCTACTAATACAAGGTCACATGACAACAAACAAAACACATTAGCTTACAAAGCTTTTGACTAGATGAAAAAAATCTGTGTAGCCTAGACTCATGCTTGACTTTATTCACACGGCATCTGCTGTGCACTTCTCCTAGGGAGATATAGGCAAATGTCTATTTGCCCCCACGGTGGTCATATAAGATGTTGGGATTAGCGCAATTCTTTTTAACTATTTACACTTGCTTTGTGTCTAAGTATGTGGTCAGTATTGGAGAATGTTCCATCTGCTACTGAAAAGAAAATGTATTCCTTTGTGTTTGGGTGAAATGTTCTGTAAATATCTGTTAGAGCCATTTGATTTATGAAGTTATTTAACTCTGGCATTTCTCTGTTTAGGTTTTGTCTAGATGACCTGTCTATTGGGTACTCAAGTCACCTGTTACTACTGTGTGAGGGCCAATGTGATTTTAGCTGTAGTAAAAATGTTTCTTTTATGAAATTGGGAGCATAAATGTTTAGGACTGAAATATGCTCTGTGGATTCTTCCACTGGTGAGTATCTCTTCTGTTTGTTTTGGTTTGAAGTCTATCTTGTCAGGTACTAAAATGACTATATTGACCTGCTTCTTAGGTTCATTTGCTTAGACTACGTTTTTCCATCCCTTTACCCTAAGGTGATGTCTATCCTAAATGATGTATGCGTCTGTGTGTTTCTTAGATGCATCAGAAAGGTGAATCCCTTTTTCTGATACAATCTGTTGGTCTGTGACCTTTTATTGGAGAGTTAAGACCATTAACATGGAAAATTATCAATGAGCAGTAATTATAGGTTTCTGATATTTTATTGCTATGGTATTTGCTTTTTCCCCCTCTTTGTATTTACTGTTCTAGGATTATTTATTCCTTGTATCTCCTTGAGGGTGGTTAATTCTTGGAGTGAAATTTTCCTTATGGTGTTTTCCGTAGATATGGGTTGGTAAATAGGTATGGCTTAAATTTGGTTTATTGTGGAATGTTTTTCATTATCTTTTGATTATGATTGATAGTTTTGCTAAGTATAGTAGTCTTGTCTGGTATCTTTTGTCTCTCAGAGTTTGCTAAATCTCCATCCAGGGCCTTCTGCCTTTCAGTGTCTCCAGTAAGAAGTCAGGTGTTAGAAAGAATGGCTTTTTCTCCTGTCCCCAAGTGGAAACCATGAGACTTAGTTAGAGAAAGTTTAATGTAAAAGTCTTTTCTCCCCATCTTTCCCCATTACCAAAATGATTAGGATCTTAGAGTTGATGTATAAATTCAATATGACAGTGTATTTTTCCTTGACAAGCTGTTACTAAATTGGTTGTGTATCTTAAAAAATAAGAAGAAATCAGGTATTATCTGATGGGATTGCTTTTATATGTGACTTGTTATTTTTCCCTTGAAATTTTTAATTTTCTCTTTGTTCTGTCCATCCAGGATTTTGATCATTATATATTGATGTAGGATGTCCTTCTATATATGTGTTGCTTTTATTGGTTGATAAATAAAGCTGTTTCAGTCCATGGCTTAGCACAGTAAAGTCAGGTGGGAAATCTGAACAGAGATAGAGAGAGAGAGTAGGTGGAGTTGAGGAGAAGCCATGCAGCTAAAGTCGAAAGATGCCAGAACAGTACTGGTAAGCCACAGCCTTGTGGCAATACATAGATTGATACAAATGGGTTAATTTAAGATGTAAGAGGCTAATTGTACTAATTTTATTAAAAATATTCCCTGTGGGATGGAGGCATAGCTCAATGGTTATGAACTCTTGCTGCTCTTCAAGAGGACCCAAATTCGAATCCCAGTCACAATACAGTGGCTCACCACTGATTGTAATTCCAGTTCATGGGGATCCCATGCCTGTGGCCTCCAAGGACACTGCATTCATGTGCACATACCCCCACACAGATATATAGACACACAAACACACAGACACACACATATGCATAACTAAAAATTGTAAGAGTAATCTTTACATATATTTTCCCATGCCATTGACCTGGTTTCTTCTTCTTTTATTCCTATTTTTATCAATTATGTTTTTTTTTAATGTCTCAGATTTCCTGAATATTTTGTGCATGGGTGCTTTGCTTTCTTTTGTTTTGTTTTTATATTTACCATATTCTTTGAATCCTTGACTAAGTTTTCTATATTTTTCTACCTTGCCCATCAAGGCCTGATATTCTCTGCTCCATATCTTATTATCTATTCATAAGGCTTACCTCTGAGTTTTTGTTCGACATCCCAAATTTTTTATTTCACTTTGAGTTTTCTTTGGTCATTCTGTTTCTTTATTTAACTCTATTTTCATGTCTTGAATTGTTTTCATTGTGTCATTTAATTGGTTGTATTTTCACAGACTTACAGATTTTATTCATCCCTTCTTTAGGGTCCTTTAACATAATCATAACAGTAATTTTGAAACCTGTGTGCTTCCACTATACCGCATTTCTTGTATACTACTACAACAGGGTTACTGGTGGAGACATATCGTCTTGTCTATTCATGTTTGTGCTTTTGAGCTAGAATTTGGGTGTCTGGAGTTATGATGTTTGAGGTATTTCCTGGTGTTGATATCTAGTCTTGTCTTAGTTGGGTGGGTTTCCATTATTTGGTTGTTGTCTCTCTGGATCATAGGCAAGTGTGGTGACTGTAGAGTCCCTGGTAGGGAGTGATGCTATGGGTCAGTGGGTAGCAGAAAGGAATGGAGTAAGGGCTGAGAACAGCTGTGGGGAAAGAGCTAGGGGACCCAAGGTCCATACCAGGAGGCAGAGTTCCCAAGAACAGAGGTGGGCTGGAAGGAAGTGCTTCTGCTAGTAGGCTGATATAAGAGTAGGCATAAGTCTGGAGACATCATAATGGAGGATAGGAAGATAATAAAAATTGCCTACCTCAGTACCAGCCCAGAATAGTCACTGGGGTTCCCTGGTAGAAAGTGTTTCTGTGGGTTGGCAGTTGACATAAAGGAATGGAGATGAGTTAGTAGACTCATTTAGAATAATTTATACCTTTAAAATAATATATGTTGGTACATTGTATAAGTAACTGATGACAATTGATTTTTGGCTCAGAAATGGCTATATCCCATCAGGGATTATAATAGGATATTGGGTAAACTTTTTCTTACATTCCTGAAACCAAGGCCAAGGCCCATAGCTAGGGATACTAAATGCTAAGTTCTACAAAACTATGGCCTCCCACAGGGCTTACCATGACAGACTAATTCAGAAATTTGGCTTTACAGTAAACCCCCAGTCCCTACACACACACACAACCAGAAACAGAAGGTGACTTAAGTATAAAGGACATATGGAGATGGGAGAGGACTTAGATCTTTGTGGAAAACCAAGAGTTTCCCTTACCTAAAATCAAAGGAAAGAACTCATATGTGAAGAGCAGAGCACCAGCTAAATGCTTGGGTAGAAGTCTTGCAAATATAGCAAATAAAAACACAGAATGCTACAGGACTGTTAGGTAAAGTGGGTGTATCCCAAATCTTTGTCTCAGAGAGATGCTTGTATTTAAGGCACCCTTCCATACTCCTGGGTCTGAATGATGGCCATTCAGGTAGGAGGAAGTATGAACGTCCTTCTTGTTGAGATCACTGAGTGAATGTAAGGGGACAAAGAAGAATATCAATGCTATTTCTAAGTGGGACAATACAGACATTGACAAATCTCACCAGGAACCACCAGGTGACTGGGTGGTGCTTACAGGTGTTCGTTGAAACCATCCCAATCAACTCCTTGAGCAACAAGTTCAACAGCATCAAACTCAGAGGATAACCTGGTGTCATCATAGTATCTTCAGTTCTCATCAGCTTTTCTCATGCCCTCTTCTTCCCTGGTCCCACCTCATCCTGCAACTGGCCAAAAAGAGAAAATTTGAACAGATAATCAGTTTTAAATAAAAATATTACTGAGTGAGGTCATTCAGGCCAAGAAAGATAAACATTGCATGTTTTCTCTCACAAGTGGTTCCTAGGAACAAGTATTTAATTTGGTGTGTTTAACTTGAACTATATATGGAAGTCCTGGGTGGTGGGATGAGAGCAGTAAATACATCAAGCAAGGAGATTATAAAATACAGGTACAGTGAAAGTAAAGGGAGAAAATACTAAGGACAAAAAGGTTCAAGAATGGGAGGGAGTGAGGATATAGGGAAATGAGAGGCTAAGGGTATATTAAATGTATATGAAAAACTATATGAAAGCTACAATCTTGTAACCCAAGTGAAAAAATATAATTAAGGGGTATAGTAGAACATATGTGTTGTGTAACAGACATTTCCTGGGAAAACCAAGACACAAGCAAGCAAGGGAACCCACAACAAACCAAAGTATTGATTGTGCCAATGCCAAGTTTATTGAGCCTATGAGTTTTTAATTTGGAATACTAGCAGGAATATTGGTAAGGGGTAACTCACAAGAATCAGCAATGACTCAAAAGCAGGTGTATCACTAGCAAACCCATCCCAACATGGGTGATGACTATAATTAGACTTTCTTTGTACCACCAGCTCCCAAATCATGACACGAAGACTTCTTATTAATTATGAAAACGTCATTAGCTTAGTCTTGTTCCCAACTAGCTCTTGAAACTTAAATTAACCCATTTATATTAATCTAGGTTCTGCCCACTTGGCTCGTTACCTCTCCTCGGTACAGTACATTCAACTTCCTCAACATCTCACTGGTGAATCCTGCCTCAGATTCTTCCCAGGATTCCTAGCTCTCTCCGAATATCCCGCCTGTCCTCTCCTGCCTGGCTATTGGCTGTTCAACTCTTTATTAAAACAATCAGAAGGTGTCTTAGGCAGGTGAGGTAAAACAGCAACACATCCTTACCCAGTGGGAACAAATATCATGCAACAGATGACCCCTGAAAACTGCAGCCCTGAAGCTCTCCAGGCTTCTCGCAGGCAGGTCCACACTATAAACATGTACTTCCTTCCACACTTTTTGCTATCTAGACTGTCAATCCCCAGCAACTGTTTAGTTATTTTAGCACTACTGGATAATCACCCTGAGGATCTTCCAAGTTCCCATTCTCCCTGCCATGTTATCTTCTGTTTACTTCATGAGCCTCCAGAGTCTCTGCTTCCTTCTTGGAGTAAATGCTTCAATTTGGAAGGAATAATAAAAAGGTTATTTATTTAAGGGGAAAACTTACAGATCACCGTCCTAGATAACAGCCTTCTGCACAAACAGGAACAAGGTCTAGCAGCTGGAAGCAGGAGCCAGAAGCTAGAGAGCTGGCACAAGCTTTACAACCGAATTAAGAGTATCAGAAACCACGCCCAAATGGGCTGGTATCTTAATATCTCAAAAGCTATTGGCTGAAGGAGTGGAATGTGTTCCCACAGCACCAGTCTACAGTCAACAACCCCGGAGAAGCTAAATAACACTGAGGACCCTAAGAGAGTAATTCTCTCCTTCATCTAATTACTGATGGAAGCAGATGAAGAGATTCACAGCTAACTACTAGACAGAGCTCCCAGGGTCCAGTTGAAGAGAGGAAAGAGTGATAATATGAGCGAAAGGGTCAAGACCATGGTGGGGAAACCCACAGAAACAGCTGGTAAGAACTAATGGGAGTTCACTGACTCCAGACTGAAAACTGGGAAACCTACATGGAACCCATCTAGGATAGGCCCCCTGAATGCAGGTGGCAGTTGGTGGCTTTGGCAGCTTGTGGGGCTGATGTGGGATTCCCCTCTGTATGCTTTGAATACCATTAGTTAATAAATAAGTTGTTTGGGGCCTGTGATAGGGTAGAGCAGAGCTGAATGCTGGGAGAAAGAAGAAGTCAGGAGAAGCCATGGAGTTGCCGCCAGAGACAGACATGCTGAAACCTTGCCAGTAGGCCACGAACTTCATGGTAAAAATATAAAATAATGGAGATGGGTTACTTCTAGATGTAAGAGCTAGCTAGCAATACATGTAAGTAATTGGCGAAGCAGTGATTTAATTAATACAGTTTCTGTGTGGTTATTTCAGGAGTCTGGGCAGCCGGGAAACCAACAAGTGGAGGGCTGCCAGGAACACACTAGTAGCCTCTTACTACATGAGGCAACTGGCAGTGTAACCAGCAGCTATTTCTAATGAACAGAATTTTGGAGCCCATCTCCTACGAAGAAATACCTTGCTCAGCCTAGTCATGGGGTGGGGGAAGAGGGGGGGCCTTGGTCCTGCCTCAATGTGGTAATGTGACAGAATTCATTGACTCCCCTTGGGAAGCCTTACCGTCTCTGGGGAGTGGGTAGGGGTGGGATGAAGGGAAGGTAGGGAGAGTGGGAAAAGGGAAGGGAGAACGGGGATTAGTATGTAGAAAAGTAAAATAAAATAGTACTTAAAAGACTTTGCTAATGTCTAAAGGTGGCTGAGAAATCCCATAATCTACTGAGGAGTCTTAATAATCATAGGTTTTTTTTAAGAGAGTTTCTAGCCAGCAAGGAATGCATATTTAAACAACAAAGGACAGCACATAGTTATTGGGGGAAAAAAAGAAAAATGTTTTTACTAAATTAATTGCAAGGCTATTGTATTCACCTTCAGGATTAAATGAATTGAAAACAAGAAGTTTTATCCAGGAACTCTCAACTTTCAGAGAATTCCTAAACTAAGTTGCCATTCCCACGTTCCGCCTCACCCAGTACATCTGTGGCAAAACCACGGCAGTGGCACTATCGACGACTTAATTAGCCAACATTCAGCATATAAGTCTCCTCCAGTGCTACTTCCACTGTTAAGAAAAACTTTCGTAAGTTGCATTTCATTTCTACTTAATTCAAAGTAATTTTTACTTCCTTTCAAGATTTATTCTATGATTCATGTGTTGTTCAGAACTGTGTTGCGAAGTATCTAAATATCTGGAGATTTTCCCAACTGTCTTTCTGTTGTTGACCTCTTGGTCTATGGACAGATACTGAACCGCTTCTCTGCTTTTACCTAGGTAAGATGTGTTTTATGGCCCAGAACGTGGTATGTCTTGGTATGTCCTGTGTGAACATTCTACTGTTGTTGGATGAAATTACCTATAGTGTCCATTATACCCAGTTAACTGATCACTCTCCTGAGGTCAGCTTCCTCTTTGGTTTCCTGACTTCCGGATCTGTCCGTTTCTGATATAGAATTACAGAGGACTTCAGTTCTAATGGAGTCATCCTTTTCTCTTCAGCTTTATCAGCTTTGGTCGGACATGTTTTGATCTTTCTTCGCTAGGTATATACACTGTTTTCTTGCAGAGCTGATTCCTGCCTCAGGATAACACATCTCTTCAGCCATAATTTTGATTTCTCTAATGAAAATTTTACTGCAATGTAGCTCATTCAGGAGCCCCTTTTGACTCCTCCAAGTTGTCATATCACCTCTGCATGTGCATGAAAATGCACACAAATAAATAAATAAATGTAATGAAGTATTTAAATAGGACAGTATGCTCAATAAGATGCTTCTATACCTATACTTTGCTACATCAGAGCAAACATTTGTAACACTATTCAAATAGGTTCATAAATCCAGGACTTCGTGGAAATTACAAAAACATCGAATCCATCTATAAAATATGAATTGTGTACAATGTAGTATATAGTGGTCTATTTATAAATAAAAGGAACAGAAAGAACACAGAGAAAATTATGATATTCACTCCCAAAGCCCTCTTGAGTATGTAGACATCATCACCAGTGTACAAAGGATGTCATTTCTGACATAGTCCAATTGCATGGTTCATTATGTTTCTTATGGAGCTAATCTTGAGGTTCAGTTTTGTCCCATCCTTGCCTTGAAGGTTGTTTACACAACACCTTCAAATGTACCTGCAAATTCTTAGTCTTCACATTAAATATCAACTCTTTACCAAGAATAGTTTCTTTGTCATTGGTTTGTACCACACTGGACACTTTTTCCTTTGTTCAATATTAATGGATTATCTGTTTCTGCCTCTCTCCCAACACCTGTGACCTCTAGCCCAGTCAGTGCCCTTTGACCTAGTCAATGGCTTCTACTGACTTTCCATGATAGGCAGAGTTACATAACATCCACTAATTTTCTGTCAGAGCAATCAGTCACAGATAGTGGTGTAAGCTAAAACCTGAATTCTCTTCATTGTCCACCCTTGCAAGACGTTGTGTAGCAGAAAGCATTCGCCTGAGGCACTGGGAGGAACTACTTCAAGAGAAGCCTCTGTAAGGACCCTGTCAGCAGTGCACAACCAGGAATCATATAACTCAATTTAACTCCTGCAGCAAGCCCTCACCACCAGCAGTCAGCTTCTTTCCATGGCTTTGAAAGAAAATAAATCTTATTTTGTTCTTATTTCCTGTTTTTAAAAGAAGTATCTTTATGGGGTCTGGAGAGATGGCTCAGTTGTTAAGAGAACAGGCTACTCTTACAGAGGACACATGTTCTGCTCCCAGAATCCCTGTAGTGATTCACTACGATCTGTAACTACAGCCAGTGCACCCTTCTGACCTCTGCAGGCATCAGACACAGATATGATACATACACACAGGCCAAATAATCGTACACATAAAATTAAATGATCAAAAACATTCTTTAGCATCATATGGCAGAAAAAAAGAGTGGTCAGTTGATCATGCCTCATACCTAGCACTCCTTTTCCTCCAATTTCATAAGTTGACAGATTTCTCCCTAACTTTATAGCATTGAGAGTCTCAACTGGTGTTATAAATATATTCCACCTTACAGAACTCCGTATGAAGCCACTATAGACAAGCTTTCCCTTGAATCATGTGTAAATAATCATGAAGTTCACTTCACAATAGGAAGATTATCTTCTTTAAGCCATAACTTGTTGCTCGTTTAAAGTCTGTTCTTCAGATACAAAGAGAAACAGATGGTTGACTAGGATCTTTCAGAGCAAATAACTGTCAAGAGCATTCCTCAACTATGCTGGATACCTATGGGAATTTGGAGAGTACAGAATGTAATGCACTCATAACCCATATGTATGTGAGCTGTTGCCTTTGCCAAAGTCATTGCTGCATTTATATTGGTGAATTTCAACAATGTACTATGTCCCCCTGCAAGCTCCTAATACTGTGTAGAACTACAAAGCCAAATGTTGTCTGCATTTCACAAAATGAAACTCAGCTTTTTAAAGGGAAAAAAAATCAAAGAAAACGTACAAACTTAGAGCAAAATCTAGTTAAAATTGGCCATGGCAAAAACATTATGCACATCTTGCCTTCTTATCCAGCAATCTTCAGACCTGGCAGAAAACATGAACCTAAAAGAGGAAAGAGTCAAAACAGTGAAATTTGTCTTTCATTTATATTATGGAAGTTTTCATCTGCAGCCAATAGGATAGTGAACATGTGCTGTTGAGACAAACTATGCTAGGCGCATGTGCAATAGCATACCAAACTTGTGCAAAATTCCACATGCAGCATCTCTGAGTGCCCAAAAGTCTGTATCTCAGGATTAGACAAAATTCAATTGCAGTGAGCCCAAAAGTATTATGCAGTAAATGTACAGCCAACAATCTATTTGGCTATCCACGGTAAGTGTATCCGTACACTCTACCTGGAGAACCTGTTTCACAGAATTGCAGGCACATCTGCCCTTGGATAAGTCACTGTCAATTCTGTAAAAATCTTGTGAAATCGTGGCATTTCTGCCTTCTATAGTATCCCAGCAGTGTATAAACCTGACTTTCCATAGGGCAACTGGATACCTCCTCCCACACCATGAAGTCATGGTGTGAAAAGGATTCAGTCAAGTCCTCGTTCTCACAGCCGAAATCTACATAAAAATATTTCCCCACAGACTTTCTTTATTGACGGTAGTCACTGATAATGAAGGAGCCTCCTACAGGAGGTACTATGTCTGCTCTAACAGCAGACCAGGAAGGTGTGATCTACTGGTCTCCTGCTCTGACTTAACAGTCTGCTAATATTCTGTATTACCCTTTACCTTGGTTTCAACTAATTTAGGATCATAGCCCAGGAAACTGTTTATACAGGAAAAAGGTCTAAGACGCTAAAACTAGCTTCAGAGAGAAAATTCTCACTTTGGCACCCTGCTAGAGTCAGAAGCAGGGTCCCCAAAAGAGATTCCTTTTAACTCAACCAGCTAGCTGCTAATGCAAATCAAGCCCTCGGGTCAGTATAGTACCAAGGCTGTGTTCCCAGCAGCAAGAGAACTTCACAGCCATGCCCCTCAGAGACATAAGGTGCCTCCTTGCCAGATCCACTGGTTTCTTATGACTCTGCAAAAATGCATGCTTCATAATATTGTTACCGACTATGGGATTTGTAACTTGTCTGTACACATTGTGACTTTTATGCCTGATGCCCTTATGACCCTTTTTTAACCCTCTTTATACCCTGGTGCCCTTATGCACTGAGCCCTTACCCTTATGTCTTATACATTATACCTTATGCCCCTATGCTGCTTCTTCTTTTCCCTTCTCTCATCTTCCCCCAAGAAATAAGGAGTCATTCAAGAAAATCATGCCTAAGTCCATCAGTTTTTTCTACCCCTCAGATCCCATTCCCAAGCCAGTCTTCACTTGTTGTGTAAGTCCTATTTTGAACCCTAAGAAATTATATTATTTGCAATCCTGTTTGGTCAAGATCTTAATCATATTTTTAGCTAGGTCTTATATACTAAACTAACCCATCTCCATTAATCTATGTATCGTCTCCATTAATCTATGTATGTACCAGGTAAAGTTCTGTCTGGCATCCACGGGACCA